>CM060976.1:40107500-40707500 GCA_030765065.1 Deroplatys truncata
TCGAATTTTCTGGGAATGTCTCCAAAAGTATTCTTCATTGTGAACGACTTTTGCATAACTGGTAAACCATAAGAGATAGACAAAATGTTACTACACAAAAAATGTAGCTCGCGTTAAAATACACAACTTATATTATATACATTTCTTTTATTGAGTGACCCGTTTTCGAGATATTGCTTGTTATTTCCTTAAATTTTCCAATACTTATACTTTTTCTCAAATTCGTTATTCATTTTTTTTATGTCCTGGACATGCAAAGAGAATGGAATGCGCCACATAGCAACCAGCGTTAAAATATTTGACTATCGCTTAAAAGCTACCATATTTCCCTTGCATCTACAAGAAAATTTCCAATAAGATTGACATCTCGATATCCCGATTAACATGAAGCATATGGAGAATAGGCGTTTGTAAAATTAGGTTGTACAAGAGTAGAGAAAGTTATGTGAGTGTAACACATCAGATTTTTTTGTCTTGGATATGCAAAGAGTTATAATCTGTGGCAAAGGGAATGGTGCTGCACTTAGCAACCAGCTATTAAGAGATATGTATGTGCTTAAAGGCTACTGTATTTCTATATTGCCCTTACATCTACAAGAAAATTAGCAATAAGATAGAGTCTGCAAATGTTTATCTCGATTAACATGAAGTAGATAGAGAATAAGCGTTTGTAAAAATAGTTTGTACAGGAGTAGTGAAAGTCATGTGAGTGTAACACATCAGATGTTTTTTACTAATTACCCTATCTACAAAAATTTTTTTAATTAAATTTAACGACTCAGCGGTATGTGTGGTAGTAGATTGTTGTAAAAATCCAGACTGACATTCAACGTCGGTCAGCTGTTCAAATAATGTTATATGATATTCCTGTATACCTCTGTATTTGTTGTGTGCTCGAAAAAACATAGGTCCTATTATTTTGTATGTATTTACTGCACACCAATTTCCGCGTCGTGCAAGGGAATCTCGAGTGTAAAGTCGAGTTTCTCTGTGCTCCAATATCTGTTATTTAGCAACGAAACACAGCCACACAAATGGAACAATGCTTCATCAGAGAAGAATATTAAGCGTGGGTCAATTACTCTATTATTTCACAAAATCAAATTAGAGAAATTTACCCGACTCTGATAATCACATTAAAAATAAGATGTGTGCAACAAACCCCCACATATTGTAAGAACTAAAAGACAACATCAAGGGAGCAATTTCAGACATTGAACTATCAAGTGTGAATAAAAATTTCCTGAAAAGATGACAGAAAAGTGTGAATAGAGAAGTACAACATTTCTTATGATAAGGAATATGCTTATTATCATTGTAATTGTAACTATGAGAAGTAAGGCGGTTGCGCGGATATAACTGTTTTGGCAGGAGTCCGAGCTGCGGCGGCCGTTGTGCGAGCAGCCGTTCGGTGCCCACAGTGTGAATGAAAAACACTGTATTAATATGAACAGCAAGCTGTTTTATAAATTTGTTCCTTTAAAATAGTATAAAAATACTTTTTCCAAATAAAAAAAAAAAAGATATTTCGAAACAAAGCTCAAAGGCAGAGCTACAAAGTTACATTGACACATTGATCTTCATTAGTTCCTACTCCAGTGCTTCAAAACTAGAAATTTCAGTTCTGAAACTCAGCCAGTAGTTGCAAAGAGGAAGGTAGTGTAACGTTAAATTTCCTGGGGCTAAAGAATAAGTGCTATAAAAAATCAATTTTGAAATAAAGAAAATCAGTGGGAAGAGCACGCCTATGATGCTCAGTAAAATTATAGGTCATCACCTAAAATCCCATTTCCAGCGAGATTGCGATATATAGTTTTTTTTTTTCTGGACGACTGGTGTTTTCATTATGTTGCTCGGCAGGGGTTGCTGTTTTCATTTTTAGACGTAAAAGCTCTAACAATCGATAGCCCCTGCCGTCTGCGCAGGCAGACACGAGAATGGTTTCTACTTACAACAATGGGCAGCTGCTATTGAACGTTTACATCAAAAGCGGCCGCTACCAAATAATTCTGATGGCATGCGTTCTTTGCAGAGAGGTGTTCATTCATGTATTGCGACTGCCTGGTAAAGGGAGAGGGTACCCCGGCACGGTTACTACGATGATCTAGCAATCTGTCACCCCATTATATGAAATTGTATGCTTTGGAATAAAATAATTGTTTTACATATACGCGCCACGCAGGAGTTCATCAATAAATGACAAAAATAATTCAGACCTGCTAAAATAATTCACAAATATTAAAGAAGCAACAAAAACAGAATTACAGTTTGATTCTAACTTTCCAACAAAAAAACTGAAGATCAGGCGGTAACGTCTGTGGCCCGCATTCAGGAGGTCCCGGGTTCATATCCCGTGGGCCAACTAATCTGACGTTTGTTTTTTGCGTGATTTCCCTGAGTCAACAAGGTAAATACTGGATTGAATACTTAATTCCACGATCCAAAGCTTCAGCTTAAATCTAAAACAATAGTAAAGCATGAAAAATAGGTGGTAAAACAATGCTCTGCCATCCAGATAATGAAATCAGGTAGACTGTGCGGCATTGTAATGCCATCTTTTCGGCACATGTGGAAGCAGAGGTACAGTTACTGTACACATCCCTCTGCGCACAATGTCGAGGCTGCCATCTACCCGTCACAAATCAGTGGTATAGGTGCTGTAAACATGTCTCTGTGGACACGTGACGAAGTAAGATGGTATGGCACAGAGATGAGACCTAGAAGACTAACTGTCCGCCACACACCGATCCACGAGGTATCTCCTAACAGATCCGTCGCGATATGACCGCATGTTAAAGCGACGTAAAATAATAAATAGAGAGATAGAGAACTACAAAGATCAAAGCTGTTTTTATTTGCTGGTCTATGTATTTATTTTTGGAAGTATGTAACAAGTCTGAATGGCTTTCGTTACTTTTCTTCGGTCCTACCGCTGGATGGCTCTACAGTGTGGACTAGTGGAGAAAATTCATCACCTCGTCAAACTTTGGGAGGTCAGCTTATAATCTACACTTAAAAGATATGAAATTATATCTATTCAGCTTTTCATTTCATATTAAAGCTGTAAAATGAAAGATGTAATAAGCAAATCTGATGTGTTACATTCCATGACTTTCTCTACTCGTTCAACAAACTATTATTACAAAAGCTTATTCTTCTATCTACTATGTTTATCTCGATTAACATGAAGTAGATACAAAATAAGCTTTTGTAACAATAGTTTGTTGATGAACGGACAGAGAAAGTGTTGCTCTTGTGACAGCATACCCCCAATGCTGAAGCCTTTGCATCCGTGTCCAAAATTAACGTTTTACCGGAAATTAGGTACCCTAGCACGGGGAGGTGCACAGAGCGTTCTTCAGGGTCTGCAAAGATATCTCGGCTTGGTCGGACTACCGGAAGGCTCGTCGTTCCTCTGTCAGTTGTGTCAGCGGTTTGGCGATGTTTGCGTACCCCGCCACAAAGTTCCAATAGTACATGCGGAGACCCAGAAACCGGCGCAGTTCTTGTTTATTCCTTGGTCTGGGCCACTCCTTGTCGGCCTCTAGTTTCTGAGGGTCCGCAGCCACTCTACCAGGGCTTACGATGTGTCCTAGGTAACACACTTCGTTTTTAAACAGTTTTTTTATAATGTGAAACATTAATCATGGCTCTAGTAATATCTAATACTGGCAAGTCATAAAACTCTTTACGAAATAAAAAGAATGAGAAAGGATATGATGTTTCGATGACGAAAACCTGGAGAAAAAAGTTACAAATACTGAAATGTGGAGGAGATGAGTCTAAAGAGGAAGCTGATGACTAAAGTTTGAATGACGATTCCTATTAGTCAGAAGGATAAAAAATATCAGGAATGGATGAACGAAGTTTGCCAAACGAGGATGATGACCATTGTGAAAATCTCGCGAACAATCGATAAAATAGTGCACAGGATAAAGAAATCATGAAATTGTGATTTTACAAGCCACCTACTAAGCTGATTTACACCGCATTATTTTCTCACCACTCACAATATTTTACTATGTTTGTTAGTGACAGTCACTGATAGTCGGTACCGTGGTCTAGCCCCTCGTGATAGAAAGTGGTAAAAGTTGCGATCTGAATACATTGTAGGCTACAAGCACGTGGGCAGACACCATAGTGGATGATCAATTGTAGGTTCTCTCTGGAGAAAGGTATGAAAACTACAGAAAATCACAGACGATCGGTAGCGGTGGTTGGGCAGCATTAATTGTCACACAAAAAACTGCACAACTAGGTTGAAAGGAGGGGGGTGTAGCTAATCAACAGAGAAAGAGATCTGTTCCCGGAGGAGAATGACAGTGACACTATTGTAATGGGGTTTTAGGTGCTGCCAAACACATGCCCTCCCAACTTGGCCCCTCTAATTATCACCTTCTCGGGACCTTGAAGAAACACTTGCAAAGTTCTCATTTCCTAGTTTGTGGTTGCAGTGGTTGGTGAGAAGCGTTCTGAAAAGTAGTTCTACGATCTGGAGAGGCTGTTACATAAATGGGGTAGGTAAATACAATTTAAGGAGTACTATATTAATAGAATGTGGTTTTCTATCAGGTTTTAACATACCTATGCATGTGCAACTACGTGGGAAAAAATAACGTTAAATAAATATATAATTTTATAAATAAATTTCATAAATAAATATATTATTTTATTTTATATTATATTTTGCTCCTCGTACATTTGAAAATGAACCAACAAAAATTTGAAATGTCCACCATGAAAACTTCAGAGCAAGAACTGTAATATATAGGAACTTATGTTTAGTATCAGTTGTTTTATTCATCAATAAATATATTTGGATATCGATAAATGCTAAGAACTTTTATTTCTTTGTTCGAAAAGCGCCAAAAAAATTACGTTTTGTAATAAAAATACAGTCTAATTAATTACTTTATGAAACGGCGGAGGGAATTACGCCAGTTATTCTTATAGACTGAATGTCTATAACTATGTGTCTACTAGAACGTTAACTTGTTGTTCATAATTACATTGAATAATATACTATTTATAGAGAAATCCATTAAGCCGCACAGTAATTGTTTGAGTTTGTCAAAATCAATATCACCACAGCAACATGTTAAAGCTAAGCGCAACCAGTTACATGACAAAAATTTGAAAGCGAGTAATAACTTTTCCTTTCTAATATATACGTCTACATCTATTATGCTTACATTGCAAACCTTCAGTGAAAATTATATTTTACAGATAAATGATTTTGGTGTATCTCTATTGTATTTTAGAGATTAGAAACATTGCGAATTTTTTATTAGTAAAAGGGTAAGTTACATGCACACAAAGAACCTGGTGATAACACAGAGTAGTTCTATTATGGTTTTCCTATTTCGTGCACCTTTGTAAAAAATCTGATGTGTTACACTCACATGACTTTCTCTACTCTTGTACAAACTATTTTTACAAACGCTTATTCCCCATATGCTTCATGTTAATCGAGATGTTAATCTTATTGCTAATTTTCTTGTAGATGCAAGGGGAATTGGTAGGCTTTAAGCGATAGTCAAATATTTTAAGAGCTGGTTGCTATGTGCAGTATTCCCTTCTCTTTGCGTTACCAGGACAAAAAAAAATGAATAACGAATTTGAGAAAAAGTATAAGTATTGGGAAATTTAAGGAAATAACAGCAATATCTCGAAAATGGTCCCCCCCAAAAATGTATATGACATAAATTGTGTATTTTAACCGATCTACATTTTTTGTGTAGTAAAATTTTGTCTATCTCTTATGGTTTACCAGTTATGCAAAAGTCGTTCACAATGAAGAAAACGTTTGGAGACGTTCCCAGAAAATTCGAGATATACATTTCATTTGTCATGAAAATATCTTAAACATATGATATTTTAATCAAAATCGTTAGAGCCATTTTTGAGAAAATTAAAATTTTTGAAAAATCTTCCATGTAAAGGGTAATCTGGGGTGAGGGGATTTTCTCGAAAACCTTCGTGTCGCATCTCTGGAAGATACTGAACCTAAATACCAAGTTTGGTGTTTATCCGACTGTTCGTTTGTGAGTTATGCTGTTCACAGACACACACACGGATATGTTTCCAAAAATGCTTTTTTTTTTGGATTCAGGGGGTCTCAAAACATGTATTTCCGGTGAAATCTCGGTATCGAATTTTTGGGTGGAATACAATACTTTCCCTACTTACTATACGTGGTAGAGAAAGTAAAAATATTCATGGAAGAATAATTCCAATAATTCTACAAAAACACTCGGTTTCTACATGGGCTCCTTTCGTAAACAATATACAAAGACACAGAGTTTGAGCCCAAATGCTATGTAATATATCTATCGTGGAATTGAAAAAGCATTTCTTGGATTGTTTCCATTGAAATAAAAATGTATAATGCAAATAACGATACCGGTTCATTGTGACGTTGAACGTAATATCACTGTTGCGGTGTGCTTTCTCCCTTCCATTTGCTCATGTGCCTCTTACGGACAGGTGCTAGCAAGCATCTTTTGAGGATCACGGGCAATGAAGTAGCAGATAAACTTGCCAAAAGATGGACCCATTTTATTGAACCAGAACCAGTCTTCCCAGTAAGTAAAGCTACTGTGAGAAGTACACTACATCAACGGGATAACAAGGAACAGTCACACCGATGGCAGAATTTCCCTGGCCAAAAATTGGCTAGAATCTTAGTCAAATTGTCACATACATACCTTCCCAAAGCCCTAATTTTAAGGGACCACAAGCAAATAAGGAAAGCAATTGCTATAATTACTGGACGTGGACCCTTTTGAAAACTGACTGCGAAACTCTTTTATGGCAATCCTCTGTAAACAATCGGCAGAAACTGCTGAATACCTCGTTCTGGAAAGTAATTAATTCAGATAAGGATCCGGGACAATTTAGCAACCAATGCATATGCAACCTTACAATAGAGTTCCGTAAACACAGTACTGTTGATGTAAACAAAGGCTGCTACTGTAAACAATACACTCTAGTGATGGTGGAGAATGAAGTAGGACACATGTATCAGAATGAGATACAGAAGTGTATTGTACTATATCTTTTTCACTATAAATGAAAGGAGAAGTAAACAAAACCACGTGACAAGATAGCACCTCATTGGCTGGTGGGAAAACTAGAACCTCCCCTCCTAGCATGTCGTCTCTTCCTCTACAAAAAACAGTTCGGTTCACCACATTTTGTGGTTATTCTCGTGCAGAGAAATTTAAAACACTCATTATTGTAACAGTTCAATTTATGAAACTAAATGTGTTCGTTCAGATTCACCTATAACTAAATGAAGCGTTATAGCAGAGGGTTTAAGAGGCCATGCGCAGGCGCTGCAGTTCGTTTCCGACTGAGAATCTTCTGCCACTGTGGAAAACATAAACGCGGGAAATGGAAAGAAGACGATTGTGTTAAATGCTTTTAACAAAGTCTGTGAAAAGTACCCACCTTTAATTTATAATGAATATGGTTGGCCATTGTTTAGCAATATCTAATTGAACGTATTTGATAGTGATGCATAATTGTTGCTCGGATAGCTTGGGTCGCGTTTGTTTTCTGTTGTGTTTTAACTTATAGTGCTAACGTTATTTAACTTGTTGACTCATAAAAGGTTAAAGCAAAAGAGGCATACTGATATTAGTCATTAAATGAATGATTTCTAAAGCCTGAAGTTAAGAACAGTTTAATCCAGTACCTTTAATCACAGATGCATAACTGTTCAGGTAAAAACTTTTATTTATCTACTTTTAGCATTATGTGTTATAAGTTTAGGATGTAAGACAAAATATAGGAATAAGACATACAATGTTTAAAAGCTAATTATCCCCAAGGTGCACAATATACTGTATTTGCATTCTGTATGAAGCAATTTCCTCTCACGATTCTTAGTTCCCGTCATGCTCCACGTGGTTCTGCCATGTGCTCGGCGGAGTGATACATTTAAGTTTTGTTTACTACTCCTTTCACCTTATAGTGAAAAAGGTATAGTCGGTCACGATATGAATGCGCCTGGAGGATGGCGCCACTGTTTTTGTTGACGTTCAAGGCTAGAGATCAGAGGGTAATGAGGGGCAAGTCGATAGGGAAATGCGCTAGAGTTGCATAGTACTACATTTGCATGCCTCAGCCTCACTAGTAAATGCAACTCGGAACTGCAGATGTTTTCTTTATCTGACTTTCCGTCCGATGCTCCGCTCTCTTGTTTTGTAACCGTTTAGTTCTTCTTCCTACCACACGCACTCATATTGTGGCCGACTAGTACCTCTGTAAAGTTCTTTATATTCAAACTACAGCAAAGGTCAGCGCGGCAGCCATGTTGGGCCGAAGCCTCGCCTCTCTTCCCATATACAAGTAATGTGGACTGGTTGCACGATCTTAGGAAAAGCGAAAGAAACATAGGACACCAATACACTTGTGCACAACTTACGTATTTCCGGCATTAAAAATATTACTTTACGTAAGGTATGGTTTACCCTGTTTTCGTAAATTAATGTTGTAAAATAAAAGAATCCTGCGCTACATGTACGCGACTTGCAATGACAACCGTTACATTATGCTGCCCACAGTTTAAATCATAGGATAAAATAACAATTTAGAAATGTTTCGTGGCATATTAATAGACCTTTATTAATTACAGAAGCGGTACGTAGAAAATACTGTATGAAACTTTTGGTATTCGTAAGGAAGTCTACCGATGTGTTATCCTTCAGTTTAGCCGAATTTCGAGTATATTAAAACACGTTAAGAAATAATATTAAATAAACGTGGTTTTTTTCTACGGAAAATTATACCTACTCAAAATGAAATTATCTCACCCTCAGACGTAAATTGGGGACTTTCTGCTCTGCTGATGGTGATATTAGTTACGAAAGTTGCACTTTTTATCTAGGAGTTTTGCTTATTAGTTATTACTATAGATCGCTTTACAAATTCTCATGCAATATCAAGAAAAAATGTTGCAGAATATTACACACATTTGTAGAATTAGCAAAAGCGTGGAAAATTAATAATTCTAAGAAAAATGGATACTGGATTTCTTGTAAAAACAAAACCAATTTAGTATTTAGTAACTTTTTTCTCTGAAAACTCGACCAGTTGAGTTACAACACTGAATATCACGATACTGTGATATTCAACATTTTTGCTTTGTTTTTTAATTGTTCCATACCCCGCTATATCGACGGTCTTTTACCTTTGGAAAACACACACACACACACACACACACACATATATATATATATATATATATATATATATATATATATATTAAATATTTCTCAGGCTGGTATTGCCACATCATATGCTTGGATAGATTTCTACAAATTAAATGCTTATTGAACATAGTTCAGAAAAATGATATTAACTATAAAATAACTTTTTAAAACATGCACAATAATATTGCAAATAAACACAGTTTAACAGGTTAGCTCTGAAAGCGTTAAGAAACTCTTCTATTGAACATATTTAACTTCATGCAATGCATTTGATAAATAGAGTAGAAAATGCCATTCTAGCACCATGTAGTACATGGAGGTTAATGCATTATATTTTCAAGTTGTTGCTACAGTAAAAATGTGAACATAGCCAATGCTAGCACTGATAAACCGTATAAAGAAACCTGTACCACTATTGTTTATAATAATGATGAAACAAACAAACAAGCTATAAAGCTGGCTGCATTTTCAGTAAACTACTTGAACAAAACTGATAGAAGTCAAAAGAATCAGAAACAAAAAAACATTAGGTTATAAGTACATTGCTGTTTATAATACACAGAAACTTGAAATGTTCCATTCCAGAAGCACAAAACGATTGAAGGTGCCTAATATAAAGATTTACCTAATCACTCGTAAAATCCAGTATTAAATAAACATTGTTAAATAAACACGGAATAGGTACTTGCTTTACAAAATCTTGTATCTTCTCCAGGAGTCCAGTGTTTTCTACTGATTATGGCCAAGCAAATCCTTCTTCTCTCCAAGTTTCTGAGTTTCGACGGTAACCTATATAATTTAATATCCTTTCGTGCCCTGGTAGTGAACCCGAAAACATAGCAATCTGGCATTTACACTCATAAATCAGCTTCAACACAGCTGTTTTGTTATGTTTTTATTGAGACATTCAGCCCATGATGGCGCGCGGATACCACGTGATAAGCACTCCGCCAATCAGCAAGCCGTATTGGCGGCATTCGCAACATATCAGTTGCTGCACTTTGTATACAGGATGTAACAAAAATGTACGGCACAAATTGTAGGACACATTTCTCACAGGTAGACGAAGAAATTATGTTATATGAACATGGTTCTGGAAACGCTTTGTTTCCGTGTTACAACTCATTTTCTCCAACTCATTAATCATGGGAAACATGCACTCTTGGTTACGTCTGGTTACGTTGTCATTATCGTAGGTGCACCGCCAGTGTTTTGTTTTACATGTCCCTGTTGCCATGTGACTTATGTCATTACTTGTTTACAAGTAACATCAACTGTTCCAGTGAGCAGTATGACCTTGGCAAGCACACGGGTTACTACGTACTAGTAGAGTTGATCACAGACTTGGCTCGTGCAATGGCTGTATACACAAATGCAGAGATGACAGATGCCCATTTGATGTATGGATTAGCGCTCAAAGTTTGTACCGGTAGAGATTTCCAGGACAAAGGTGCTCCGACAGGAAAACGTTCGAAGCCATTGATTGTCGTCATAGGGAACACAGGGCATACTCGCGAGCGGGGGAGGTCTAGAAAAACGAGGACACCACAACGGGAGGTAATTCTTCAGGCCGTTGACGACGACCCTAGAGTCAGTACAAGACAAGTAGCCGCAACAATGAATGTTGACCACATGACTGTCTGGCGAGTGTTACACGAGGTCCGGCTGTATCCGTACCATTTACGGCGTGTGCAGGCACTATCAGCAGCTGATTTTCTTGCACGGGTATGCTTCTACGAATGGCTTATGCAACAAAGTGTCAACCCTAATTTTAGTGCAACGGTGCTGTTCACACATGAGACGTCGTTTCAACGAGATCAGATTGTAAATTATTCACAATCGGCATGTGTGGGCTGACATCAATCCTCACGCAACTGTTGAAGCAAGTCATCAGTAAAGATTTTCTGTCAATGCTTGAGCCGGCATTGTTGGTAACTGTTTGGTAGGGCCTCACAGTCTTTCACCCAGGCTAAACGGACAAAGTTACCATAATTTCGTAGAGAATGTTCTACCTGATCTGTTAGCAGATGTGTCTTTAGGTGTGCGACAAAACATGTACTTCATGCACGTTGGAGCACTACCTCATTTTAGTGTTAATGTCCGTAGACTTATAAATAACAGATTCGGTGACAGATGGATACGTAGAGGTGGAGCAATTGCCTGGCCTCCACGCTCCCCGGACCTAAACCTACTGGAGTTTTATTTGTGGGGGCATTTGAAAGCTCATGTGTATCGAACCCCAGTACCAGATGTTCAGAGTCTCTGTGCCCGTATTGTGGAAAGCTGGGAAACCATATGCAATACTCCAGGGATACATCAGCGCATCCGGGATTCACTACGACGGCGGGTTGATGCATGTATCAATGCTCATAGAGAGCATATTGAACATCTCCTGTGAGAAAGAGTTGCATGTGGTATGCTGGTACGTTCTATTCTTGTGTGTTTCCCATCATTAATGAGTTGGAGAAAATGAGTTGTAACATGGAAATAAAGCGTTTCCAGACCCATGTTCATATAATGTAATATCTTCGTCTACACGTGAGGAATGTGTCCTGCAATTTGTGTCATACATTTTTGTTAGACCCTGTGTAGGGAACTTTAGTACCTCTGGTCACGAAGCGCATTGTACGTGATAAACAACACCCTAATGCGCCACCTTACTCCTTCCTACTCGATACGCAGTGTACTTCACTTCACTCTTAAGTTGTCCCGGATCCTTAGCAAGGTAATTATCTATAAATACGCAGATTCACAACCTTCGGAGAAACACGACCCTCAGGAGAAGATAATAAAAACTTCATGGGAAAGATCTTAAATATTTTTTGAAAATATAGATTTATAGCTATGAAGGAACAGGGAGCGCTCAGAGAACCTATGGCTGGGGTACCTCAAATCAAATCAAGCACCATGACTTGCTTCACGGAGCAATGAGTTGATGGCTCCGTATTGCACGAAACAATGAAAAGAAATAGTTGCACTGTTTCGCCTGTGGAAAATAGTTTCAGAAAGTACCCTCCATTAACCTTTGTGATTGTTATGAGTGCTATCCTAGTGATGAAACTATTTATGATAAAGCCATCTGCGGTCACTTCATTTAAGATTCCAAATCTGGAACTTGTGCTCTGAGAGTAGATTTCCATCAGACCATATTTTCGTACCAGAAGCCGTAATCTTGTGAAGTGAACTCACGCGAGAAGCTTCCTCTCGAAGGTAAAAAGGTAATTGGATTAGAAAGAAGGGCAGTGTTCGGTTGAATGCGTTCAATCAACCAAGTGTTAATAACACCAATCCACAAGCGCCCCTAAGAGGCTAAAGCTAAAATTTACTGACACCATTCCTCTGCACGCGACGCTCATGAACCTATTTATAAATTCTCAGTAGGTCATATCTTATGTTTAGTGGACGGATTTCGAATCTCGATTGCGTTTAATAGCCTCAGTCCAGTTCCATTGCAGCTGTTGCCTAGAAAAGGAAAATCGGATGTCTTAGATTCACATGGCTTTCTCTGGTCACTATCCTTTATTTGTATGAAGCTTCTACAAATTATTTGTACGAAATCTTATTTTTCTATCTGTTCTTGTTATTAAAGATAAACATTTAAAGAATATTACATATTGCTTTATAGGTACATGGGGGATGCACGAGGCTGAAGTGACGGTCAAATTTTTAAAACGAGTCGCAATATGCTGTTTTTCCATGACACCGCGAGAAACAATTGAATGGTGACTGTACTTCAAAAGGTGACAATATTATGGAAAGCAAATCAGGCTGAAAAATATCTACAATACCTTAGTCGTGATTTGAAACATGGATCTTCGGCTTTCTGTGCTACTGCTTGAGCAAACTGAGATTAAACTATTATAAATATGTATACTTCCTAATACTAATAGTAAATAAACAAATAAAGTATAAAAACCTGAATAAATTCCAGTCTGCAAAGTTCAGGTTATCCTAAACCAAAAATGACCGCAGAACTCTAAATTCCCCAACTGACTAACAATTAATTAACCAAATTCCGAAAAATTTAAGCCAAAAAGAACGAATGTCACATAAATGGTTAATCTTCTAAAACATATTTCAATAAATTGTGTGGCTCAAAACAGATCTATACTTTTGTGTAGTAAGTTTTTTGCCTATCCCATACAGTTTATAAGTTGTACAAAATTATACAGAGTTTCTTCAGAATGAGGACTTCATAGGTATTCCCAAAAGTTAATGTTATACATTTTATTAGCCGTGTTACTATCTTAAAACATACTATTTTAATAAAAATCGTTTGAGCAATTTTCCAGAAAATGAAAAACATTACGATAATTTTCCCATGTAAAGGTAATTTGAATCAGTGGAATTTTCTTGTAAACTTCATGTCATATCCTTGGAAGATGCTGAAATAAAATACGAAGTATGATATTTATTGGTTTTTTACTTATGTTGTATATACACATACATGCGTGCGGAACTTTTTCTATTTTTAATTTGGGGACCTCATAACACGTATTTCCGGTGAAATTTCGATGTCAAATTTTTTGGTGGAATGCAATACTTCTTCTACCTCTTATAAGTAATTGCTAGTGAAAGTGGAAAAGCGACATGATAAAAATAAACGTAAGCGAAAAGAATATAAAGTATCTCAACCTGTAACACATAGGTAACGAAGTAGGTTTTCCACGCTTTCTAATCGCAAAATATAAGACGACTTCTGTTATTCCATGCAATTTGGCTTCCGTAACATGATATTTACATGCAAGTTTTGTCGTCCTCCGTGATCTAAGATACCATGCTAGCCTCCAGTTCCCTGCGGAGGTCGATGAATTTTTTTCGGGCGTAAAAATCCTTAAGTGTCGTAGATTTACGACACATAAAAGAACATCACGCGTGATAGAGGCTTCTGAGCAAAATTTCGGGCCTTTCACGCACAATACAGAATGGGACGCTAAGAAGCGTATTAGTTAAAGGGCGTCTATAAATAAAACTCAATTTCATGTTCCATGCAGGTTTGCTCCATAAGTATTATTCCAAGAGGTTTGACTCCCATAGCTTATTATTCCATGCAAATTACCATCCATAACTGTTATTCCACGGAGTTTGATCGCCGTTAACTGTTATCCATGCAAATTGAGTCCCGTTAAGTATTATTTCATGCAAGTTTTAGTCTGCCAATTCATTCAAGTTCACTCCCATATCCTATTATTTCATATAGTTTTACCACCATAATATGTTATTCCACCCAAGTTTATTCACATGACCTATTATTTCATGCTAGTTGACAGCCACAACGCGTTATTCCATGCAAATTGACACTCATAACCCATTATTCGATGCAAGTGACCTCCATAACATTTTATTCCATGCAATTTGACTCCCATAACCTATTATTCCATACAATGTGAGTCACGTCACCTATTATTCTATGGAAATTGACACCCATAATCTGTTATTCCATGCAAATTGACTCCCGTGATCTATTATTTCATGCAAGTCAACTCCCAGAATCCGTCATTCCATGCATGTTGACACCATGGCCTTTTATTTCATGCAAGTTGACTCTCATAGTTTGTTTTGCATGCAAATTGACACCCATAATCTAGAGTCCTTGCAAGTTCACTCCCATAATTGTTCCTCCAGACTGTTTGTATCACATTTCCTATTACTCCACGCCATTTGACTTCCATAACCTGTTATTCCGTACAAGTTGACTTGTCCTAGCCTACAATTGCATGTATTTTGAGTCCTATAACCTGTAATGCCACATATAGTCGCTTTTTATAAAACCATCCCCGAACTATACAGGTCGATTTAAAATATTTTCGGTTTATGAGAGTTTTCGTAATGTAATAAAAGAAAACAAACTGATCATAGGAAATATCTATGGCGAAATATTATTAGGCTCATTTATCGGAATTAAACTTTTTATGAACCCCTTTTGATCATGTTTTCCAGCAATCCTCTGGAAAGGATATTTTTAAATCATCTGCTTACTTATGGAATGTTTTTAACGAGCGCATGTGTATGTTGGCTGCTTTTTGAATAAAGGAAAAGGCAAGTTGAATCCTGTAACTTGTTCCCAACCGCTTTAAAATAGTGGTACATGTTGATTTCATTTTCCTAATATTCTTCAACTGGATCTCCTAATCTTATTTTTACCTACATGGATGTTCGAGGTCGTTAAGACACGGAGTCGTGATCGGGAGGCCTACGGTTCAAATCCCACCAGGGCCTTCCTACCTGACAGGCTTTCCAGGTTTTCCCTAGTCTTCATAACTGGCAAATGCCGGGAGGTACCCTAAAATTAGGCCTGGAATGCTTCTTTCGTAAATTTCCTTTCCCAATTATTCGATTTCATGTATCACCAGTGTCCACCGTCTGTGGTGCCGTATGCAGTAAGAACGGGCGTTAAGCTCTACTAAAATGTCGTATTAGTTTTGCTTTCATGGCTGCACGTTTGTGGTAGCGAACGAAACTCGGAAATAAGGGATGGAACAGAGTGAAAGACATAAATTCTCCTTCCACGGTGCACAGGTAAACTATATCTTTATAGTATACCAGCAAATTCCTGGGTTCGGGCTTCAGTTAAGCCATATGTAACTCAAGCTGTTAAGTTTATAAAACGGCCTATCCGCAGAGCGAACAAAATGATGGCAAAGCCAGTGAGTGGTTGACAGAACCTTGAGCGCTTTCTTACTAACTTAATAAGGAAATATATTATAAATTAAGTATTCAAAAAATTGTATCATTGTATTGAGGTCTTTAGGAGAAAAGCTTCTAGATTCAAGCTTTAGTAACTCCAGGGTAGTCATCTAGAATTTAAATAAAATAGACCCGGGGAAAAGGCTGATCCCAACATCGTTTCAATCAGTTAATATGATGAGCACGGTGTCGTAAGACGTCAAAGGATAAAAATTGTCGCTCCCAAATGGAATTCTCTCCAACGAATCAACAAACCCATCTCGTTCGAAAATGCAAGCTCACAACAGTGGGTTATTTGCGTTACCATGGAGGATCAATAGTCACCAACATTCTACGAAAACGGCGGCACAGGCCCACAACATAGCCAATAAAAGTGTTGGTATTCTAACTTAAATTCTACGTGTAATGCAATTATTTGTTACTGTACTGCAGGCTACATCACGCCAAATATGGTTTGGATAATTATTGAAGAAATTACAAAACATCTTCCCGTTCTTACATAGCAAGGTGTGTCTAGAAAATTTCAAATACAAGTGCTTTCCTACATAAGTTGTGCATTCAACCTAGGACAGCGTAAGTTGCTGTATCTAACTGCCTTGTTTTTTGGGTCTAGCATGCAACAATACTACTGGCTGGCCCCGTAGCTTAGTCGGTAGAGCACCTGCCAGTTGTGCTAGGAGTGGAAATTTTTCTCTGGCCAAGATGAAGCCGGAATTATAAAGGCAATAATTATCATAATAATCAGAGAAGGATAGTGATATAAAATAAGTAATAAAATATTTAAAATCAGTGTATGTATAAAAAGGAGAAGCATTGTGAAAATTGTTGACTGTAATAGCGACAGAAAGACCAGACAGGCACAGTTTTGTTAATTAGGGACCAGCCTCAGGTAGAAAGGGTAAATACTATTGAAGCAAGTTTTTCCTGGTAACTAGCCGAGTACAGCTGCACTTAGCTTGTTGAAGGCCACTCTAAGCTTCATGACGCGAAGGAGTTGAGAGGAGAGAGGGGAAGTTTAGGCGTTGGTTTCCCTTGTAGTAGCGTGGGTAGATCAGTCTGTCTGCCGAGGACGGGACGCCATTCTCGTCGAGTTGTGAACATTGGCGGTGAACATGCTAGAGAGTAGCACGCTTAGCCGTAGTTAATAATTCTTCGGTCTTGACAAAGACAAAGCAACTTCGTATGCATTTAATAGTGATCGGCAAACCGCAGTATTATTTTAAATAGTGAATAAAAGTGTTCCAAGACAGCGTTTGTGTGTTTCTCTGTACACATCCACGCATACCCTGAGGTTAAGATTTCATGCTGGAGCAGCCGTGGCAAAAGAAGAACCAACTGGGAGGAGACAAGGAGCAACCGTGAGGCAAAGGTAGTGCTTCAGTGTTGGAGGCGTAGTGTGGCTGCGTCTTATTGCGCCTAAACTTGGGGCGGAAAGAATTACCTGCGTCAAAGATTATTCCTTACTCTCCCCAGAGTCTGGAAGTATGAATGAGAGTGTGAATGTGTGTATGATTAAAAACCAAAGTGTAAAAGTTACACGAGTTAACACCATTGACAATAGGCAATAAGTTCCAAAGGAAAGGCTGCCGATAAGACCAATGCAGCCAACTGGAACTACAAAACAAAATACTACTGTTCTAGCACCCACAATCACCTACAAGGATAAGAAACAGGAATGATTAAAAAAAGTATATGTTGCATTCACATACTTTCTCTACCCACTGTTATATATTACTTTCTCTACCACGTACAAAGTAGAAGATATTGCATTCCATCGAAAAATTCGATATCGAGATTTCACCGGAAATACATGTTTCTAAGCCCGAATAAAAAGGCATTTTTAGAAAAAGTGTGTGTGTGTGTCTGTGAACAGCATATTTCAAAAAGGAAAAGTCGGATAAATACCAAACTTAATATTTAAGTTGGTATCTTCCAAAGATGCGACACGAAGATTTTAAACAAAACATTCCCACCCCATAATAACCTTTACATGGAGTATTTTTCAAAATTTTTGATTTTCTAAAAAAAGTATATAACGGTTTTGATTAAAATACCGTATACTAAAGATATTTACATGGCAAATAAAACTTATATCTTAAATTTTCTGGGAATAGCCTATGAAGTGCTGTTCTTTCGGAAGGAATTTTAATGAGTGGTAAACGTTGGGCGATAGACGAAATCGCACCATACAAAAAATGTGTTTAAAACACACAATTTATTTAAAATAACATTTTGTGCCATAAACCATTTCCGAGATGTTATTAATGGTACGCATTGTTCAATACTTTATCATTATTTTAAAGTGAAATTTTCACACGCCCTGTATTCTAACGCATGCAATAAATGCTCGTTTATGTGATCCTGTTATGTACTTTCCTTAATATTTGTTTTAAAGCGCCTGCAATCCTTAGTAAAATAATATAATAGGAGATGCTTGCGGATTTGCGATTGGTAGAGGTCATATGTTGTACCATAATAAATTTTTTACATATTGTGGCGTGCGGTTTATTCATTTTAGTTTTGTGTAGGCGTAATTACCTTAGAGTTTGTGCGCCCTAAAGCAGCAATTCTTCCTGCCTTCCTTCCCTCCGTCAACCCTCTTGATAAATAATGCACCTTTTAGAAGTCTTTGTAATGTGCATCTCCTTAACCTGCTTTAGCTCGTACACTGTATCACATTTCGGGAAGGGCAATCACAATAAAAGCAACTATTATCAGCGCTGGAATATTGTACAAGATAATATAGCCTTAATGGCCGTGCTGGTGTGACATTGACTTAAATGGCAGCTACGCTTTCGATCCTTCCGCTTAAGGCAAAGTAATACATCGATCTCATTAGCGAAATGGCAACAGCAATGATCACTGCTAATGTAAACGCTTAGAATTGGGAAATGTCTCCCCTTATGTGTCACCGCTTCGCATGATAATCTGCATTTAACTCACTCTTACAAAACAACGAAGAAAAAGCATTTTAGTTTGAGCCCACAGCGCATTCTCCGTGAAATCTGGGTGGAACCTTTTTCGTTAAATTTCTTGTATCCTAGGTGATGAGAATTGAAAGTAAAAGTTTCCCAGTAAAGTGCACCAAAAAATCTTATATATACAATCCATCCATCCATCCATCCATCCATCTATCTGCAGGGTGGACTATTTGAGTTCAGACTATACAGCATCTCCAAAACTAGGCGTTGTAGAAAGAAATGTCTTGAATAAAAGTTGTATGATATTATGGGGGAAAGTAAATGCCATTAGTCGTGTTTCATTTGGAGGACGTTGTGATGGTTATTTTAGGGTAAATTTAGTTTTTTAAAATGGGAGCCTACCTTTTTTATGTTGTCTTCTCACTCTTCATAATTGTTCTTACACCAACGTAAAATTCTACACATTTTCTACTTCTTACTTGATTACATGGTCTTTTACCAACAACTTTACAGCAGTAGCACATACAATTATGTACCTCGTTAAGATACGAAGCACTAGTCCAGTCCCTCTTAGGAAAATTACTAGTTTGCCGCCCCTAATCACACTAAGCCTTGTCGCTGTTGTTTTGAGTCACTCGGTAGTATATTTCAGCAGTTACTTTAAACTTTAAAGCACAAAAACTTAATACATTTCTGATCAGGAAAACATAAAAAACATTGTTTTACGTAATTAATCTACCATTTTATATAGTTAAAACACAAGTTAGTATTGCAGCACAAATTTTAAAATGTAATACACGATTCCGAATTTATATGCCTGAATACATCTGGTCCGTTACTATTCTGAACCAAAAATATTTCTCAGAGACTGGATATTTGCAGCGTTTATTAAACGACTCTTTGCAATAAACCGGGAACGGAACCAGAACGAAAATAAGAGACTTAAGATGTTTCATAATACACCGGGTACATGAACAGGAAGTGCCTCTCAAGGAAAATATCCATAACAACGTGTAGCTTCGATTTTGCACATTGGTCTGTCCTTAGTTTCTCACTCATATCTTTTATCTGTTTGTAATTCGTCAAAATAGTGCAAAATTAAATTGAGTTTTATTTATGGACACTCTTTAACTACTGTGGTTCTTAGCGTCCCATTGGGCGTGAAAGACCGGAAATTTTGTCCAGAGACCTCTTTATCAGACTTGAGGTTCTTTTACATGCCGTAAATCTATGGCAGACCACTGGCTTTGCTTCCCTTGCGAAGGAAGCCATGCTAAGGATTTTTGCGCCTAAAAAAAAAAATCCATCGCCCTCCGCAGAGTTTGATCCCGCGACCTCGGGAGCTAGAAGCTAGCATGGTAACCCCAGATCACGGAGGACGACAACATAGTGCAGGTTAACCAGCTTCGATGTTGGATGTAGTAAGTGTTTTTCTAAAAGGTGAGGAAGGTTTTGTATTGTATTTCAACTGTTGGGGAGCCGAACTTGAAGTAGCTGCGACCGCACGTATGGTACCCGGTAGCCTTCGCCCCAAGTTTAAAAATATTAACTTTGTATTTGTTTACTGTTTCTTTAAATATTATATATTTATGTTTGCCTCCGCTGCGTCAGTATCAATTTTAGAGACATGAATATCTTAACAAGGTGTGGTGCGGCTCAAGAATGTAGGCTTAAACAGATTATAATTTTACTTCACTACATTTATTAATCCTTGACACGATTTAAATAACACCACTGATATAGAGAGCTGTGAGATTATTTATTAATTACTTGCACTTTATAACTCGTAAACTATTTTTGTGTCTTACACTGAATACGTATTAAACTTCTCGAGGACGCGTCTCGCGTCCGGTTAGGTGCGCTGTCTGCTAGCAGCTTACTTCTGAATTTGTAAATTTTGCTCTATTTCAGTTTCTGATTGGCTAATCCTACTGCAATAGAATACTTTTATTTAACTTAAGCTTTTTTTCTGGTTGATTGGCTATTTATAAACTGTCTCAAAAATTACAATTACCAAGAATTACCATTAGCATTATTAAACTTTCAAATTCAATTATTGCCTCAAGGTTACCTCATTGTTACCTCATTGTTAGCAACTTTTGACCTATTATTCTCACAGCTCCTGCATTATTAAATTACGTAATACATGCACATCACATTATGGAAATGTACATAATAATAAAAACATTAATAAAATGACTGTTACATACATTTTTATATTATACTATACACATATTGCTTTAAGGCGGACTGTTATTGAATTTATATATTATATAATTTGACTGAAATCATGTAAGTGTTAAAAATACTGCCTGAAATGCATGCCATTAGCATATCTGTTTTCTTTTGCGGAAGCATTTAGAGAGAGCTTTAGCGGCGATGTTACAATTAAAGGCCTCCTTGAATAATATTTTACCATTAAAATAGCGGGAATGAAAAAGTAGTAACTTGACAGTCTCATTTTTTCGGACTCCGGTAAACTTCCCATGCGGTTCCCGTTCTAGTTCCCAGTTTCGGTTATTATGAATCAGCCTTAACGCTTTAAAGGACTACTCGTATTCAATTTGCAATACTCAGCCCCGCATAATAATCGGCAATAATGTTATGAGCAGACACATTCTGCCAACCTCACCTTCACAATTTATCCGGCTTTAGATTGCTCGTTGAACGAATTTTGGTGGATTAACCAACAATCTGGAATAACCGAATGCCCCCCAGCAAGACATTGAGAAAAATCCAGAAGTGCATGAAAACTACTTTACATACTGTCTCACTAAGAATAGCTTAGTTTCTCAATATCTATGAGCATCAAATCCCATTGTTGGGCCAAAGAAATGATGGTTTAACTTCTTTCCTATGCAGGTATCAGATATTTGCATTATACTGTATTTACTTGCTCTGTCACCTACGTATACTACGAGGTAAAGAAAATATTTCATTTCATCCAAACATTGGATATCGAGATTTCACCGGAATAACATGTTTTGAGGTCCTCTGAGTAAAAGACAGCATTTTTAGGCAAAAGTGCCTCCATGTGTCTGTTTATAAACAGTGCAACTCGACGTTGCTGCTACCTGAGCCATCCTGCTCGGTAAACTTGGTATTTAAATTCATCTTCCAAGAATGGTACAGGAAGATTTTCAAGAAAGTTCCACCGCTTCATTCTACCGTTTACAGGGAAGAGCATTCGTTATTTATTTTCTCAAAAATTGCTATAAGGAGTTCGATTAAAATAGCATAAGATATTAGTAATACAGTATATACCTATCTTGATAAGTTCTGTTATTCCGAAATGTATTTTGTATAATTTTGAATAGCTGACAAACCGTAAAACAGAGAGACAATAACTCTGCACAAAAGTATGGGTCTCGTAAAAACACAATTTATATCAAATATTTGTAGCATTAACCTTTGCTAGATGTTTGTTGTTATTCGTTTGAATTTGTCAATGATCGTGTCTTTTCTTGTTCGATACAGATTGTTCCGGACGCACTTCAGCCTTGGGCTTTTTGTGCTACCTGTAGCGTTTTAAAGCCACTTCATTGTGCCTGCACCCTTTACCAAGGAATAGTCTTATGACAGATGTGGTTCCAAATTCTTCTTGTTCTAAAAACATTTTCCCAAAAGCAATATCTCCTGTGAGCCAAAGTCTGTTTCAATTTCTGCAGTCAAAGTTACCCTGAAACACTCATGCTTTTTCACAAAGCATGTCCTGGGAGAAATGCAATAATTGCTCTCAGTTGAAGTCTGTTATATTTAAGCAAGCATTCAGCTCTTTTCTTATGTAGTTTTCTATTAAATAATTTACCACGTTTGTTTCCTGGAGATTTAAGCCAGGTTTTATGATGCTCTACTTTGGACCAGTTATTAATAGCCTCTCTTACTAAACATCGAGATGTTCCTAAAGCCGACTCTGGCTCAATAAACAGTGAAGCTGCTCTTGTCTTGTAAGCTCATCAGCTTTTCAATTTCCCTCTATGCCACTATGGCCCGGCACCCAGATGAGTTGAACTTCATTCTATTCGCTAAGCTTGTAAGCATATTTAGGCAGTTTAAAACCAGACGTTACCTTATAACTACTTAAAGTCTTAAGTGCAGCCTGGCTGTCTGAGAAGATAAGGATCTGTCTACCAGTGTAGTCTCTCCTTGTGTTTTCATGTATGCATTGAATAATAGCATACGTTTCTGTTTAAAAAACAGTGGTATATTCACCCAAAAGAAACAATTCACCTTGGTTTTATGCCATGTACTCCGGATCCTGTTCCTGAGCCATCCTTTGAGGCGTCTGTGAACCACATCAGAGTTTTCTCAGGAGTTTCCAGGGTTTTATTCGTCCAACCTTCAGGATCAATAATGACCTTGAAGTTCTTTATAAAGTGTTTAATTGGAATTATATAATCTGACAGCATTTCTAAAGATGCCTCTCCTATGTATTTCGTAATTCTTAGCAAAGCTGAGTCTATTTTAGGAATTCTCAGTTACTTAGCGTGTTGCAGTCTATAGGGTGCATTCTTGCCTCCTTCATTACAACTAAATGCAATGGAATCAGGTTCAAGTGTGTTTCCAATGTTGCAGTAGGAGTTGTTTTCATGACTCAAGGTTTGTCAGTTTTGAAGATTTATCGTCATCCAGTTGTTTCTAGCGATGTCAATGAAAGAATGTGGAATTTCAAATTAGGCGTATAGCGACCTGTCTTTTAACGATTTGACTATCGCTTCAAACCTCCTGTATCCCCTTTGTAGGTACCTACAATGAAATGTGTAATGAAACTATTTCTCCAAATTATGTTAATATATCCATCTTCTGGGATGTGATGCCGTGGTACATCGGATTCCATTTTAAAACCAGACAAACCACGACATCAAAGCCAAAAAGATGAATTTATTAATTCAGAATTCCGGCGTGAATGCCGTGCAACATTACCTCTGCAAACGTTTATGTTGATCAGCACTAAGTAGGTACAAAAATAAGTTTTTATAAGAATAGTTGTAGAAGCTTATTAAAATAAAGATAGTAGCTAGAGAAGGTCATGTGAGTTTAACATAAATGTTTTAATACTGTCAAAATGACTAGTTTAAGCTATTAAGACAATCACAAAAAGAAACAAAATCTGATGTGTTACACTCACATGACTTTCTCTACTCTTGTACAAACTATTTTTACAAACGCTTGTTCTCCATATGCTTCATGTTAATCGAGATATCGAGATGTTAATATTATTGCTAATTTTCTTGTAGATGCAAGGGGAATTGGTAGGCTTTAAGTGATAGTCAAATATGTTAAGAGCTGGTTGCTATTTGGAGTATTCCATTCTCTTTGCATTACAAGGACAAAAAAAATGAATAGCGAATTCCCATTTGAGAAAAAGTATAAGTATTGAAAAATTTAAGGGAATAACAAGCAATATCTCGAAAATAGTTCACTCAACAAAAAAATGTATATGACATAAATTGTGTATTTTAAAGCGATCTACATTTTTTGTGTAGTAAAATTTTGTCTATCTCTTATGGTTTACCAGTTATGCAAAAATCGTTCACAATGAAGAATACTTTTGGAGACATTCCCAGAAAATTTAAGATATACATTTTATTTGTCATATAAATATCTTAAACATATGATATTTTAATCAAAATCGTTAGAGCCATTTTTGAGAAAATTAAAATTTTCGAAAAATCTTCCATGTAAAGGGTAATTTGGGGTGGGGGATTTTCTTGAAAACCTTCCTGTCGCATCTCTGGAAGATACTGAACCTAAATACCAAATTTGGTGTTTATCCGACTGTTCGTTTTTGAGTTATGCTATTCACAGACACACACACACGGACATGTTTCCAAAAATGCTTTATATGCATTCAGTGCAACTCAAAACATATATTTCCGGTGAAATCTCTGTATCGAATTTTTGGGTAGAATGCAATACTTCCCCTACTTACTATACATAGTAGAGAAAGTAAAAATCTATGTATTGCTATCATATCACCTTCTCTACTCTTCTACACACTTTTCTCATCTTCTTCTGTCTACTTCTTTTTAATCGAGATAAACTTTCATTTCAGATTTAATTATTCGTTGTAGGCATAGGAAGGACAAAGCAAATTAAAGCGATAGTCAGAATTTTTAAACGTGGATCGATATGAGGCTTTGAAATACCATGTTGCTTGCATCTTCAGAGAAACAACGCATATCGCCTAACCACTTGAGAAAAGTAAGGTTTTTGAAAATTTAAATGAATAACAAAGAATATCTCCGAAATGGCTAACGCCACAAAAATTGTATTTGGCATTGAGTGCTTTAACGGGATCTGCATTTCTTGTGTACTAAGATTTTTGTCTTTTATGCTTTACTAATTATTCAAAAGTGATTCAGGTTATTCCTAGAAAATTCAAGATGTGCATTTTACTTGACACGAGAATGCCTTGAACTTATACTTTAATCAAAATCTTTAGAGCCATTTTTGGGAAGACCAAAAATAACGAAACATTTTCCATGTAAAGGGTAGTTTGGGGTGGGTGGGTTTGCTTGAAAATCTTTGTATCGCACCCTACGAAGATGTTGAACTTAAATACCAAATTTGCTGCTTTTCGTTTTTGAGTTATGCTGTTTACATACACGCGCGCGCACATTTTATTCAGGGAGCCTCAAAATATGCATTTCCGGTAAAATATCCGTATGAAATTTTTGGTTGGAGTGCAACACTTTCTCTAGTTACTGTAGGTAAGTAGAGAAAGTAATAAATTAACCAATATATTTCGTAGGATTTTGCAAAGGGGCTCTATATAACAAATTAGTCGTACCTGGATAGTGCTACAGGATTTAAAGCAAAAATAGATTAGGTTGCATTTCTTACTCTCTCTCTCTCTCTCTCTCTCTCTCTCTATCTATCTATCTGTTTAATGCTCAGGGTTTAGCAATAAAGCCATTCTCCTTCTTGCTTCCCAGTATTTTGAGATCACATCTGGATATGATTTAAGCTGGTCACATGTTAATAAGTGATCGATATTCATTTATTATTCCTTACCGTATAACAGACAATTTGGAGCAGATAACAATCCAATTTTGTGTAGGTGTTTCCTGAGGCAGCCATGTTCAGTGGTAACATGGCGATGGCTGTTTTTCGAGGTCGTTCAGGTAATGCTTTAGTTTTTTTTTTTTTTTAAGAATTCTTCCTCTTTTGAATTTAATATTATTTGCAGTTAATTTAAAGCTACAATCATTATTGATTTTCTTTTTAATGATACGTTTAACAGATTCCAGTGGTACTTCATTTTGAATTTTGGTTCCCCTTTTTGCTAAGTGTCTGCTTTTTCAGTGTTACTCAATTCACAATGTGCAGGAATCCTTTGGAAGACTGTTCTTTTTTAAATTTTTTATCTGTTTAACCAAACAGTGAATTTCTCTTATGTTTTTCTATTTTTGGATACTGAGTTAATGCTATTGCTTGGTTTGCAGCTAAGGTTGCCAGATATCTAAAATCAAAATATGAAACAGATGCACATTTCCTCATATACAACTGAAAACACGGCAATATTTATAATATACGTTGTACTGCTCAGGATGTTTATATCTCTAGCGTTGTTCACTTGCGACCAAGTAACAACTATCCCTGTTATGTATAGCGAGTACAGGCTACTTGAATATAAAAACAGTAACAGCGCTACCAAGCCAACGCCATTCCAGAAATGTCCCGAGTAATATCTACTTATCGTCGCCATTGCATACTAACCAGTCACTAAATTCAGTCTCGTTTTCCCAATCCTTACGAAAACGTGTGCTTTTTATCTATTTTAACATGATCACTTTTGGGCTTCAAATTACTATCCATTTCCATTATTAATATACTTCCTATTTTCCAACAAAATAACCACGTGTTCGTGTTCACTTCACAAACTTCTAACATCCTTCATTGTTGACAGATATCAATAAAAAGAGAAAATCAAGCTGCACGCAGTTGTTAATTATTAGGTATCATATCCGCCAGGCTGGCCAACCTCCAAACGTCACCAATTTTATAGACAGTGAATCAATTGTAAGTGGGCCAGCACCAACACCACCAACTACCATAACAGGCTAAAACTTACCTGGAATTACTTTTTGCAGTATAAAGAAATATAGCAGTCGGTTTTACCAACATCAGAGCTGAAAACGCTAATTTTTTTTGTTTCAATACTCCAAAACACGGACAATTACGGCCCAGATAGTAACTGTCTGAGACGCGAGACATTTAGCACAAATCCGGGACGTCTGGTAACCCTGTTTGCAGTTCTAGAATCTGATAAAATAACAATGGTTTTGCATTTTTGTAGCCAAAGAAACACATTTAAGGGCATTGTGGATTGCAGCAATGTCTCCATCAAAATTGGTAGTGACTTTTCCACATTTTTGTAAAAGGAGAAAAACTGTCATGCATAACCTACTCGTATTCCAGTTACATCATCATCATCACCACCATCATCATCATCATTTATATACACGCGTCCATTCTTCTTGGTGTTTAATTTGCAGTGTTTCTAATGCCATTATTTTTACATTTCTTACTGTGAGAAGAGTTTACCAAGGACCTTTTGATAAAATTGAACGCAGGTTTCAAGAAGCAAGCAAGTCACGAAAATGACCAAATCACTATATGCTGTAGTTATGTTGCTTACTGAAAGGAATCTGGTCCGCCTCCATGCTCAGCGACTAACTAGGTCAACAGTGCAAGTAGTTTGATACGCTGTGCTACTGCCAGATGTTAAAGCAATGGAAGTGCAAAATATGCCACCCTTATTATGGATGGATGTCATACCGGAAGCGGTGTTAACCGAGAGACCAAGTGAAAGTTTCCTTCTGGCCATTACGACAGATTATCTCACCAGCTGCGTGCCTTTCTGTAGGGCACGGCACCTCATTCCACTGTCCATCCTTCGTCCAAGTCTTGCTTTTTCTACTGGCCAAAAATATGCGGCCGCAACGAAAATAGGGTGCCTTTACTTTTTCCACCACTACTTACAATAAGCAGGGGAGCATTGTATTCCACCCAAAATTCGATACCGATATTTTACCGGAAATATACGTTTTACGGCTCTCTGAGTAAAGCGCGCGCGGTGTATTTATATGTCCGTGGATCTGTGAACAGCATAACTCAAAAACTAAAAGTCGGTTCAATACCAAACTTGGTATTCAAGTTTAGCATCTTTCAAGGATGCGACACGAAGATTTTAAAGACAATTCCCCCACCCCAAACTCTACTCTACATGGAAAATCTTTAGAAAATTTTTATATCAAAAATAACTCTTAACGAATTTAGATTAGAATACCATATATGTTTAAAATATTTTCATGACAAATTAAATGTATATCTTGAATTCTCTGGGAATAGTTTCTAAGTCCTCTTCATTCGAAAGGAATTTTCTATAATCTCGTGTAACTGGTAAACTTTAAGCGCTAGACGATAACGGATTACATAAAAAAAAAAAATAAACTGCAGACCTCTTTAAGACAAACAATTTATTTCAAATAACTTTTTTGTGCCATAAGCCATTTTCGAGATACCCGTTATTAATGGTTCGAATTACTTAATACAGAGTGCGCCAAAAGACTCCGAACCGCCTGCGCGGTGTTTTTCCTGTCCGCGTCCTCGCCGCTCGTTACCGTCTGCAGCTATCACAGAAAGGCGCGGATGAAACCATACAACATTTTTAAAACTACTTTTAAAGGTTTTACTTGCCAACTTTATGAAAGTAAATGCTGAAACTGGCCACCGTCGTTGTCCTTACATTTTTGGTACCTCTTTAGGAAACTATCCATCATGGAATTTTTGGGGGAATTTTTCCAAACGATGACCAATGTCGTCTAATGTATCTTCGGTAAGAACCGATCGCCGTCTTTTAGATTTCTTAGCCTGAACACTTCCTGTGGTCTGAAATTTACTGTAAAGTACATGGATTGTTGTACGGCCTGGAACTTTTACACCTGGAAATCTTTCTGCAAATCGTACTTTCACTTGGCGAGCTGACCGAGTTAACACATACGAATCATAAATAAATACACGCTGTTCAGTAGAAAATATATACTGAGCTATAATATACTTTGTGACTAAGTACAGGACAAAATAATAAATAACTCGTAATAACTGAACTACATCACATCACCGTCAACTCAATAATTCATTTGACACTGCACAGCAAAACCACAACAGCGTGACTTTGTTTATAGCAGCAGTGCGTTATCAGGTTTTTATCATATTTCCACACGCCCAGTGGAAAAACACCGCGCAGCCGGTAATATTGATCATAAAATACCCCTCCGGGGTAACTTAAAACATAAAGTGTACAAGACAAACTCACACACCCTGGAAGAATTAAAACAAAATATCCACCAGGAATTTCTCAGCGTGAACTACGGCGAGTGATGGATAGTTTCCTAAAGAAGTGCCAAAAATGTATGGACAACGACGGTGGCCAGTTTCAGCATCTCTTTTCGTAAAGTCGGTAAGTAAAATCTTTAAAAGCAGTTTTAAAAATGTTGTATGGTTTCATCCGCGCCTTTCTATGATAGCGGCAGACGGCAACGAGTGCCGAGGACGCGGATAGGAAAAACACCGCGCACCCGGTTCGGAGTCTTTTGGCTCACTCTGTACTTCGTCATTCTTTTAAAGTCCTTGGTTGTTTCTCCGAGTGCATGGAAACATTGTGGATTTTTAGGGCCAGTATATAGCGTTCAGTTCTTTAACATTTGACTTCCCCTATCCCCGTTGTACCTACAACGAAATGTATAATGTAGCTATTTCTGCATAGGCTTATCTCAATTGATCGGAAGTAGATGGAAAAATAAAAGTTCGATTAGAATAGTTTATACTTATACGCGCTAATAAACGATAGAGGGTAGAGAAAGCAATGTGAATGCAACACATCAGATTTTTTTCCTGAAAATCTTTGTGTCGCATTTTTAAAAGATGCTGTACTTAAATCCAAATTTAGTATTTAACCGACTTTTCGTTTTTGAGTATGTTCAGAGATACACACACACATATATACACGGACATTTTTCTGAAAGTATTTCTTTTTTTTGATTCAGAGTACCTCAAACATGTATTTCCGTGAAATTCGGTATCGAATTTTGGGTGGAATGCAATAGGTACCTCCTCTACCTATATGTACGTACATGATAGAGAAAGTAAACATTAATTTTATGCAGCTCTTTTTTATATCGTTGATGAAAATTAGCGCATTTCTCTTTCACTTTAATCTGAACATGATACATATTTTACATAAATAACTGTTTTTATTGCTATGCATAAGAAATGGATATTAGAGGCATCTCTGCTTGTTTCTCAGAAAGGTTTTGTAGATTGTCAGAGCGTATTTTAGCAAGTAGCGTGCACTGAACCACCAGGAAGTGGTGCCTGGCCGAAGGTTAACAACCTTCATTACAAAAACATAAGGGTGGATATCGATCGACCAGAACACCGTTTAATATTTACTGTGCATTCTCTTTGTGCCACACAGTGCATTTCCTTCTAACAAAAAGACACGCTATCTGTACTGTGTACTTTGCAAACATTACTTAATATTATACTTGCTTACCTTACGCTTTGTTGCAGAAATTTTAACTGATATGGGGAGTACTTGAGCAAAATTGAAAACTCGTTTTTCTAGAAAAGACATTTTCCTCTCAGGCTACGTGCTGTCCCTGTAAAGGAATTAGGGGAATTGGGTTTTAAAGCTAAACAAACCTGGAATTCCATATTCAAAAGATATACTCCTTTCAAGAGATCCTTTAATTTCGTATGATTGTGGAGGATACGGAAAATAATAAAAATTCTTATTCTTCTGCAGTGCTGTTCGCAGTCCATAAATTTAAATGCCTTTCGTGTTTACTTTCTTTACTACGTATAAGTAGGGGAGGCGTTGTATTCCACCCAAAAATTCAATGTCGAGATTGCACTGGAAATATATGCTTTGAGGCCCCCTGAACCCTCCCCCCAAATGTTTAAGAAGGTTTGAGGTGTGTGAGAACAACATAAGTCATAAATGAATTTTCATAAATAAAAACTTAACTCATAAACCGAACTTAAATACCAAACTTGGTATTTAAGTTCCGTATCTTCCAAAGATGCGACAGAAAGATTTTCAAGAAAATCCCCCAACCCCCACTATCCCTTATGTGGAACATTTTTCAACATTTTTTATTTTCTGAAAAATGGCTCTAACGATTTTGAAGATATTTACATGACAAATAAAATCTATATCTCGAATTTTCTGCTAATAGCATTTGAAGTGCTCTTTATTCGGAAGGAATTTTGTATAATCTTGTACAATGGTAAAGGTTAAGCGATACAGGAAAACGTACATCACAAAAAATGTAGATCTCTTTAAGACACACAGTTTATTGCAAATAACTTTTTATGGCATTAGCCATTTCCGAGATATCCGTTATTAATTGTTTAATACTTGTCATTCGTTTGAAGTCCTGTCGATTTTCAGCTGTTTCTCGCGATGCCATGGAAAGAGTATGGAATTTTAAGGCCAGCGTTTAGCGTCCAGTTCTAAAACATTTTACTATCACTATTCTCTTTGTATCGATAACGGAATGTGCAGTTATTTCGAACAGGTTTATCTCGATTAAAAAGAAGTAGATAGGAAAGTAAACTTTGAATAATTTGTATACCCACTAATAAGCAATAGAGGGTAGAGAAAGTCGTGTGAATGTAACACATCAGACTTTTTATGAGATCCTTTAATTCTTTATGATTGTGAAGTATAAGGAAAATAATTTCTCTTCTGCACTGCTGCTCGAAGTCCATAAATTTAAATGCCTTTCATTTATGCTTTCTCTAACACCTATCTATAGTAGGTAAGTCTTTTGTTCCACCCATAAATCATACCAAACTTTTACTGGAAATACATGTTTTGAGGCTCGTTGAACTCCTCCATTTTGTTTTTGTTTGAAAAAGATCCTTGAGTATGTCTGTGTGTCTATGAACAGCGATACCCAAAACAAACAGTCTGATGATAAACACCAAACTTGATATTTAAGTTCGGTATCTCTTAAAGATGCGACACGAAGATTCTAAACGAATTCCCCCCACTCCAAACTATCCTTTATATGGAAAATTTTTCGAAATTTTGATTTTATAAAAAATGGTTCTAAAGACTTTGATTAAAATATATGTTAAAGATATTTATAATAAAATTTATATCTTAATTTTCTGGAATTAGCCTTTGAAGTCCTATGCATTTGGAAGGAATTTTGTGTAATGTTGCATAACTGGTAAACGTTAAGCGATAGACGAAAACGTACTACTCAAAGAATGTATATCTCTTTAAAACACACAATAATTGAAACGGTGATTTCAAAAACGTACCAAGTACCTATTTTTACGAAATGCGTTTTTTGCACCATCTTCTACTTTGAAGTGCGCCGCATCTAGTGATGAAAAAAGTACCTGCTTTCCATTCCACTCTCCTAAATATAATTGCAGCTGAATGTTGTACTGACCTGAAGAGAACCCCAAGTGCTAGACATGGAAGTTCTTGATCTCTCCAACCGTCTTCATTTGTGCTGCTGTCACCAAACAGCTGTTAGTTGGCTGATCCCGTTGAATCTCATGATGACGGTAGTACATTTAAAGCTAAAAGAAAATGAAATGAGAGAGTGGAAGAAAAATAAAATAAAGCAGCCAAGAAGGGAAGGTACTGAGCATATTAATGCAAGTGATAATACTGAAGCGCGCAAAATAGGCAATTCATACAGGTATGTAGGCCTATTTTTGAACAGGTTATTGTGTTATACTTTACAGAAACGTATTAATTAAATTTAGGATGATGTCAAATCTTTAATGAAGTACTTACAACCAGTTGCTGTCAACTTCTTTATGTTATTTGTTGAATCTGATGACACATTTAATGAAGATGAAGATTATGATAATGTTTCAGAAAATGGTAATTGACTTTGTAAGGAACGCTGACTGTAGAGTGCAGCATATTCATAACCTAGAGTATTGTTTTTTTCTATATTTTCTAATAAAGTGTAATCTTTCAATGTAATGTCATATTTGTTCATAAGAATGTTAGAAATACTCTGGTTTTAATTTCTATATTTTGATATAAAGTAAAATATTTCAATAACACTTATTCATTTGGAGAAAATCTTATATTTATTCCAAATGGTGTCCTGGGAGTTCAAAAACATCCCAAGTACACTCACTTTGTGCATCCTTTAACTGACAGAGAACAGACTTAAGAAATTCATAAATACTATGAATACTGACCACATGAATATCTATTACCTAGAGTTAAGAAAATATGGCTTGCATTGTATTGTAAGTATTTTGAGAAACATTTACTTTTTTTTGTCTCTCCTGAAAAGTTTACTCCCTGGACTTGAGATGTTTTTGAAATTACCGTTTCAATTATTTCAAATATCTTTCTTTTTTGTGGCATAGGTCATTTCCGATATGTCGGATATTAATGGTTCGACTTGTTCAATATTTTGTCATTCTTTTAAAGTCATCGATTTTCAGTTGTTTCTTGCGATTGCATGGAAAGAGCATGGAATTTAAGGACAGCGTATAGCGCCCACTTCTTAAACGTTTGATTATCGCTGTTCCCTTTGTATCTATAACGAAGTGTGTAATGCAGCTATTTCTGCAAAAGTTTATCTCGATTAAAGTAGTAGATAGAAAGTATAAAGTATAGAAAAAATTCTGATGTGATACATTTATTGACTTTCTCTGCCCTCTATCGTTTATTTGTGGATATACAAACTATTTTTACTAAAGCTTATTTTTCTGTACACTGCATTTTAATCCAAATAAGCTTTGCAGAAATAGCTACATTACACATTTCGTTATAGATACAAAGGAAATAGCAATAGTAAAATGTTTAAGAACTGGACGTTATACGCTGGCCTTAAAATTCCATATGTTTCTTTGCAATCGTGAGAAACAACTGAATGTTGACAGGACTTTAAGAGAATGACCAAGTAATATACAATTCGAACCTTTAATAACATATCTCAGAAATGGCGTATTGCACAAAAATACTTATTTGAAATAAATTGTGTGTTTTAAAGAATCTACATTTTTTTGTATAGTACAATTTCGTCTATCGCTTAACATTTATCCTTATACAAGATTATACAAAATTTCTTCCAAATGAAGTACACTTCACAGGCTATTCCCAGAAAATTCAAAATATACATTTTATTTGTAAAGTAAATATCTTTAATGTATGATATTTTAATCAAAATCATTAGAGCCATTTTTAGAAAATCAAAATTTTGAAAAATGTACCATGTAAAGCGTAGTTTGGGATGTTGGGATTTTCTTGAAAATATTCGTATCGCATCTTTAGAAGATACTGAACCTAATACCACGTTTGCTGTTTAGCCGATTTTTCGTTTTTAAGTTATGCTGTTCACAGACCCACACACACACACCGCACGGACCTTTTTCTAAAAAATCCTTTTTTATTCAGGGGGCCTCAAAACATGTATTTCCGATGAAATGTCGGTATCGAATTGTTGGGTGGAATAAAATACCTTCTCTATCTGTACGTGGTAAGGAAATTAATAAGCTGTCGTTAGAATAGTTTGTATACTCAATAATAAACGATAGAGGGTAGAGAATGTCATGTGAATGTAACAAGATTTTTACGAAAAAAACTGGAATCAAAATTGGTGGTATAGGACGTTTTATAATGAGAAACAAATTCCAGGACACATGAATGTGTGTTAAGGGTATGGGCAGTTTAGAGAAGATTATAACATAAATTGAAATCCACTGCACTAATTTATACTAAAATATATGCAAACGCATGGTAAAAACTAGAAATGGAATACCCAACTGTAATTATGTAGAAACTGCTTCTTACTTAATTAATTTGTGCTTAATTTTGGCAACAAAGAGATACTACCTGGCAACGTCAAATAGAGGACGTAGTTATAGAACCATATTGAACTAAAATACGGTGCATGACTTTAACATATGGGGTTGAATCTACACAAGATAGAGATCTACGCGAAGTATATAAAGCTAAAGGCCAACGTGTTTACACTTAGTAAAGCTTCTGCCTTATTGCATTTGTAATTTAAAGATTTGGCGAATTTAATAGCGGGATATATATTTCTAAAATTGCTTATATACAAGCATAATGTTTCCATTCTCATATGATTTTCATTATTTGAGAAGACAAGAATATAAATGCATGTTTGTGTCCGAATTAGACTGTCTTTCGATTAAAGGTTGCTAAATTTCCAAAGAGCATTGAAATATCCCAGTGTTATTGCTCCGTTTTGCACTACCGAGCTGCCATCTACATTCGCTTAAGAGTATAGCGAGTTATTTTACTTAAACATTAGATAAAAGTGAAACCTTTTTTTTTTCAAGAAATGCCACAAAATGGCTTTAGCCTAAATGTTTGGCATCAGTTTTTAGATTTTAAATGCAAATTTTACTAGAAAGATGCACCAAATATGATCGATTTACTTAATCTTAATTAAAAGCTGCGGAGCACAAAAGTGTTAAACACTCGTTGCGGAAGTGCTCCATTTTGCTTTGTCTACCGCATATTTAAGACGGAAGAATTAATTTATTCAACCCATTGATTTGGTATAGAGACTTAATAGGAGATTCACGTTTTGAGGTCCGTAAGTTAAGAAAAGAACATTTAGGAAAATATCCCTGTGTGTGTTTGTGTGCGCGTGTGTGTTTGTATTTGAAAGAGGAGAACAGCATAACTATAAAACAGTAATAAACACCATTTTATACAATTATGTTGTGCATCGCTTAAAGAAATAAGGGGAAGATTTTGAAAAGGTTCCTCCACTCCAATCAACTCTTAATTTGCAATATTTCTGTTAACTATTTTTTTTAAATTGCTCCGTGTTATTTTGATGTGTTTAAGATGTTAGCATGATAAATTAAATGCACATCTTGAATTTTAAGCAGATATCTTGTAAAACTGTCTTGATAGGTAACTGCAAAATATTGAATGGTAAACAAAAGTTTACTGCATGAGAAAAAATATGCGGATATGGTTAAAATATACAATTATTTATGCTAAATAATAATTTTTATTGCGTAAATTATTTTCGAAGTATTTGCTTTGGTACATTTGATTTTATACAGTTTAAGCAGCACACTGAAATGTTAAGCAGCCATAATTGTTTTCCCCCTCACAAACTCATATAGAGTCCAAAATATACTTACTAGCCTAACATATCCGTCTTGAAGCTGGCCTGCCCCAGAATACAAATTGATATTCCCTATATCTTACTCCTGTCTTGTAAATATTTATCAAATTAATAAGAAGTAAATAGCTGAATACTTAAACTTTGGTAAAATAACGTACCTATACAAAATAAATGATAATAGTATAGAAATTCGTGTGACTGTTACACATCAAATGTTTTAACTTTTGTCAATTTGTAATAAAATACGATGCACCAAAATATCAGTATTTGCACATAACTAGTAACGCAAAACTCCAATAGAATGTGCACTGGTTCTCATACGTCAGTATATATGCATATTGTTTTGTTTTTTTTAATGTTCCACTTATATGCCGCCTTTAACATCTAAGGTCATATGGCGGCCTTTTATCTTTGGAACAGTTGCTCATCATTAGCAATGATGTTCACTCCGTTACAGTGGTGTTAATCTTTGGGTTGGTATTACTTTTGGTTGTTACATTAACTTTATACAAACATTCACACTCTCATTCATACTTCCAGACTCTAGGGGGGGGTGGTAAATAATCCTAGCTAAAGAAAGATTCCCAATCCCAGGCGGGAATCGAACCCGGAACATGTGGCTTTGGAAGTTAAGACACCAGCCCACAGAGGTAGTCCTGCATATTGTTACCGCTAATGCAGTAAAGACGAAAATTTGGTTCATACCCAAGTTCTAAGAATCTGCGAAGTCATAACACAACCGAGAACCAGATAACATGTGTGTGAAAAAGCCACCAGGGACAGAATGGCACGGAGAGTCACGGTCTAATCGTGAAATCACTTTTCCTCCACCCCTGCGCTATTGTTAACACATAGCAGTATGAAAAATGAGAATTTCATTGTTTTGTTTAATTTTTATTCCTTGCATTTTATCTCAATGCAGGTTACCATTTAAGGCAAGGTATCTGTGAAATTTACTAACTAATGTGAGCTTTTCGATTTTGTATTTTACTTGTTTATTATACTTACAGCTTGACTTTCATACTACACAATTGGATTTTTAATACCAACAATTTTAAAGTAAAAAACAATCGGCCCTTCACAATTTGCGTAAAGCACCGCATCGAAATTTAAACTCCATTTTCTCAATTTTTTATCTTCAGTTTTTATTCAAAATGGTTCTTGAACCACAATTTTAAACAGTTGTGGTTTAACAATCTTGAAAAACAATTTTAAAGTAAAAAAAAATCTGATGTGTTACATTCACATGAATTTCTTTACTCTTGTACAAACTATTTTTACAAACGCCTATTCTCCATATGTTTCACGTTAATCGAGATATCGAGATGTTAATCTTATTGCTAATTTTCTTGTAGATGCAAGGGGAATTGGTGGACTTTAAGCGATAGTCAAATATTTTAAGAGCTGGTTGCTATGTGTAGTATTCCATTCTCTTTGCATTACCAGGACAAAACAAAAATGAATAACGAATTCCCATTTAAGAAAAAGTATAAGTAATGAAAAATTTAAGGAAATAACAAGCAATATCTCGAAAATGTTCACTCAACAACAAAATGCATATGACATAAATTGTGTATTTTAACGCGATCTACATTTTTTGTGTAGTAAAATTTTGTCTATCTTATGGTTTACCAGTTATGCAAAAGTCGTTCACAATGAACAATACTTTTGTAGACATTCCCAGAAAATTCGAGATATACATTTCATTTTTTCATGAAAATATCTTAAACATATGATATTTTAATCAAAATCGTTACAGCAATTTTTGAGAAAATTAAAGTTTTCGAACAATGTTCCATGTAAAGGGTAATCTGGGGTGGGGGGATTTTCTTAAAAACCTTCGTGTCGCATATCTGGAAGATAGGGAACCTAAATACCAAGTTTGGCGTTTATCGACTGTTCGTTTCTGAGTTATGCTGTTCACAGAAACACACACAAGATCTGTTTCCAAAAATGCTTTTTTTGGATTCAGGGGGCCTCAAAACATATTTCCTGTGAAATCTCGTATCGAATTTTTGGGTGGAATACAATATGTCCCCTACTTACTATACGTAGCAGAGAAAGTAAAAATAATCTACCCTTCACAATTTGCGTAAAGCACCGCATCGAGCTATAAACTCCATTTTCTCAATTTTTTTATCTTCAGTTTTTATTCAAAATGCTTATTGAACCACAATTTATTACTTGTTAGCTGGAAATTTTCAGAAGAACTACAGGAATTCACAATTAGCCATTTACAGCCCTTTGGGTCAAAGACTTCTTTAAGTGAAAAGGAGCTGGATTTTGCAGTCCCGGTTAGCTGTTTCGGGAAAGAGCAACCTACTTTATTGTCCACTAGTTACTTTCTCTACTACGTATAGTAAGTAGGGGAAGTATTGTATTCCACCCAAAAATTCGATACCGAGATTTCATCGGAAATACATGTTTTGAGACCCCCTGAATCCAAAAAAAGCATTTTAGAAACATTTCCGTGTGTGTGTCTGTGAACAGCATAACTCAGAAACGAACAGTCGGATAAACACCAAACTTGGTATTTAGGTTCAGTATCTTCCAGAGATGCGACGCGAAGGTTTTCAACAAAATCCCCCCACCCCAGAGTACCCTTTACATGGAAGATTTTTCGAAAATTTTAATTTTCTCAAAAATGGCTCTAACGATTTTGATTAAAATATCATATGTTTAAGGTATTTTTATGACAAATAAAATGTATATCTTGAATTTTCTGGGAATGTCTCCAAAAGTATTCTTTATTGTGAACGACGTTTGCATAACTGGTAAACCATAAGAGATAGACAAAATTTTACTACACAAAAAATGTAGATAGCGTTAAAATACACAATTTATGTCATATACATTTTTGTTGTTGAGTGAACCAATTTCGAGATATTGCTTGTTATTCCCTTAAATTTTTCAATACTTATTTTCTCAAATGGGAATTCGTAATTCATTTTTTTTTGTCTTGGATATGCAAAGAGTATTAATCTGTGGCAAAGGGAATGGTGCTGCACATAGCAACCAGCTATTAAGAGATATGTATGTGCTTAAAGGCTACTGTTTTTCTATATTGCCCTTGTAAATATATTTTCCCCTTACATCTACAAGAAAATTAGCAATAAGATAGAGTCTGCAAATGTTTATCTCGATTAACATGAAGTAGATGGAGAATAAGCGTTTGTAAAAATAGTTTGTACAAGAGTAGAGAAAGTCATGTGAGTGTAACACATCAGAATTTTTTTCAAAGTTTCTCACTCTTTGTCTATCGTCTCCTGCCGAAGGTCCTCCGCAGATACTCTGTCCAGCGGGTTCTCTGCCTGCTGACGTTCCTCTGACCTGTTCTGGGGTCCCAAGAAGTCACTCTGTGTGTCCATCTACATATTAGGGTGCTGTCTCATAACGTACCCTGCCCATCTTCATTTTAGGTAGCTTCCTGTGATCGTGGCGTCCTTTAATCGTGATCCTTTCCTTATTTCTTGGTTCTGCATTCTCTCTCATCGATATACCCAAAAATTTTCCTTTCAATTTTCCTTCGGCATATATCTATCGCTTGCAAATTTTTCTTTCTTTTCACGTTTGTGAGCCACATAACAGCAGGAAATGGTTTGACGTAAGTATGCTGTTTCTTGTACGTGCTCTTGAGGTTCGTTGCTTGCTAATATGTCTACCTCTTTGCTGTTTGTCATCAACTTAGTCTTGGTAAGCCGAGCGGGATGGCTCAGGCGGCAACGTTTATAACCGGCATTCGGGAGGTCCCAAGTTCGATTCCTGGTGACCGCTCACTCTGACTATGGATTTTCCTGGTTTTCCCTGGTTGACGAAACGAATGCTGGAGTGATGTCTTCTACCACGTCTCTCCTCTCTCTCCCATTTCCTCTTCCTCTTTTACGTTACAGGTTGATTCCGAGGCTGTGTGTCGGTCGTCGGCAGCAGATGGCTTAGGTGCTTGCGCTTTGGAGCTCCTTCTCAGTCCCGTCAGGTGGCAGTCACTCGAGCCTCCACTGCTGGGTCGAGCTTTCCCCGTCTCCGCTGGATGGGAGGGTCGCCGACGAGCGCTCTTCGGCTGGGTGGCCAAGCCAGTAACTATTAGGGAACTCTGCGCGTCTCTGTCTGCGCCGGCTGTCCTGCAGCCCATATGTCGCCTGCGGTTCCTTCATCTCTTCCGTTCCTCCCTTGTAGGTCAGATGCTAGGTGTCTCCTCCATCGAACTAATCCTAATTCTATCTTCGTATGGTTCATTTTTAGGCTTACCACTGAACTCAGATTCCTTAGCTCTGTGATTTGTCAATTTGATTCGTGATTTGTAAACGCCTTCAGTTCGTCTGGTGTTGTGGCTATGAGTACTAGTCGTTAGCATGTCCCGTTTATGCATATACCGTGGCCTGCTGTGATCTTCCTAAATATATCTCATTAAAGGCTCATAAAGAGTTTGGAGGATATTGGATCTCCTTATATTGCTCCTCTTTGCAGTTTGAACTCCTCTTGTTTGTCTAAATGTATTCTCATTTGAGTATAATTTCGCCAAAATCCTGAGGTGTTTCTCTTCTGTTCTCTGTTTTTTTTACGAATTAAGAATTGTTGTGCACTAGTTGAAAATATTAATAATTATGCATTTTTCCCTCCTAAACTAATTAAAATTAAGAAATGCCTGCACAACAATTTCTTTAAGTTTGTGTAGTAGGCTCAAATTAAAAATTTGGGAGCGACATGATAAACGGTAAGGTTAAGGAGCATTTCATATTACCATGCCAAAAAGTGATTAATTACGAATAAAAATTAATATCTTAAGAAAGGTTTGACATAGCTCCTTTAAATATTGTGTGCACTATATGTTCTGAGTACCTGGTAAAAAAAGTCAAAGCTTTCAGAAGAAAATGTTGGATTTTCACAGATACATTGCCTACCAGCGGCATATACTTGTTTGAGGTTCTTAACTACTTCTGATGATGACAAAGATTATAGTGATAATATTCCGGAAATTTAACTACTCATCTCATAGTGCAATTATGTTCCTTGTTCTGCGTGAGATCTTTACATAGTGGGAAAGCCTATAAAATAAATAGTTGGTATAACTCATATAATATCTATAAATATTGCATTCTCGTTAATTTTAGAGCAAATATGTATACCAGAATCTTCTCTAAACCTCGAGTAATCGTCCACCGTTCCGGGGGATAGATAGATGTGCTTTCTTCAAACCAAAGATTAGTTAAAATATACTTAGGCCCCATTCACAATGAAAAGTAAGCGCAAGACTGCACATGTTATTTAATGGAAGCATTCACGTAGCGAGCTACGTAACGCAAGAGTTGCAAACTAAGCTTCTTGCTTGCGTCCCGTGCATAGCGGAAGAGTTGTTCATCTTTTCTCCTGCATTACTAGCTTCTGAACAACAACGATCGCGATGCCAGATTTTACGCCATCTACCGTACAATAATAGTGCTTTTCCATTTGGCCGTGCCACGTCATTTTAAATGGCGCTGATCTGTTGTTTGTTTGCTACAACACTTTTTCTATATATTTTTTACTTACAAAGACTGGATGAATTTTCATATTTAATATTATTGGATATGTTATTCAATTTGAAACTTGGGGTGTACGCTCGGAATATTTCCGCATGCAATTTTAGGATCTAAAAACTCCTGCTGACTTCTTGTGAATGGTCTTCCCTTACGCATGCGCATATGTTGCGTTATGTTAGTGTTGTCCGTTTATTGTGAATGGTGTCTAAGGAATCAACAGCTGCAGCGAAATATTTAGATGGGCTAAAATTATCACGGACTCCCAATTAGCCGAGGTATGTGAGGTAGTGTGAAATTATACACCTTTTCTTTATCTTCGTTTATCGGCATACCCTGGATTCACATTCAATTTCAACCGCTCTAAACCTCGCTAGCTTAAGAGACAATGACAATGAGTGCATTGTGATGCAGCAGCTATGGCTCAAGGTTATCGGGAAATCGGCAATAGGAAGTCGGAGATAAACAAAGATAAGTCGCGCTATCGCCCAGCGTAAACATGAGAAGCGCCATCGCCAGATAACCGGAATCTAATGGAAGTTTCTGTGTCCAGATAGTTCTAGAATGTTGTGTGGAAGATTCCATTGGCTATATAAGCGAGCGTTCTCGCGAGAGGAGTCAGTTACTGAGCGAGTTAGCGAATGCGTTTCTGGTGCAACGAAAAGTGCTGCTTGTGTTTCCTAGCGAATTTGTGACGACTGTCGTGACGTACAGCGAGTACTGCTACTGCAGGAGAGATTGGGGACGTCTTGTGTTCGACTCCCTAGCGAGTGAAGTGAACCATGCGGAGAAGTGGCTGCGTCGTGCGTATTTCATTACGCCGCTACGTCTCGAAGAAAATGAAGTGACAGAGGAAATTGAACTAGTTCATATCAGTGAAGTGGCAGTGTGAACTAAGTGAAGTTTCAGTGAAAGTTGAACCAGACTAAAACAGCGATAGTGAAAAGTGGTGAAGTGACGTTTAAAAGCTGGACAAATCACTATGAATACTGCTGTAGGAGGTACAATGAGAATTTAACCAGTGGTTTACATTGCATTGCCACGTTCCGTGCTGTTTCTTAGGACGGCTAGTAGAGAATGTGTTTTAACAGAAAGTGATTGCGCACGTAATAATAAAAGTGCTAGATTATATAATTTAAAGACCTCACCAAAATTATCAGCGTATATTCTTTGTTTTTCTGTACTTGTCTGGTTAGCTCCTTTGTATCCATAAAATATGCCCCCTGGTTCACATGGGCAAAACCTATCTTGTTAGTTGGAAAAAAAGGTTGAAGTATTATTCTTCTGTTATATTTATTTTGTTGTTGAGCCCCACGTTGTGGTAGCCAATTTGAAATAACATTATTTGTATATGTTTGTATTTGTGTTTACTTTACGTGGTGAAGCCATCTTGTGACGTGATTCATTTGTTAGGTTTGTTAGCTCCATCTGGTGTTAGCAATTTGCGGGAGTATTAGTTTTTGTTTGAAAGAATGCTACTGTTATTTTATTTAATTTTGGTTCTCTGTCCTCCGGCTAGCTACGATCTTTTTGGTCAAGCACTTCTCTTTATACAGGTTGTGTAAACGGAAGGGAGTCTCTTATCCAAAAATAACACTGATGAAAGAATTTGTTTTACACTTTTATTGTCGAACACATTTACTATCACATTTACACATTGATCTTGACACTCGCCAAACTGAAACTGTTATAATAACTTCATTACTGATAATTCTTAATTCGCGTACTTCAACTTTTTGTATAATTAACTTTATAACACTTGAGATTTTTCATAACTCTGTTACGCGTAACCTGCAAATTGATATCCGACGTGTGCCGTACAAATACTTTCGACGAACTGGAGGCGACGTGTACTTTACAAATATTTTCGATGAACTGAACGGGAATGCGACGTGTAGTGTACAAAGAATTTTGATGAACTGACGGACCGAAGGACTTTACCTCTAACCTACCCTCTATTTAGTCTCTAACACCCAGATATGCCTAAAGATTATAACTGGGCTGCAATTGGCTAATAAAACGCGCCAACATTAGCGTCTATTTTTATATCCAATGAAAATTATGAATACATATGCTCTAGGGAAATGTTCCAGAAGATTCTAAAGGAAAACGCGCCAACATTACGTAACTTCCTCGTTTCCAATAATGATAAACAGCTCACCCCCTCGCTGCATTATTGCACGCTATTTTTGTCAGTTTCAGTAAGGCAGTATAAACTTACTTCCCAACAATAATTACAATCAACAAACATCTCAAATCAATGTCACACAATAATGCATATTCATACTATAATCATTCTTTACATTTAAATAATTTGTGATACAAATTACTGCATCAAGGTTTAAGTGTAAAATTGATAGTTTGAAGAGGAAAATATATGCCAAAGAATTCGAATATTTAGATCTTTTCCCTTCCAAATCCATTTTAGGAAGATAACACATATCCATACAGCATAAACACAACAAATAATATACAAAGGCTTAATCAACATACGTGAGACGTCTCTACTCTGAAAGAAGGAAACAACTCCATGTACGTAGGTGCAAGATTAGTACAATTATGCTAAAGGATGAGGATATAGTTATGCCAAGAGTGTTTGTGTACTGTTTAAATTACTTGTTTACACAACATGGCCTAAAAGTAAAACTTTTAACATAGTGCACATGAACTAAAAGGTTTACATTATAGCACTAGTACAATAACGTTCTTATACCACTCCATTGTGTCCAACTTTGGTTTCAAGTCCAATCCCATGGCAATTACCCTTTATATTTGAACATGTTTAGTAATTCGACTTGATTAGGTTTTATTTTTCATTGAGTCTTTTTACATGATTAATTTCTCATGCCGGTCGAATTATCTACTCATAGTCATGGGTACTTCAATTTATTGCAATTCGTTGTGGAATTAATCTATATCTTACATTGCCAGCCTTGTGCTTTCATTGATCTAACACGTTATTTTTTCGTCTAGTATTAACCTACATAAAGATTAAATGCTGGCAACTATGAATTCAGAAGAAACTGAATGGATGACCCAGGTAAAAGCAGAAAGAATAACACTAGAACTATTTACCCCAAAAAATCCAGAAAGCAATGTGATATAGCATTTAATCGCTTCATTGCCTGGTGCAAGGCAAAACATTTTGAAATTAATTTCGCTGAAAATGACTGCTAGCGAATCAATAAAAATCAAAATATCTTCATATCTCCCTCCACACGAGAGTTGATCTCGTTTTTAACTCATTTCTCTTGTTTCAAAAATCAGTATAATATTATTTTATTGATATTTTACAAATTCGAGCGCTGTCTAAAATGTAGTACGGGGTGATTTATGAAGAACTGACACATTTCTTTCTTTAATTATTCTGTTCGAGATTCACTCAGTGCCCCAATTTTAGCACCAAATTAGGCAGAATGTTCTGGAGTTTCGATTGCCTGTCACTAGATGCGCAGATGTTCATGTTTTATTCGTAGTTGTTAATTTTATTGTCGGCAACTGTTGTTGAGATTTTGCTCTAGTCAACGTGAAAATGGAGTACACATTAGATGAACGACTCTTCCTTGTAAAGCAATACTGGATTACGAAATCAATTACAGCTACAAAGGGCATAACAGAGCGAAGTTGGTGTTCGGAATCCTCCCCAAAGAAACAATACTCGGACTGGTAAACAAATTGGAAACAACTGGATCTCTGGTGAGTGAAAAAGGCAAAACTCGTTCATCTGGGCTTCCCACGGTTGTTGGCGTAAGAGCACGGCTGGGTCAGTCACCCAAAAAATCATTAAGACTTTTGTAGCAGGAGACGGGGTACAGGTACTCAATTATCAGAGAGCTGTGAAAAGTGCAGGCCTAAAGCCGTATAGGATTACAGTTGTCCACCAGTTACAGGAACCAGATAAGTATAGACGACTGAATTATTATCGTTGGTTTCAGGCGTTCATTGTGTAAAATCCTGCCATATTGTCCATCACATGGTTCACAGATGAAGCATGGTTCCATTTATCCGGCTATGTGAACTCAAATAACTCATGCATTGGGCCAGTGAAAATCCACATGTTATTCGTGAATTACCTATGCACCCGGTTAAAATCGGAGTTTGGTGCGCAATATCCGCACAGAGAATAGTGGTACCATTTTTTTTTAAAATAATGTGAACACTGCAGAGTACCGACGGATTATCATGGAGTTTGCTGAGCAACTAGAAGATGTAGAGCTGAGTCAAGGATATTTTCAGCAGGACGGCGCTACATGCCATACATCAAATGAATCCATGGCACTAACTGCAAGTTTCTTTGACGACCGGATAATTTCCAAGAACCTGTGGCCACCGAGATCTCCGGATTTGACATCGCCAGACTTCTTTCTATAGGGTTACTTAAAAGACAGGGTTTATGCCACACGTCCCCAGACATTGGACGATCTGAAGCACAACATTACACAGGAGATTCAAACTATTGACAACAGAATCCTCCAACGAGTGGCCAGTAATATCAGGTTTCATAAGTTGTCGCTAGTATAACTCGTTTTGAAACAATTAAATAAATAAATGTGCCAGTTCTTCATAAATCACCTATATATGCTACACGTGTTAAAAGTGATTTTATTTTTCTCGTAGAATTGCTACTCGCAAAATAAAACCCTAATTTTAACACTTGTATCATAATCTACTATTAGTAAGGTTCTTATTCATTTTATTACTTAATTTTTTCGTCGCATTCTCAATTTATTTGGAAGAATAAAAACATCGCCTTTGAATTTTACTAGCCAGAATACAGTATTTGGAAAGCGATGGAACACTTAAAATGGCAGAATAACGTTATTTTACATAAATAAAAACAAATAAACCCAGTTAATGTCATAAGCCTCGCGACAGAGAAGATGCTGAAGACATGTCCTTTGTATAAAAACTTTTAAATACGATGTACATAACTGCAAGTGTTTCTTTTTATTGTGATTGTTTACTTCGAAATGAAAGTGAAATAAAACCTAGAAGTTACGTGTGAAGATGAAAAAGAACAGCCCATTAATGAATAAGAAATCAAGGAAATTAAAGCGCAAAAGTTATTTTGTAAATAATGTCATCGAAGCTTATAATAAAATTAGAATTAGGGTCCTTTTTATGCAATTAAGAAGGGAATAACTGAACCATTTATAGAATCCAAAGAACGCGGATTGAGTATTCCTGATTACAACCTACAGTATGAGGTTCTCATGGTTGTGAACAAAAAGAATTTATCGGACGTTTAAACACCTGAAATATTTGTAGCGCCAATTAAGAAGAAATAAAAGAAAAAAGAAAACCGAATGAAGTACCACAAAAACTACTAACTTTATGTGGAAGAAAAAGATATAGGTTAAAACTGAAAATGGAAAGCTAACAAATAACCGGTTTCACTTACGAAAACAGTAAGATGATAGTTTCCTCCTGAGCCCAAGCGTTATTGTCCACAGTTTCATTTCTACAAAATAATTATTCATCTCCCAACTCAAGACTTTTAACAACAAACGACTAAAACAACTGATATCAGCGGCTATTGATTAGCTAAACTGAAGCTTTCATTAAAGTCAATCAATCAAGTTAATGAATCTTTCTTGTCAGGGAAACTGCTTACAAGAAAATGACATTTAGAATAAATAGTATTAAGCTCTGGAAGTTTACGTAAAACCTCGGACATTGATTCCTTACAGAGTGATCAATGGTAATGACACAGAAAATAGCTCGTCAGCCAGTCCTCCTCGATGTCGGTGAATCGTCAACTTGAAGTTCATGCTGTGCTGCAACAAGAGAGACAAATGGATTTATTGTGTGAGCAGAGTTCTGAGGTAGAGATATAAGTGATTCAACGGAGAGGGATACCTCGCGCACAGATCTATTGCGGCAACCACCCCCCAGCAGGAAGGAATGAGTTGAAGGAACCACAGAGACGTACGGAAGCTACTAACATTTCCAGGCTCGCTCAGTCCTCTTTCCATTGAGCGTACATTCGCGCCATCTGTCCGGCACCGCCAAACACCACGAAACCTAGAAGCACACATGAAAGATGTGAAGGAAACAAAATGAAAGGGAACTAATGGAAAGGAAATAACGGTAGAGATGAAACCACCCCAGCATTCGCCTGCCGAACCTCGGGAAACCAGGAAAAAAAGTCCATTGGTCAGAGCGGGCGGTCGCCGGGGATCGAACCCGGGACCTCCCAAATGTGAGTCGAACACGTTGCCGCGGCGCCATCTCGCCTGGAAGGGTTCTGAGGTGGGTCAATTTTATAATACCATTATTAGATTACCGGCGGCGCCGTGGCCGAGTGGTTAGACCGCTCGCCTTCCACCGAGGCGGCCCCGGTTCAATCCCAGGGACCTGCATGTGGGATTTGTGGTGGACGAAGCGGCGTCTGGGTGGGTTTTCTCCGGGTTCTCCGGTTTCCCCCGCCATTCATTCCACCAACTGCTCCATCATCACCTTTCCTTTCATCCATTTCACCAACATTTCGTTTCATCTACTTCCTTCATCCCATACCAGGCATCGGGCTGATCACCCATCCTGGATGCTCTGTCTGATCCATGAGTGTCTGCTCCTCGACGGGCCTCTGACCCCAGGCACCCGCTTGTAAGTCCTGGGGGGTGTAAGTCCTACATAAGAGGAGGGTAAACAGATAATGAATGAATGAATGAATGAATATTAGATTACCGAACATTGGTGTTTATTTTGTAAATCTTCTCAAGTAAATAATCTGAAATAGACTGCGTCTGAGGAAAGAGGTTTGTACACATATCAAATGTACACCGTGCTTGTGTAGACAAAACTCTCTAAGTTGTCAAGGTAGTTTCCAAAAGCGGTGAACTACAAATTATTATTATTCGTGTTATGTAACGATGGAACGTTACCGAGAATGGCGGTCTTCTCATAATCCTAAATCTTTGTATTGTTTTCTCCTGCGTTTGTTTCCGTAGCTGAATTTATCCCAAAGCAAATGCATATATTGTTTCACCGAATTCCTAGAACTCTTCAGGGTTAAGATTAGATTAGACTGTGGCGGTACTGCAGACCTATGGATGTAGAACACACTAAAAACTGACACAAGCTTATTGCACACATCAGTGGCGCAGCCAAGAGTGGGCTTTGGGAGTTAAACTCTCCACAGAGTCATAGAGAAACGCTTTGTAGAGGCAGAGGTAAAAGTTATTCAACGTAGGGTGACACCTCGCGCGCTGCGACCTGCAGCGGCTACCTCCTCCAAGGAGAAAGGGATGAGGTGAAGGAAGCACAGGAGGATACAGACCGTAGGCAGATAGGCCACAGAGACGCGCGGAAGTTCCTTACATTTCAGGCTCACAGACCCCTCCCACTGTTGGAGCCCCGAGACCCACCAATCAGGCAGCCCTCTGGTGTTCCACGGGGAGTACCCTGTTCATTGAGCATCTTGTTACGCCCCATCTGTCCGGCACCGCCATACGCCACGAAACCTAAAAATTCAAATAAATAAATAAAATCTGTAATACTCCATCCCGTCACCTTGTTACCTAAACCGGGACGTATATTGACAACATTTTCAATTTATTACTTACAATAACTCTTACATTATTATTGTACAGACAGTTAACTATAACTACTATTAAAAAGAAAAAATAGAATAAAGCAAACTAAAAGAAGTATACAATTTCCACTTGCTAAATCACAATTACATTTCCTATCTAACTAAAACCAGCTAACTAAAATGGTTTCGGAAACCGACAAATTAGGTACTGGTATCCAGCAGCTCCATTAATAAACTAACATGATAGGTGAAAAATGAAAAATCATATATTTTCTGTTACAAATTTGTTTAGCATTATCTAATTTAATTATGTATGAGATCTTTAAAGTTTGTTTTCTGTTTTATTTGATGGTGTTTATATAATTGTATACTCTAATTAGTTGAGTTTTAATTTGTAATCACTTCATTCTTTTGCCCTAACTTCTCAACACTAAAATGAATACAAAAATTCACAGTAATTAAATTTTACACTTCAATTCCATATCACTTCACTAATCTCGTAATTTTATTTTCATTTAAAATGTGAAATACACATCACTCTCACATCAACTAACTCACTATACACTTCGCTTACACATCCACTATTTAATATCCATCAGATCTTCTCTTCATGCCAACAATAACTCCTTATTCTGCTCACTTTATAGCTCTACCAGTCTCCTCACTTTCTTCTTCCAATACCCCGCTCTACTTGCACCTCCTCTCGCCGTTCGCCCCCGGGTTCCTCCTTTCCCCTTAAGCATTCATCCCCTCCGGTCATCACGCTGCTCCTCATTCCATGATATACTGCTTTGTTTATAGGTAAATTTATTTACGTCCAAGGTTGTAGTAGTTCATAGGTTGAGTTTTGTTATATGGTAATTGTGTTATTGAGAAAGTTATTATTTATTTTAGATGTCATTTATATTGCACTACTGTTATTATTTAAATGTTAGTTATTAGTAATACTGTCTATATTTGTTATTGTTGCTATAGTTATGTTATTGATAATTGTTGTTGTAGTTCATAGCATTGTTGTGTAGTCCATGAAGCCATTATTGGGGTATGTATTTATGTATAGTATGTCTTAGTCTCTTCTCTATACGTCTCTGGGTTCTTCGTTTTTCTTCTCCTTCCCTCCCTCTTCTTCTTCTCCCTTCCGCTTATCATGTTCTTTCTCCTTCTCCTTCTTTTTTCTTCTTCCCCTTACCTCTCTCTTCTTTCTTCTCCTTCCCGTCTCTTTTTTCTTCTTCTCCATCCCCTCTGCCTTCTTCCTTTCGTTTCTCTCTTCTTACCGTTTCATAATTTACATCTTCCACCTCCCCTAAATCTTCTTCTACGAATTCTTATGTCTTCTTTACCACCTCATAATTTTACATCTTCCATCTCCCTTAAATCTTCTTATATAAATTCTTCTCTCTTCCCTCCCACTTAATTATTTGCATTTCTCTCCTTCCTTAATCTGCTTCTCTCTTCTTAACCACTTCATTATTTACTTATTCTACAAATTCTTCTCTTTTCTCATTTTTTACCGCCTCATAATTTTTACATATGTTTAATTTCCACGTTTTTTTAAATAAAATCTTCTTTTATCTCCCTATTTTCTTCTTTCTATTTAGTCAAAAACTATCTCCTATTATAATTATCCTCTTCGCTCCCTTCTTCCTCTCCTACTTCGTCATGCCTTCTTTCTTCTCCTGTGAAATAAATTGTTGTGTCTTCCATATGCGTTGTGATCTTACTATTACTTCCTCTTCATGAGTTCCTAATATCTCTTCTTGTGGTATCATTACTTCCCTCAATAAATTACTTCCTTTTGGAACTATTAGCTCTAATTACATAATATAACTTCTTTATTTCGCAATATATTAGTTACTTGATAGCCGTTCAACGCTATCCTTTCTTCTCTAACCTGATCTAAAAATTGAGCCCATTCAAATGGAACTCTCTCTGGGTTGGCTTGTCTTTTACAAAGGCTACACATACTCATATCATCTTGTGTTCTGTTAGTTTGTTTCCTATAAGTTTTATGTGTTCCATGACCTGTAAGGTAATGGATCATTCCTTTGGTAGGTTGTATGTGTTTTAACATTAATCTTTTCGAGACGTTATAAAAAAAATTAAAATTTCTTCTTTCTGCTTCAGTATTTTCCCAATTACGCTGCCATTGAATTTTTAAGCAACATTTTATATCACGTATATTGTTACATTGTCTGCATTGTATTGCATATACATTGTCTATATTTTCTTTCATAAACTAAGAACTGCGTCTCTTAATTATATTATTAAATCAATTGGTATATACCTGTAGCTACTAGTAGGGCAGGATAGGTGAGGTAGGTGTTAAGAACACTTTCCTCTGAGATCTTCATAGTAAAAGAAGGAAACGGAATGATAGAAACAAAATCGTGGTAGAGAAGAAACCTCAGAATTCACCTGCCGACCCGTAGGAAACCACGAATAACCCATGGGTCAGAGTGAGCGGCCTACGGGGATCGAAACTGGGACATCCCGTATGCGACGTTACCGCTGCACCATCTCGCTCGGTAAATAGCGTGTATACTCGCTATTGAGATTGCGAATCCTACAAAGTTCAACCAATTTAACTGGTTTTTGTCACAGATTTGTTCAATATTATTACAGCAGAAAATTAATTTTCTTTGACCCATGTACCTAACTTTAAAAAAAAAATTAATTTCCAAAAGCCGAAAATCGAGTCTAGCTGAAACGCCCCACTTATGAAAATTAGTAAACGTTAATATTTTAAGCTTTGCAGTATAGTTATTTACAATCAATACTAAATTCTGTATAACATTAAAACCTTTCTTGAAAGAAAATAAAGTAGGTATGTGACACGTTTAATTTTCTGAAAATGAATCAAACTAATAAAAACCCTAAATGTAAAGCTATCCTTGGCATCACAGGAATTATTCATATAACTTCCAAAAAGATATACGGAAAATATGAAAGAAATTGAACAAAAATTGCATCATTGGGAGCATTTTAAAACGGAATAATTTAAGAAAACAAGTTTAGAGAAATTAAAGTTTTACAAATTGCCTCCGTAGCCGAGTGCTCAGCAAGCTGACTTCTCACCCAGAGGTCCCGGTTTCGATTATCAGTCGGGGAGTGGGAATCTTTCTTTAGTTAGGATTGTTCTCTACCCTCCATAGAGTCTGGAAGTGTGGATGTGAGAGTGAGTGTGCTTGTGAAAACAAGTTAAAAACGACGAAAACCTACATAACCTAACCTAAAAGGTTCAAAAAGCAAAGTACTATCACATGTTTAAGTCAGAGCCCTCAATATAACCATACCAGTTAAAGGGGAACCATGAACCCCCCCCCCCAAACTCTACTTCCGTTCAAATTGAATCAGAAATTCATGGGAGCGTTAATTTTGTAATGAACCCAAGTAAAATAACATTTTATTTACTGTCTCCAGAGCACTTATCAATTGCATTAACAGTTTAATTCTATTGGGTATTTATTGCATAGTAAACATAATAAAGCCGCTTAGTGCTTCTTTTATTTTTATTTTCTTTCTTTCTTGCAACGAGTTATTTCACAAATTAAACATAGTTCCTCCCTTCCATGTTAAGGTCTAAGATAATGGATTGACTATTCTGCATCAAATATAATGTTTAACTCCATCGGGCATTGTGTACACAGAAGATTCAATCTCTCAATGCCTCTCCGACCCCTAGTTCCGCTCTCCTGCCTCTCCTGAAAAACGAAAGAGCATAACCGTGTACGAGCATACTTACAGCAAAATTTAGAAAAGATTCAAACGACATGCTACTTGAAAGAAGTGATAAATATTGCTATTCTTTCCTGACCATACAGGTTTATGAGGGTTATTTTGACTGCAGATCACATCCCATGCAACAAAGACACGTTTACAGCCTCTAACAAAGAAGCGGCAATTCATTTTAACTATATCTAAATCTTGCACCAAGTACAGACATGTGGCTTGTTGAAAGTTTGCGTTTATAGCCTGTCACAAAGAAGCAGCATATCGTTTCTACCTTTTCTGAATCTTGCATGAAGTATACAGCGTTTCTCTACCTCCAGGTTCAGGTAGACGGTGCAATTGTGCATCTGTAATCAGAAATACATTGCAACTATCATTGAAAACTTCATGTTGCACATTGAGTTCAATTTTTCTTTCTTGCTGTCAACAGCACTTTGGATCTAGCACTTGTTGCGGCCTGGTGTAGTCATTTTTACATACCCCTTGATTGTAATAGCATTGTCCTTCTTGAGGAAGAAGATCGCTGTCTGAAATCTTCAAGGACTGCGTTTTTCTAAATAGGTTCTTTTCCATTTGATAGAATGAAGAATGCACAGCGTTTGTTTCTTTACTTTTGGATTTGTTCCCACGTTTGGCCTTTGCCATTAGCAGAAGCGAACACAGTCATAGCAAGGAACCTTTCTTCTGTTGTACAAGGTTGATAGCAGTCCATATTATTTCGAAATGTAAATTGTTCCTAAGCCATCTTGTATCTAGGTTACCATGACCTACTCTTGTGCTAAAACAAAACTAAAGCGCTTGAAAGTGAAAGTGAAGCGAGAATCCCGAGAGAAGGCGTGGCATGGCGTAACCAAACACTTGCCCACAAGTATGCATCGCGTCCGCGATGAGCTTCTGATGCAAACCATGCTTGTTCGGAAATAATTAACCTAATTTTTACCCATAATTATCTCATTGTTATCTGCATATCTCATTAAAGCAACTCTTTTGTGCCTACACTTTTTTGCTTCCTATTATCAAGATTGGTAAACCAGGTTAATGCCCCTACCAATGGCTCATTCTTCATTCTGTATTTTCAGTTTTATTACGCTTCTACTCCAAGCAGCAAACAAACAGCAGTAAGATAGACGAAAACCTAACAATCTGACTGAATACTCAATTGGAGAAATTTGATTGAAAATAATAATAAAATTGCCTTTTTATAGTTCAACGTTTGGTTATCTTCTCCCCTGGTTCCATAGAGTGTTTCTTTGTTTCATCATTTTATTCTTTACGGGGCATTGCCATTACTTGATGGCTGAGCGTCTAAGTATTTTTAAATTGCTTTTGTTCTAAAAAAAATTTTTTCGTACTCGTAACACTGAAAATACTCCATGCAATTTAGTATGCCAGTTTTTTAAATTTATGGCACTACTGTATTAATGTTGAATACTTATTCTTTGACGAATTACCTTCCTCTTTGCAGGACTTACATCCCAAGGACTTTCAAGCCAAATCAATGCTGAATTCCCTGGACGAAAATTATGCAAAGTCTTAATTAAGGAAATCCAATCATGCTGTAACTAAATCACTTATTCATATACATATTGGAAGAGACATTAGCAGAGTGATTGGTTTGCTGGCTGGACAAAACTGATTCAGATGGAGACGTTAAGTGCAGAAACTGCTAAAAATGTTCTTCTAGAGTTAGAAGCTCTAGATAATTAAACACAGCTACTCTTCCAGATTCAATGGGAGACTTTACCATGGGAGCGAAGGCAGTTAAGCTCATAAGATGTAGAGTTAGGTCTCTAATACCACTGACGGAACGTACAGTGAGTCATGAGCTGAGTGTAAGAGCCCAACCATACCTTAACCCCACTACTTGTTTGCATTTCTAACGGTGAATTTTAAAAGCTGATATATATTCCTCACACGTAGACGAAGAAATTATGTTATATGAACATTTTACAATTCATTTTCTCCAACTCATTAATCATGGGAAATACACAAGGACAGAAAGTACAAAGAGCGCCAAAGAAAATCTCACTGCACCTCGCGTCTACGTCACATTATTTATCGTTGCACGTGGCCTTGCGAAGCCATGGCCATTTCATTGGTTGCTTTAGGCCACGGTGCAAGGATGCGCCAGTCCTGTACATAGTTGCACCAATAACTACAACAAAGGTTACAAAATGGCGTAAAAATTAAATTAAATTGAGTTTTATTTATGGACGTTCTTTAACTACTATGGTCCTTAGCGCCCCATTCTATATTGGGCGCGAAAGACCGGTAATTTTGCTCAGAAGCCTCTTTATCGGGCTTGAGGTTCTTTTACGTGCCGTAAATCTACGACACGGGATCACCAGCTTTACTTCCCTTCTGAAGAAGCTAAGGATTTTTACGCCCGAAAAAAATCCATCGCCCTCCGTCGGGTTTGAACCCGCGACCTTGGGAACTAGCGGCTAGCACGGTACCACTAGTCCACGGAGGACGACACAAAATGGCATAGAAACGAAATATATGTTTACGCTCTCGAACGTATTGGCTAAAAGAGAAAGAGGTAGAGCGAGTGCATTCTGTTTGTCATACAGACCTCTTATCGTGATTGCTAGCCCATCCCTTATCGGCTAGTGCAGGAACGCCTTTGAAAGGGTTAAAAGCTAAGGGAAAACTTGATGAGCAACCAGGTTAGCGAAATGTAGAATGTGCAGTGTGAGAAGATTTTCAAATTAAAGCTTGAATGGTATTCATTAAATACATAGCAATACTTTATAACAAAAAAATAAACAGAACTGTATCCTCACAGTGGTACCAATGCTTGTTGCTGCGTAGAAGCAAACATAACTAAATAATAAATAAAGCAGCAGCATGTTTTCCCTCTAATTCAAACTATAATTGGCTAATATACCTTTACTAATACATATTGACCATAGGAATACAACAGGGTTATAGACAAAAATGCTATAATATATATAATATATTTATTGTTATAATATGTGTCATATTCATAAACAATATACATATACACATGTATCTCTAGTTTCTGAACACGTCAGTCAATTATAACAAAAGAGTAATTTGCATTTAGTAAACGAATATCATCATCTGCGGATATTTTACGGGGAGTGTCCACTTTCTGACGAGAATGTAGACCGTCTTCTTACTTTCCTGGAATATTTTTATCCAGTAATTTACTATAAAACACTTTTACGCACTGCCGTTGCAATTGCCGTAACAGTGCGACCGGCCTCCCACATACGCACGATACGTCCACGAATAATTTTGCTAATATACGGCATGACTGGTTCTGAGACAATAAACATGTTTTTGTTTCAATAATACCAGAAAAAGCAAAGGCATCAACCTCCCCTCTTTCCCCCCTTATTGCTGTGTTTTCAAGCCACCACGCTCTGCGATAGATAAGGTGAAGGACACACCTCAAAAGACCCCAGAAAACGATACAAAATCCGCCGAAGATTTTCTTTGGTGTTGTTTGTACCAGCATACCACATGCAACTCTTTCTCACAGGAGATGTTCGATATGCCCTCCGTGAGCATTGATACATGCATCAACTCACCGTATCCCTGAAGTTTTGCATATGGTTTCGCAGCCTTCCATAATACGGGCACGGAAACTCTGAACATCTTGTACTGGGGTTAGATACACAAGAGCTTTCAAATGCCCCAATAAAATAAAAGTGCAGTGGGTTTAAGTCCGGGGGCGTGGAGACCTGGCAATTGGTCCACCACTACCCATCCATCTGCCACCGAATCTAAAAGCCGACGCACATTAACACTAAAATGAGAAGGTGCTCCATCGTGCATGAAGTACATGTTTCGCACAGCTAAAGACACATCTGCTGACTGATGAGGTAGAACATTTTCTACGAAATTGTGGTAACTTTGTCCGTTGAGCCTGGGTGAAAGAACGTGAGGCCCTACCAAACAGTCACCAATAATGCCGACCCAAATATTGACAGAAAACCTTTGTTGATGACTTGCCTCAACAGTTGCGTGAGGACACGTCAGCCTATTGATGCCAACTGTGATAATTTACAATATGATCTCGTTGAAACGACGCCTCATCTGTGAACAGCACCGTTGCACTAAAATTAGGGTTGACACTTTGTTGCATAAACATTGGCAGAAGCCAATACCTGTGCAAGAAAATCAGCTGTTGATAGTGGCTGCACACGTTGTATATGTTATGGATACAGCCGGACCTTGTGTAACACTCGCCAATCATGTGGTCAACATTCATTGTTGCAGCTACTTGTTTTGTACTGACAGTAAGGTCGTCGTCAATTGCCTAAAGAATTGCCTCCTCCCGTTGCGGTGTCCTTGTTCTTCTAGGCCTTCCCCGGTCGCGAGTATCAGGCTGAAATGCTCCATGTTCCCTAAGACGACGATCAATGGCTTCAAACGTTTTTCTGTCGGGGCACCTTCGTCCTGGAAATCTCTCCCGGTACAAACATTGAGCGCAAACGCCATTGCCATCTGCTAATCCATACATAAAATTGGCATCTGCCATTGCACGAGCCAAGTCTGTGATCAACGTACTAGTACGTAGTAACCGGTGTGCTTGCCAAGGTCGTACTGCTCACTGGAACAGTTGATGTTACCTGTAAACAAGTCGCATGGCAACAGGGATATGTAAAACAAAACACTGGCGGTGCACCTACGATAATGACAACGTAACCAGATGTAACCAAGAGTGCATGTTCCCCATGATTCTAACGTTCTGTTCGTGTGTGTTTCCCATGATTAATAAGTTGGAGAAAATGAGTTGTAACATGTAAACAAAGCATTTACAGACCCATTTTCATATATCATAATTTCTTCGTCTACGTGTGAGGAATGTGTCCTGCAATTTGTGCTGTACATTTTTGTTGCAACCTGTATGCATGTATATAAGTGTGTGTGTGTGTGTGTGTGTGTGTGTGTGTGTGTGTGTGTGTGTGTGCGCGCGCGCGCGCGCGCGCGTGTAGCCGATTGATTAAAATCGTCTATGGCATTTAGTTTAAATGGTAAAGAAACCGTTTATAGGATAGGATTAGTTAACGAAGGATACACCTAACACCTCGATCCCAATGTATCTTTTGTATGTACACGTACACTTCCAGGAGCAACGAATGAGGCGAGGGAACCACAAGAGACGTATGGCCTGCATATTATACGGCGCAAGTCGACAGAGACGCGCAGAATTCCCTAACAATTCCAGGCTTGACCACCCGTTGACGGGTGAGTCGCTCGGAGTCGTCACTCAAGTGTGACCGGGGAAACACGACCTAGCAGGGAGGCTCTACAGGCTTCCTTCTAGCAGAACCGAAAAGAAGTTCCAAAGCACAAGCCTCTGCGCCACCTGCTCGACACCGACCGAACCACAGTCCAGAAGTCAACCTGAAACATGAAAGGGGAATAGAATGAGAGGAAATGGAGGAGAGAGGAAATCCATGGTAGAATACATCATTCCAGCATTCACCTTTGTCAGCCGGGAAAGATCGCGAAAAATCCATGGTCAGAGTGGCGGTCACCGGGAATCGAACCCGGGACCTTCTGAATGCGAGTTTCACACTTGCCGCGGAGTTACCTCCCTCGAAAGAAAGCGTTTATACTGATGTTAATTAACCATTTTAAGGATCAACTAACAGGAATTTCCTAAAATTCCCAATTAGATTGTTAAAAGTTTAAAATTAAATTCTGAGTCAGAAATATCAAGTGGTTTGCCGCAAGGAACATTCTGATAAATTCAAAATTTACGTCTATAATGTTAATAAAGCATAAATTTCTGAGTAACATGCCAAGCTTTACATGTAGCGTTTGTATTCGGTTCTCATAGTCTCGTCAAATTCGAGGTTCATAGGTTAAGAAATGAGATTTTAGAATTTTTAAAAAAATGCGCCGAACCCTAGTTCCTCCTGGACTACATTTTACACCATACATCATGCAGTAATTAATAGTGTTATCTCCAGTTATTTTAATACCGACTTAATACTTTTAAAAATACTATCCAGTAAAAGTATTGGATCATTAAAGTGCAAGATTTCTGTCAGCATGCGCACTACAATACCCAGAGTTTCCATCTAGTTATACATCCACAACCACAACTGTCGGTCATATTGCCTTTCGCAAAAACGTTATTACACCGGAAGGTTGGCATTACTCATGCCACATGTCGTTGTCAAGCTAGTGGTTTACGTTTTCTCTTAGCCTGCAGAAGGAGTTAAAGTCTGGTATACAGCGTTTGTGTTGTCTGCGTCTGATTATGTACGTCGGCTCTTTATGGTGATCGTTCTAGATCTGTATTTGTTTTCTTCCAATCCTGGGTTTTTATGCCTGTATGCGCGCGTGTGTGTATAACCATATGCATATATACCGCGTGAGTCTTCTCATCCTGCGGATTGGTAACTAGGACACCCTTCATTTTACACACGATGCCAAATGCAGATGCTGACACCTCATTCACCAGCCCGCTGATTAGGGCTACGGTGGTGCTCGTTAATGTGACCTAGTACATGCTGGAAAGTCACGATGAAGCTCGGAAGCTCAAATCACACCTGCGAATAAATGAGTTTTTACTTTCTTTACTACATATAATAAGTAGGAGAAGTATTGCATTCCACCCAAAAATTCGATACAGGAAATATATGTTTTGAGGCCCCCTGAATCCAAAAAAGGCACTTTTGGAAACATGTCCGTTTGTGTGTCTGTCTGTGAACAGCATAACTCAGAAACGAACAGTCGGATAAACACCAAACTTGTTATTTAGGTTCAGTATCTTCCAGAGATGCGACACGAAGGTTTTCAAGAAACTCCCCCACCCCAGATTCCCTTTCCATGGAACATTTTTCGAAAAGTTTAATTTTCTCAAAAATGCCTCTGATGATTTTGAATAAAATACCATAAGTTTAAGACATTTTTATGGCAAATGAATTGTATATCTCGAATTTTCTGGGAATGTCTCCAAAAGTATTTTTCATTGTGAACAACTTTTGCATAACTGGTAAACCAGAGATAGACAAAATTTTACTACACAAAAATGTAGATCGCATTAAAATACACAATTTGTCATACACTTTTTATTTTGTTGAGTTAACCATTTTCGAGATATTGCTTGTTATTCCCTTAAATTTTCCAATACTTATACTTTTTCTCAAATGAGAATTATTCATTTTTTTTGTCCTGGTAATTCAAAAAGAATGGAATATTCGACATAGCAACCAGCTCTTAAAATATTTCACTATCGCTTAAAGCCTACCAATTCCCCTTGCATCTACAAGAAAATTAGCAATAAGATTAACATCTCGATATCTTGATTAACATGAAGGATATAGAGAATAATTCATTCATTATCTGTTTACCCTCCTCTTATGGACTTACAAGCGGGTGCCTGGGGTCAGAGGCCCGTCGAGGAGCAGACACTCATGGATCAGACAGAACATCCAGGATGGGTGATCAGCCCGATGCCTGGTATGGGATGAAGGAAGTAGATGAAACGAAATGTTGTTGAAACGGATGAAAGGAAAGGTGATGATGGAGCAGTTGGTGGAATGAATGGCGGGGGAAACCGGAGAACCCGGAGAAAACCCGCCCAGACGCCGCTTCGTCCACCACAAATCCCAAATTCAGGTCCCTGGGATCGAACCCGGGCCGCCTCGGTGGGAGGCGAGCTGTCTAACCACTCGGCCACGGCGCCACCATATGGAGAATAAGCGTTTGTAAAAATATTTTGTACAAGAGTATAGAAAGTCATGTGAGTGTAACACATCAATTTTTAATTCATTTTTCGCATTTATTTATGCTGTTCATTAAAGCATATTCTAACAAATAACAATTTGTGTTTTAATGAAATTCACAGGATTAAACTAATGAAGTGAAACGACACTTCGATGCCAAACTAACAGTTCTCGTTAAATTTATTAAACATAAGAAGTACCTTCAAGTAGCAGTATTTGAACCTTGGACCTCCACCACTGAAGGCCAGCGCGCATACTTTTACGCTAAGGGTGCAAGTCACTGCGCGCATAGCGGTGCAAAGCAGTCATTTCGGCCGAAATTGATACTACGCGCTGTCGTGGGCAGTGTTTACGGCATAGCCTGTACAACACCGGAACAGGCTGAGAAGACTCGACTTATATATAAAGGTGTGTGTGTTCTATGTATGTATATATACATACATAAGACATTTAAACTTCCAGTGGTATCTCTAAGGATGACAATGAAGCTACTGAAGTAGAATTATCCAAGAATGTTTCCTGAATTATGAATTATGGTAGTTTTTGCGTAATGCAATAAGAAGCGCTCAACTTCTGACTCAGTTCTACAAATAATTATATTTTTTCTTCGGTGCACAGAAAATGTTCATGAAAATGATGTGCACAAGTTTCAGCGTTGCAGTTTTAGCGATTCTGTCCCAGGAGGTATAGAAACCTCCTTGTCTTAAAATTGACGAAGAAGGACATTAAACTTAAGAAATGGTTCTGTCATTTTTGGTTTTCATACATATTAATTTTCAACGAATGCCACCTTATTTTCCTGTAACAATGAACTTTTGGCTATCCTTAATGGCTTCCCAATTATATAAAACAGCGAGAATAAGAGAATAGAATTGTATGAGTTAATTGGCTATTTACGAAATTTTAGGATACCTACACTTGTTATTTATCATGTCAGTATCTTATGTAATTTTAATCAAAATTATTAGGATCAGTTTTTAAGAAAGTAAAAGTAATAATTTTAGTATATATGATACAACTATTTATCTAATTTTTCGTTTTGGAGTAGAGCTGTTCACACAGACAGAGGCACACGCACTGACTGTTCCTAAATTGCGCTTGGGTCCTACATAACGTGTAGTTTATATGAAATCTCGGTATGGAATTTTTGGGTAAAATGAAAGAAAAAATCCTTCCTGCAGTTTAGGTGAAAGGTAGAGAAAGTAGAAAGAATTCGTTCAGTTTAGCTACGTTCCTGCAACAGCAAACATTGGAAACGCAATTAGTAGATATTTAATCCATACTCTATTTATATTTTTACGCTAAGAAATAATACATCCTAAGCCCAGTGAAGCGAGGACCTCACAATCAAAATTAAACGCAAATGTGACACAAAAGCTCGCGCTCCAGTTACTTACTGCGCTCATAATAATTATGTTTTATAGTTAACAGCTTACTGTGTTTGTGGAATTTTGGAAGTCAGTTACTGAGTTAATTGTGGATTCAGCAAAATGCTCTTACAGGCAAATGTTTGCTGTAGAAGAGATCTACTAAATACCTTTAGAATTTAGCGTATATCATCCCTCAAGGCAACGGTGGCGAAAACGACTTCCTTCCGCGAGTCACCAAATATGCAACACGCACCGCATCACTCAGCAGCATTGAAAAACAAAGGGACGGTTGCAGAGAGGGAACGGCGCCTACGAGTCAAAATAACTCGGGAGTCACATTTTCACCACCTCTGCCTTAAGGACAAAGGCCTCCTGTCGACAGAGGGGAGCTACTCCTGAAGAGCTGATAACTGGCACAACGTTATTTGGCTAGTTCATTGAGCATGGTTTAATTCCAGACTCCTTATTCCCATGATTATAAAATGAATTAACCTGTTCGTATTTCATAATTATGGCGATAACAATGTTAATTTCCTTTACTTTGTATAGTTACTGCAACCATTTTTCAAGACTTTTGTTATCATGACATTTATCTCTGATCACACATTTAAGTTTTGTAGCCCAGATCTTGCTCGAGAAATGCTCAACCATGAAAGGTTATGAAATATTTGTCCCATTACTCTGGAGTGTAGCACATACATATAGGCACAAATAGACAAGCAGGTGTTTTATAGGCACAAATAGACAAGCAGGTGTTTTATAGGGATTTCCTTTTAAACATCTGTAAACATAATGCACGTATAAATGAAGAGCATAAGCAAGTAACATTCGGTCATAGGAAATTGTGTTTTGATAATTATGTTCTGCCACACTAGCCGTGTGTAGGCAATAAGCCTCATTCAGCTTTCCATCTTAGGAAACTATTTTGAGAGATCTCATTTTTAACTTTATAAAGAAATTGTAGGAAAGCCAATAAATATAAATACTAAACTAAAACTAATAATGCCTTCGTGGCATAGTTGATAAAGCACCTGCCTGGTGTTCCAAGGCACCGGGGTACGTTTCCGGCTGGGCTCGAGAATTTTCTTTATATAAAAGATTCTTCCATAGGTCCAGAACCTTGTGTTTGATTGCGAGTATGTTTACGTGCGTATTTCGGTTATCTAATAACCAGTTAGCCTATATTAGGACGGTCGCTGGGCAGATGCCTGAATACATGTTCGACAATCATGTATACGTAGGATGTGGAATGTGTTTATCGGAGGGAGACACGCACACTTAGACCATTTCGATCTATTGTGGCTATACTCCCCGGGAGGCAGGGATAAGGTAAGGAGCTGCAGGTCCACAGGCCCACAGAGACGCACAGAAGCCCCTAATATTTCCAGTTTGAATATCCGCGCACCAGTGGCGAGGAATCCCAAGAGGGTGGCGCAGCGAACTTAACGGGCGGGACAGCTCACTCTGGCGTTCACAGAGAGAAATCTTTCCAACGCGCATGCATCCACACAATCTCCCCGGCATCGCCAGCACCACATAACCTGAAAGCTCACCTGAAACATAAAATGGAGATGAAATGAGAGGGAATGGGGTAAAGGAGAAATCTTGGTAGTATACACTACCCCGGTATTCGCCTTGGTGATCAGGGGTAAACCACGAAAAATTCCATGGTCAGAGTGGGCGATCACCAGGAATCGAACCCGGGACCACAGACGTTGCCGCCTGAGTCATCCCGCTCTGTTCATTATATAACTTATGGCACGTTTATCATCATAATGGGCACAACTAAATGGAACTAAGGTGTGTGTCTATGATTGAAAAAATTAAAATTTAGCACAAAATGCAAGTGTTACACAAATTTCTAACAGGCATATACTACGGAGCGGCCCCCGAAAACGGGCCAGAGCAACGCAAGTAGGTCCCAACGGCCCTTTTTGCTTTTAACGAGGCTCCTGGGAGGGAGGGATGAGGGGGAGAGACCCGAAGGGCGACAAGATCCGGATGACGACGAGCACAAGAGTGGAGTGGATCTCTAACATTTCCAGATAGAATACATGCGACGCCGCCCGAACACACCTACGAGCCCCAAACTCCCGGCGGTCCCCGCCTAGCCACAACCCACCTAAAATTGTCGCCTGGTGGTACAACCCTGAAATAAATGAGATGAAGGGTACAGGAAATGAGGGACAGAAAAGTCATGGTAGAAGAGGAACAACCCCAGCATTCACCTGCCGACCCGGGTAAACCACGAAAAACACATTGGTCAGAGTGAGCGGTCGCCGGGATCGAATCCGGGACCTCCTGAATGCGAGTCGCACATGTTACCGCGGCGCCACCTCATTCGGTAGTTGAAATGTCTTTCTCTCTCTCTCTCTCTCTCTCTCTCTCTCTCTCTCCCTCCTGTAATAATGTAGAAGTGATCTTCAACGGCACAATTATTTTATTTTATATAACAATTTCTAACACCAAAAGTGTTATTTCCGCAACTTTATTTGTGAAAGAAGTTCAAAAGCCATGCCACTAGAAGGTGTGTATTTTAAGGTTGTTGCTGTTGTATCCTAACCCCTACTACAGACCTTGAGGAGTTATAGTTAGGACGAAATACGAAATCATATCCCAAAACATAGTGTTTTCCCGCTAAATCGTAAACATACCTCCACATGCGTTGAACTCGTCTGCTTCTGCTGCGCTAATGAGCTGTGCACTCCCACGCTTTCAGGAACAATACGGCATCAATGTGGGGCAGGATTTCTGGACAGTCGTGTGACTGGCCCATATCTTCTTCGCCCTCGCTTCAAGGATGACGTGTAATAGATTTTCCTTCAGGACGTACTGCACGATTTCTTGGGAAATGTGCCATTGATCACTCGTCAAGACATGTGATTTCAACACAATGGACTTGCGGTCCGAGGTCATCTCGGCGAACGATTCGGGCCCAATTGAATGCTTTCCACTTTCGCCGAATTTGACTTCGACGTATTATTTTCTGTGGGACCAGAGTCAGAGGAAGAAGATCTGCTTGCGCGGGTGAAGAAGGCAGATTCACAATAGCCCGAGAAGGGTAGCCAAAACGGAAACGAGAACGGATAGCAATGCGGCATACAACATTTTGGTTCACAATAGCCCGGTAACGAGGACGGGAATGCATATCGATGATCATATCGATCACAAAGTGGAAAGTGAATTTTGCGAATTGGAATTTAATTTATTTACTTTCTCTACTACGTATAGTAAGTAGGGGAAGTATTGCATTCCACCCAAAAATTCGATACCGAGATTTCACCGGAAATACATGTTTTGAGACCTCCTGAATCCAAAAAAAGCATTTTTGGAAACATGTCCGTGTGTGTGTCTGTGAACAGCATAACTCAAAAACTAACAGTCGGATAAACACCAAACTTGGTATTTACGTTCAGTATCTTCCAGAGATGCGACACGAAGATTCTCAAGAAAATCCCCCCACCCCAGACTACCCTTTACATGGAACATTTTTCGAAAATTTTAATTTTCTCAAAAATGGCTCTAACGATTTTGATGAAAATATCATATGTTTAAGATAATGTCATGAGAAATGAAATGTACATCTCGAAATTTCTGGGAATGTCTCCAAAAGTATTCTTCATTATGAACGACTTTTGCATAACTGGTAAACCATAAGAGATAGACAAAATTTTACTACACAAAAAATGTAGATCGCGTTAAAATACACAACTTATATCATATACATTTGTTTTGTTGAGTGAACCGTTTTCGAGATATTGCTTGTTATTTCCTTAAATTTTCCAATACTTATACTTTTTCTCAAATTCGTTATTCATTTTTTTATGTCCTGGACATGCAAAGAGAATGGAATGCGCCACATAGCAACCAGCGATAAAATATTTGACTATCGCTTAAAAGCTACCATATTCCCCTTGCATCTACAAGAAAATTACAAATAAGATTGACATCTCGATATCTCGATTAATATGAAGCATATGGAGAATAGGCGTTTGTAAAAATAGATTGTACAAGAGTAGAGAAAGTCATGTGAGTGTAACACATCAGATTTTTTTAACTAAAATTGATATTTGTTCACTGCTTCCATTTCAGCTAACGTAATGCGGGTGAGCCAATGTCAAAATTCGATAGAGTAAACATTATCTAAAGGCAGAGCCATTACATTTCCGTACAAGCTTTCATTCCTTTATTTAATGGCGTACATTAAAGTTGTTTATTGTTTTTGTTAATTTTTGCCGGTTTTTGCTGTTCTTTGTAGTTGTTGAGGCTATAGCCAGGTTTGAGCTGCTTATAAACGAACTACAGTACGTGAGGTTTAAGTGAAACATGACCATTTTGACGCTCTCTGACCGGTCTAGGAGAGGGGAGTGCGGTAATGACAGTCACCCTTCATGCCTAGTCTCTCAGTACAGTAGTACTTGTTGCCTGTTGCACTTTTGGCAGTGAAATATGGAAAATATCCTGGTGTCTTCGGCCGTTCTTGCATGCTGACTTTCGTATTGTTACATGCGGGTGTTGGTTGTTCTCTTCTATATTCCATGTTTCAAACCAAACTAGATTTTAAGTACTATGTTTCAATAGTAAGGGGTTTGAGATTAGGCAGTTAGGAATTACCAACTGTCCTGTGGAAAATAGTGCTACCTCTTTTTACTTTCCATGTTTCAACTTAAAGCAAATGCACTATAGTTGCACATTTGCAAGCCTCAGCCTCACTAGTAAATGCAACTGCGGTTGTTTTCTTTACCTGACTATCATTCCGATGCACCGCCCATTTGTTCCGTTAACTGTTTAGTTCCTCTTCCCACCGCACGCACTTACATCGTGGCCAACTAGTACAATGGTTGTGCCTAAGTGGGCGGTCACCATGTTGAGACTTTCTTGCAAGTGGACGCAGAAATAACCCAACAACGTGGCAGCCCCGCTCAGCTCACCATTCAACGTGTGTTATAGAGGTGTTTTGCCTGAAGTACGTTACTAGACACGTGTTTCCATCCAAAATATTAGCTACTGTTCCCTCAAGCTATATCATAGGAATTTAGATACATCTTGTGTATATAAAGTGAGGTTTGCAAATGTAATTAATACTGCAGTTCAGTTACAACTACAAACTACATCCTGTAGATAAGTAACATTTTGAAAAGTTTTAGTTTGACTCACATTCAGTTCGGTAGAGGGGAAAAATCCTGAATTGACTATTTGAGCAACTGCTTCGACATCAAATGTTTATAGTTTGGTGATTTAGTGTTGGGGTTCGACAATTTTTTTTAAAAAAAAACATTAAAAAATATTAAGAGTCCATCCGACCTGTTTATTTTGTTGATAATTTTTACATTTTCATTACAAACAGTAAAGCGTTATTATGTTTGTTTTAACTCGCTTTATAATTATAAATTATGTCTAGTATATATTTTAAAAATAAAGATCGCTTACATCATTTGTGTTCGACAAAATTTATGTTTTTCCACTTCAAGTTTGTGTAACGTAATAGAGGTTTATTATCATAATATTGTATTTTAAGGTCTTTAAATTGTTTTTGGTTTTTAAACATAAAACAAATCTGATGTGTTACACTCACATGACTTTCTCTACTCTTGTACAAACTATTTTTACAAACGTTTATTCTCCATATGCTTCATGTTACTCGAGATATCGAGATGTCAATCTTATTGCTAATTTTCTTGTAGATGCAAGGGGAACATGGTAGGTTATAAGCGATAGTCAAATCTTTTAAGCGCTGGTTGCTATGTGGCGCATTCTATTCTGTTTGCATATCCAGGACATAAAAAATTGAATAACGAATTTGAGAAAAAGTATAAGTATTGGAAAATTTAAGGAAATAACAAGCAATATCTCGAAAATGGTTCACTCAACTAAAAAAATGTATATGACATAAATTGTGTATTTTAACGCGATCTACATTTTTTGTGTAGTAATATTTTGTCTATCACTTATGGTTTACCAGTTATGCAAAAGTCGTTCACAATAAAGAATACTTTTGGAGACATTCCCAGGAAATTCAAGATATACATTTTATTTGTCATGAAAATATCTTAAACATATGATATTTTAATCAAAATCGTTAGAGCCATTTTTGAGAAAATTAAAATTTTCGAAAAATCTTCCATGTAAAGGGTACTCTGGGGTGAGGGGATTTTCTTGAAAACCTTCGTGTCGCATCTCTGGAAGATACTGAACCCAAATACCAATTTTGGTGTTTATCCGACTGTTCGTTTCTGAGTTATGCTGTTCACAGACACACACAGACACACAGACACACACACGGACATGTTTCCAAAAATGATTTTTTTTGGATTCAGGGGGTCTCAAAACATGTATTTCCGGTGAAATCTCGGTATCGAAATTTTGGGTGGAATACAATACTTCCCCTACTTACTATACGTAGTAGAGAAAGTAAAAATTAAAATGTATAAAATGTACCTCACAGTCTTAAATCTTACTTTACTTTCTTTATTGAAGCATTCAGCGTAAATAATGTAACAAATGAAATATAAATAATCGCAATTCTCGTATTTAAAAATTATATTATTTTTTGTGCATTTCATGAAAGAGTTTCGTTTACAGAATAATGTTATTTAATTTGTTTTTTCAAAAACGTGTGGTAAACGCTATGCTTTGAAAGTCAATTGATAAGATATTTTTCCATGGATTTATTTTACTCATCCTTGAATCGATTACTCATGCAGAATTTTTCTCTTGTAAGTATATTTGGTCATTATGAAAAATCCTATAAATTTATTTCGTAATAGTTTTAATGCGTCTTACGAAATACACATAAACAAGAAGCAAGGTAATTTCCATACAATGATTTATAAAAAGCTGATGCGTTACATTCACATGACGTTTCTCCCCTCTATCGTTTACTAGTGAGTATACAAATTATTCTTAGGAAAGTTTATTTTTCTTTCTACTTTATTTTAATCCAGATAAACCTTGCAAAAATAGCTATATTACACATTTCATTAGGATACACAGAGAACAGCGACAGTCAAATGTTTAAGAACCGGATGCTATATGCTGGCCTTAAATTTCCATACTGTTTCCATGCAATCGTGAGAAACCACTGGAAATTGACTGGACTATAAAAGAATAAGTATTAAACAATTCGAATAATTAATAACGTATATCTTAGAAATGGCTGATTCCACAAGAAAGTTATTTTAAATAAATTGTGTGTTTTAAAGAGATCTACATTTTTTGGTAGTACGTTTTCGTCTAACGTTTACCAGTTATACAAGATTATACAAAATTCCTTCCGAATAAAGAGGGCTTCACAGGCTATTCCCAGAAAATTCAAAATATAAATGTTATTTGTCATGTGAATGTCTTTAATACATGGTATTTTAATCAAAATAATTAGAACCGTTTGTTAGAAAATAAAAGATTTCGAAAACTGTTCCATGTAAAGGGCAGTTTGGAGTGGGGAATTTTCTGGAAAATCTTTGTGTCACACCTTTGGAAGGTACTGGACTTAAATACCAAATTTGTGTTGATCCGACTTTTCGTTTTTGAGTTATGCTGTTCACATACACACAGACCTTTTTCTCAAAATATGATGTGTTGCACTCACATGAATTTCTGCACTCTTGTACATACTATTTTTGCAAACGCTTATTCTCCATCTACTTCATGTTAATCAGGATAAACATTTGCAGAAACTGTATTGTTAACTTTCTTGTAGGTATAAGGGGACTATGTTAGACTATAAGCCATAGTCAAATATTTTAAGGGCTGGTTGCTAAGTGGAGTATTCCATTCTCTTTGCATGTTCAGAACATAGAAAAAAAAACGAATAACGAATTCCCCATTTGAAAAAAAGTCCAAGTATTGGAAAATTCTAACAAAATAATGGAATATCTCGGATATGATTCATTCAACAAAAACAATGTATATGACATAAATTGTGTGCTTTAACAAGATATACATCTTTTGTGTAGTAAATTTTTGTCTATTTCTTACGGTTTATCAGTTAACGCGAAAGTCATTCAGAATGAAGAGGACTTTTAGGGGCATTTCCAGAAAATTCAAGATATACATTTCATTTGCCATGAAAATATCTGAAACATATTATATTTTAATGAAAATCGTTAAAGCTATTTTTGAGAAAATCAAAATTTTCGAAAAGTGTTCCATATAAAGGGTAGTCTGGCATGGGAAATTTTTCTTGAAAATCTTGGCGTCGCAAACTTGGAGGATAGTAAACTCAAATAGTATTTATCCGACTTTTCGTTTGTGAGTTATGCTGTTTACAGACAGACACACAGATATGTTTCCAAAAATACTTTATTTGGATTCAGGACACCTCAAAATATGGATTTCCGGTGTAGTCTTGTTATCGAATTTTTGGTGGAATGCAATACTTCTCCTACTTACTCTACATAGTAAAGAAAGTAAAAACAGACATATTAGTACTATTAGCAGAGAATCAATATTTAATCGCTTTTGAGAGTGTGTGGTGGTGGGAAATGGTTTTCTCAAAATAAAATGCTCGTTCACGTATCCGTCTGCAGTGTTGATACTCATTCGTTAATTTTCTTCAGCAGACTGGCGGTCGTATACCATACACTTATTCCAGTAATCATTGTTAATTGTGTCATGATAGAGCCTGATAAAAGGATAAAATCTTGCAATGTTTACGATTAACTTTCAATCTTGTGTTTCCTGTATTAATCTGATTAAGGCCACAAACCTGTATGTTGAAGCATAGAGAAATCTGATTTAAGTATGACTTTATCTAGATTAATGACTTAGGAGTAGGCAGACGGAGGGGACCTCCAGTTACTGGAGCATAGCACCCTACGTAGGCCCTTTGTGCTTCCAACTTGACCCCTGGGAGGAAGGGATGAAGAGGAGACCAGAGGGCGACCAGATCCGCAGATCAGTTCTTCAATGTCGTGGGACATGTTAACTTACTTAAAACCCTGTATGTTCCACTACAAGAAAAAGATAGAACTAATAATACAAATGAGAAATATGTGACAAAATGCTACAAAACACGGTACCCAGATTTGGATCCAAATAAATGTTGAAATACGGGATTTTCCGACCCTAGTTTGGAGCAAGAAATTCACGGCTAAACAACGATGTTGAACGGGTAGGTGGGTAGTGTTCCCTCGCAGTAGCGGTTTCACTGATAAAAATTTGTAGGAGTAGATATTGCGGCGTGTATGTGTGTGTATTGTCACGTCGGACACATTATTGCTTTGTAGCGATGACATTGTTGGGTGCAATTCTTTCGGCTGGGGTTTTAAATTTCGTCCGAAGTGATATCTCTCCCCACCTCTCGGCCAGAGGGAAGCAAGAGTTCTTTTCTTTGTCTGGGAAGCGTGGCGTCAATCGTAGAGTGTGTCTCTTCAGATCGAGTTAAGAATGGTAGCGTGCGTGATTCGTGTGGGTAACATCTCCCTCTAATGTCTGTTCTTTAATCTGTGAACGATGTAGTTTAATATATTCAATAAACCACAGATAATGTGCTAATGTGAAAACCTGTGTATTTTTGTGATAATTCTCCCACGCCTACTCTGAAATGTGCAGTTAAGATCCTGGTCCTCTTGTTTGCCTCTGAAGCTATGCCTCCCAATGTTTATGATGGAGTATCTAAAATGTAATATCCAGCTGTAAAACGTTTCGCCTTACCCCGGTGTATAACAATGTGATCTCAAGAATCCATACTACATATCCTCCAGAAAAAGCAAAGTTTGAATATGACGTTGTACATTAATCATCGTTCATATCTTGTGAGGTAGCTAAAATATTACAGTGCTCTGAGAGTGGTGTTAATTTGCTGAAAAATTAAGGCATATGCAGTGTGAAACAGTAACATTTGTTTTTACCTACCTATTGTGGCAAACAGGAATCCAAATTAATGAATTTCTGATTAAAACATAAAGTTGAAAATGTTTCTGCATTAAGAGGAGTCTAAATGGCAAAAATTGCCAAAAATGACATTTTTAATTTTTGTGCTGTCTAATTAATTGAAATTTCTTCTTTTATATATATATATATTATATATAAATATATATATATAAATAAATAAAATTGCAGGCTGCACCACTAGGTTTTTCCCATACCCAGAGGTGTTAAATATTGTGGAAAGGACCATTGCATAGGAGCTAGGAATTTGAAAGAATCACCGCCACATATGTTAACAATTTATTATAAAGTTTTGCATTTGTTAACAATTCTTTCAGCTTGCTTTAACATTTTAAAAGTTTTGTGATTTACAAATAATATGCTCGGAGACCACAATGTAATACACTCTATCACCCTTTTAGAATGTAGGTTACCCTACAAATCGAGAATATTTCTCAAACAACGAATATTACAATGCAATGTTACACGAAGTGAAAAATATAAATGCTTCTCCCGTAAATGTGAATTTAGAAACACCAAGAGTAAAAAGGTTACATTTTGTAGCTTACCAAACAGTTGAAAATCATCTAGAAAAGCCAAAAAGTTACACATGGTGGTTACACCAAATCTCGCCGTCACAAAACCAGACCACGAGTCTGGGTGCTATCCATTCGGTCCCTGGCTGAAGAGTGCCTCTGCTGCTTGCCCAGGAGTTGCTGAAGTTGACCAAGAGCGTGATGGTGCTGGCGTCAGTGGTGTGAAGCACACCAGCCAATGGTAACTGCACGACGCTTTAAGTTGTGGAATGATGAATTACGTCATGCATGACATCTTTCTCGAACTGTTTCTCTCGATGAACCACGTCATCATTTCCGAAGCATTGGGCCGTTCTTAAGCTGGTTTCATAAACCATGACCAAGGGGGAGGGGGAAAACGGCACAACGCACAATGCTTATATTTTAAATATATTTTTTTAAAAAAATGGCATTGTATCTTATTTTGTACTGTGAATTCTGCACAACTGCACAGAAAATAAATCATACCCCTACACACTTTGGAGTAGAGTGTTATAAGGAACGCAACTTAAGTCAAGTTACTAAAAGACAAAAACCGCTGATGCCACATGTCAGGGCAGTCAGTCAACGTTCTCACTTGAGTCACTATATATATATATATATATATATATATATAACCATAGAAATCACCAGACAACCTATTTACAAAGGATGCGCTATATCGGTCTCTGTAATAATCTTTTCTTCGGTGCAAAGGTTTGGTCAACATCGCCATTCTCCGCCAAAATCGCTGATTATCTGTAACCTGGATGCACCTTAAGTATTAAACTAAGCACTAAACCGTGCTATGGACTTTAATTTATACATATAAAATGCATATATTATTAAACGTTGCAAATTATTGTACTGTAATAGTAAGCATAGCTTATATAGCTACATTATAACATGATTTCGGCGTGCATACCTAAACCAAACAATTAAATTCCTTGGGTTTCTTCTACGTAGATCTTCTACCTCAACATAAAAACCCAACACAAAACGACAACGCTTACACCAAAAATTACAAAATAATTCAAATTTCTAGTTATCTGGAAAGGTAAAATATAATAATTAATTATAAATAAACTAATAGCCTAATAATAATTATTATTAAATAAATTAAATGCTCGTATAATTAGCCTAAACTATAACCTATATAATATAAAGTAATACAATGAAAATAATATATAATTACAATATAATTAACATTATAATTAGTGTACCAGTTGGTGACAAAACGGTCGGCGTGCAAAGTTTGAACACCTGCGAATACAAAACAGGGTTCCAAAGTAACAGATACAAAATAACTAACCTTCGCAATACATGTAACAGGTGCGTATTTGCGGAGAGGTTGCCGGTTATGAATGGAACCTAACAACCCGAATATCACCAGATTCTAGTGACTTATCCCATAATAGTGAAAAAAATTGAAAGTTGCTCTTTAGTAACCTCTCGTATATTGTAACCTCTATAACTTTAGCCCACATTTTAGGTTAGGTTTTCCTCTACAAATTGGTATTTCTGTTAAGAATGGGAACTATTTCATGTGTTTTTTTCTTTGCAAGCATATGCAAGTTTGTTTTCTCCATATTTGCTTCGGACAGCTTTTTCTGTATAAGGCATTTTCTGATTTAAATAACCCGTTTTCTCAGAATTTATTGAAAATATCTAAATTATATTTTAGGGTGATAAAAATAATCCCTAAGTCCTATTGTGGACTACTTTGGTATTAATAACATAGCTGGCTACTTTTAAAACCTAATTGGTGATAAATGTTAATAAAAATATTGTATAATTAAGAAGATAGTCCTATATTCTTTAATAATTAAACATTGTATACAAATAGACCAGTGTGATTAGAAAGCATGGATCTACATCCTATACACATTTCACTCTGATAGCTTAAATAGTTTCTGAGATAATGGGTAATGATTTTGCAGATTTGATATTAGTTGAATAAGGTTTTGTTCTCTCCTTAAGGTTGTTACAGTGCAAATTTTGTAAAGATAGAATGTTAATGGTTTTATAAAGCATGAAAACATTAATTATATTACAACAATGTACTTAAAAATAAGTTAATATAAAGTGAATCTACAAGATTTGTCTACATGTTATTATTATCATCTGTCAATTGTTTCAGGTAGCAAGTGAAAAGCCAGCATGGGGTTCGGCCAGGAGATGGATGGCTGTGGCCAGTGTATGAAGTACAGCATGTTCTTTGCAAACTTCATTATATTTGTAAGTACTTTATAGGAGTACAGACTTTGTGTAAGTGTTTTAGGAAACTTTTAAATCTCTTGCTTTCTCTGAACTATTTCTTCTAATTTCTCAATACTTTTGCTTTAAATGTTGCTTCTTGTCTTATTTCATGTTACTCTGGGTGATAAAAAAAGGACATTCTTGGAAAATATGTTGCGTATGCGTGTGTCAGCATAACTAAAAAACGAAAAGTCGGTTATTTTTTATTTTGTTACTTATGGACGCACATTAACTACTATGGTCCTTATTGTCCCATTCTATATTGGGGTAAAAGACCGGAAATTTTGTTCAGAGACCACTTTATCAGGCTTGAGGCTCTTTTACGTGCCGTAAATCTACCACACCGAACCACCGGCTTTACTTCCCTTCCAAAGGAAGCCATGCTAAGGATTTTTACGCGCGAAAAAATCCATCGCCCTCTGCCGGGTTTGATCTCGCGACCTCGGGAACTTGAGGCTAAGTCGGCTAAATGTCAAAACTTGGTATTTAAGTTAAGTATCTTCCAAGGATGTAACACAAATATTTTCAAGAAAATCTCTCCACTCCAAACTACCTTCACATGGAAAATGTTATTGTTCCTTATTTTGATTTCTACAAAAATGACTGTAAAGAGTTTGATTGAAATATCATAAGTTTAAGATATTTGCATAGCAAATGATGTGTATATCTTAAATTTTCTGTGAATAGCCTGTAAAGTTCTCTTTATTCTGAATGACTTTTGCATAACTGTTGGTAAATCGTAAGAGACAGACAGAATCTTAATACACAAAAACTGTAGATCTCGTTAAAAGCACACAAGTTATTCAATAAAATATTTTTGTGACATAGCTATTTCCACGATATCTTTGTCATTGGTTTGAATTTTCAAATGCTTACACTTTTTTTTTCAAGAAGTAAGTCGCAAATCGTTTTTTATCATGGTCATTGAAGTGGTTATATTTGTTGGAAGTTGGAAAATGCTTCATGTTTATCTGCACCACGTATGGGAGCCAATTTGTCGCGGTCACTTCGTGTTATCTATTGTTGGGCGCCTTTTATTGTATACTAGTTTACATTTTGGGTTCTTTGTCCTCCGGCTAGCTATTATTATTATTATTATTATTATTATTATTCAGTCGAGCAAATCTCTTAAACAGGGTGTGTAAACGGAAAGGATTTGTTACTCAAAGATAACACTGATAAAAGAATTTGTTTTTACACTTTTATTACCGTCACAATTAATTAAGTTCACATATTGACTCGTGATACACGCCAGACTGAAACTGTTATATTTTCTAATATCACTATAATCACTTATTTACTGCATATTATTAATTCGCGTGTTTCACATGTATAACAAACTTTAAGACGCGAGAGATTCTGTAGAATTGCGACGTGTAACTCGCGAACGATTCTGATGAACTAAGCGACGTTTAACTTCTGAATGATTCTGTTGGACTCAGCGACGTGTAACGCGTGGATGATTTTGTTGAACTGGACAATACTTGCAACAACAACAACAAATGCGTAATTTAGGTTAGCCTAGGCTAACCATGGCCGGTTAGGGTTTATGTCCCTCTTCAGCCAAATGGTTATTTTTATTTGGGGTGGCTTCGACCCTCCGCAGTCACTTGGCAACAGCAGCTTGATGGTAATGATGGTTTGGGGGAGGGGGCAAAGGAGAAGGTGAGGAGCGCGCAGGTGCCGAGTGTCGAGTCTTGGGTTTTACTGTGGTGACCATTGCTTCTTAGTTTGTGTGTCTACTTATTTGAGTTTTAATTATTATTATATATATTTTTTTTAATTAAGGCTATCATAGTTTTGTATGCTTTTTTTATTATTTAATTTTTTAATATATATATTTTTTTTTAAATAGAACACACTTCTCGGTCTGGTGTTTGTATTTGTCTTGGGACTAGGATGAGGGTTATTTGTCTGTGGTTCGTTTTTATTTGAAGGTGTCATTTTAATATTGTAGGTTGATATTCTTCTTGCTTCATTGAAGGAGATTCTGGAGGTAGAGCGTTGCTTCCATTTGGTCTTGTGTCTCTCTCTCTTGGACTAGTGCCCTTATGTATGCTAGGGGTGGTGTCGTGATTTTATTGCACTGGTTAGGTGCATCTTTCTTGTAATTTTCAGAATTTTGCAGTAGTTGTTGCCTGTGTTGGAGTTTGCTTGCTTTTGCTGCGTAGTTGAGGACTCTCTCTATGAAGTCTGGCAGCGTTTCAGTCTTTACTAGTTGGTATAGTTTCCTGTTGGAATAACAGTAGGGCACCTTTGCTGCTATCCGAAGGCATTTACGTTCTACTGTCTGTAGGAGATGTATTGTTGTTGCTGACGTTATGGGCGCCAGCGCTGTTGTTCCATAGGTTAGTACCGGCCTGACGAGCGCTACATATAGGTGGAGTAGGGCTTTTGTGGTGAGGCCTGCGTTAGTTTTGTTTGCCAGGTATCTCATTGTTGATAGCATGGCTTTGGTCTGCTTTATTTTCTGATTGAAGTGCTGGTTAGTTTTTAGTTTATTTGTGATTGTAATGCCCAGATATTTGGCCGTTTCTTTTGATTTAATGAGTTTCCCATCGATGTTGACGCGAAGTGCAGTCTTTGCAAAGCGGCCTTTTCTCTTGATGGTAAGTATTTGGGTTTTATCCGTGTTAATTGAAATTCGCCAGTTTTTTGCCCATTGTACGAACTCCTTGAGCTGGCGTTCCAGTCTTTTTTTGGCTACTGTTGGCCTGAACTCCGAGCACCAGTAGAGTGTATCGTCGGCATATTGCGCTAGATTGACGGTGGGTACTATTGGTTTTGGCGTGTCAGCAGTGTAAATTATATACAAGAGGCCGGAAATGGCGCTCCCTTGCGGCGTGCCGGCTTTTAGATGAATTGTATCGGATAGTGTGTTGTTGATTTTGAGATTGGCTGTCCGGTTCTGCAGGAAGCTGGCCGTCCATCGAACTATCTTTCTCGGAAGGTTAAGAGAGGTCATTTTATATAGGAGGCCGTTGGTCCAGCATTTATCGAACGCGGATTTTATGTTCCAGAAAGGCTGCAACGGTTGTCTTGCTTTTATTGAAGTTGTCTTGCATGTCTGATATCACCCTGAGTAATTGGTCCTGTATTGTTATATCGTTTCTGTAGCCCGCCTGAGTTTCTGGAATTATGTTGTGGTGCTTGAGATAAGACTGTAGACGAGTGACCAGTATTTTTTCCAAGATTTTTGATAGCGTTGCTGTGAGTGAGATAGGTCTGTAGTTTTGGTGATCCGTGTGGTCTTTTCCTGGTTTTTCGAATAAGAGGATATGCGCATGTTTCCAGTTGGTCGGGTGGTAGCCATGATGAAGGCAGGCGTTGTAGAGTTGCAGCAGACGGTTTATTATGCTATCTGGTAGTTCTTTTAACATCTGGTAGGTTATCTGGTCAGGCCCGGGGGCAGTATTTCCTTGGATTTGTATTGTGGTCTTCAATTCATTTTTGGTGATGGGTTTGGCGGGACCGTCCGCTTCAGGGGGCTCGCATAGTTGCTCCTGCGGTGTGTACAGATGTGGGCTGTTGTTGACATGATAGTTGATTCGATTGAAGTATTGGCTATTAAACTTTGGGTCATCTGGCGTTTTAAATACATTGTCATAATGTGTTTTAAAAATGTTTAGTTTCTCTGTTGTGTTCCAGATGTGACGTCCATTTTGTTTGATTGGGTATGTGGTGTGATGTTTACCTCTTGTTGCTCTGATTAGCTGCCAGAATGTCCGCGGGTCGTTGGTTCTTTTTTCATTTAGTGTGTTGATGTAGTGCGTCCATTTTGATTCCCTATACTTTGTAATTGCTGTTTTAACGGCCTCCTGCAGGTGATTTAACACCATTTTGTCATATGGGTGATGCGTTTTCATGTACTGCCTGTGGGCCTTTCTCTTCTGCTTGATGACGGCGATTATGTCTGGTGGGAGTGTATTAATATTTCTGTCCGGGTTCCTTTTGGTTGTTGGTATAGCGTGCTGTTTAGCGGCTGTAATTATGTTTCGTAGTGTTGCCTCTTCTGTTTCTATCTGTTGCACGATGGTGCCCTGGGCGTTTGGAGGTGTGTTGTTGATTTGTTCAGTAATCTTTTGTCTGTAGGCCTTCCAGTCTGCTCTGGTGAAGTCCGGTACTTCGTATGGTTGTCGCACTTCATAGTGCCATCTTTGGGTGGCCAGGGTAACTATTACAGGCAGATGGTCGGTGTTGATGGGTGCGTCGGTGGTTATGCCGGTGATTTTGTGGTATAGCTGTGGTGAAGTTAGTATTTTATCCGGTGATGAGGGTTGCTGATTTCTTGTACCGATTCTGGTGGGTCCTGGTATTAGTGCAACTTGCAGTGATGTGTTGGATAAGAGTTTGAGTAGTTGCTTTCCATAATAGTTGGTAGTTACATCCAGGAGGCTCTGATGTTGGGCGTTTAGATCCCCTACTACCAGGAGGCTGTTGTATTTGGCGTCCATATATTTAAGCAGAGCTGCAGGGAAATGGTTATTCTTTGTCGACATGTTCGTCGGTGTGGCATAAATCGTGGCTATATGCAGTACTTGCGTGTGGATTTTAATTTGGACTAGCACTGCCTCTTCTGCTTTAAATTGGTCCGGTAATGATATTAGTTTAGTCCGGTGTTGCGGTTTGATTAGCATAAGTACTCCTCCTCCTGGTTCTGATTGGCGGTCATGTCTGTATACCTGGTAGGGGGGGGAAACGGAAGGTGTTGTATGGCTTTAGTTTTGTCTCATTTGCCGTTATGATGTCGGGATCGTATTGTGTAAGCAGTGCTTTGAGCTGTTCTTTCTTTGACCGTATTCCATTTATGTTGATATGAAGAATTATGAGGTTGTCTTTCTCTATGATGCGAGCCATAATTCTTGATCAGGAGGGGGCTGGCAGTTACTGAGCTGTTGCTGTCCTGTTTGCCGCTTCAGCTTGAGTTGGCGGTTCGGTGGCGCTGATGAGCACTGCGACTTGCGGGCCGATGTTTGTCATGTTTAGTATTTTGTTCATTGTTTTCTTAATCGAATCTTGCATGGTTTTATTCACCTTTGTTTTCATGTCGGGAGGAGTTACTGCCTGTATTATCACTGCTATGTTCTTCAGTAGCTGTTCCGCTACATGGTCGACCAGTTGTTTTACATACTTTGTGATGGCTGCATGCATTTCCTGCATTTGCATCTGAGTAGTGTTGATGTGTGCGCATGTTGCCTGCGTAAGGTCCTTCAGTGTTTGCGTCACCTCCTGTTTGCCCATTTCTTTCTTGTCCACCGGTATTCTTGGTAAGGCCGGTTGTTGTTCTGGAGCTGGTGTTGGTAAGGATGGCGGGGGTGGTGGGGATGGATGGTTGTGTGGGAATATTTTGGTGGCAGGGGCTTGTTGAGCGGTTATTGGTGTGTTCGTTGGGTATGCTGGGCATCGGACCTGTCCGGTGTAGTGCCCGGTTTGGTCACAGGTGGCGCAATATGGTTCGCTCTGGCTTTAGCTTTTTATACTCCCACACCCCGATATGCCTAAAGAGTATAACCGAGCTGCTATTGGTTAATAAAACGCGCCAACATTAGCGTCTATTTTTATATCCAATCAGAAATTACGAAAACATATGCTCTAAGGAAGAAATTCCCGCCGTTTCTAAGAAAAGCGCGCCAATCTGACGTCATTTGCTTGTCTCTAATAATTGATAAACAACTCACCCCCTCGCTCATTGTTACCCGCTCTTATTGTCAGTTTCAGTGAGGTCTTGTAAACTTATTTCCTAACAATGTTTATAATTAACAAACATCTCAAATCATTGTCATACAATAATGATTATTTACACTACAATCACTCTGGCATTTACATTATTGTGATACAAATTACTGCCACATCATGCAAAGAGCATGGATTTCAAAGCCATCATATAGCTACCTACCCACTTTTTAAAACTATGACTATCGCTTTACTTATTTCATCCTTCTTATATCTACAACGAAATGTGTAATGAAAGTTTCTGTTGATTAACAAGAAGCAGATAGAAGAATAAGCTTTAGTAAGAGTAGGTTGTAGAAGAGTGAGTAGAAAAAGTCAATGTCAGATTTTTATACTTCTCGTTAAGTATCATGTTATTCATTTGGAACACAATATTTAATTGCTTAACGTATAATTCATTCTTCATCAATAACAAACGTTTTACTTTTCACTACCATCATCATCAGCTGCAAGGATTGAGTTTATTAACCCGTTCCAACCTCAAAGTCCCTCCATCTTGTCCTGGGCCTTCCAGAATCATGTCTTCCCTGTGGTTGGTACAATGACATCAAAGGTAAAGGTACGTGTCACGGAGAGGTCCCCGGAACCGGGCAGAGCACCGCACGCAGGCCAGTCGGCTCATTGTGATTCCATCGTGAACCCTGGGAGGGAAGGATGAGAGAGAGCCCGAAGGGCGACCAGATCCGGATGCCGATGGGTGCTAGCATGGCTGGGGTCCCTAACGTTTCCAGATAGAGTGCATCCAATGCCGCACGGTCCCTGCTCACAAGCCACTAACCTCCAGGGTCCCCGGAGTGGAGCCCCACGCTGAGGAGAGATCTAACTGTGCGGTACCGCAGCGACGCCAGCGAAAAAACCTTTACAGAGCGCAAGCCTCTGCCCAGCCGCAGCTCGCCGAACACCGTCGTCTGGTCCTTAACCCTGAAACAGGTGACAAGGAAGATGATGGATACAGGAAATGAGAGTCGTGGTAGAAGATGAGCCAACCCAGCATTCACCTGACGACTAAGGAGAAACCACGAAAAAGAAAAACCCATGGGCCAGAGTGGACGGTCGCCGGGGATCGATCCCGGGACCTCCCGAATGTGGGCCACAGACGTAACCACCTGAGCTATCCCGCTCGATACAATGACATCAAAGTCCCTCCATCTTGCCCTGGGTTTTCCAGGATCAGGTCTTCCCTGTGGTTGGTACAATGGCATTTGATGGAATCCTTTCCAATGGCATTTCTGTGCATGATGATACCAGTCTATATTTTCTGTTGCTTTATTTCTTTATTGAGCTTCTCCACCTTCAATTCTTCATATATGTCTATATTCTTTTTATCCAGTTTTGTATAACCTGCCACATTTTGAAAAAATCTCATTTTGGCAGCCTCTATTCACCTTTCATCATTTCATCTCAAGAGCGGTGTTTTGCATCCATACATTTAACAGGGAACTGCCATAATTTATTGTTCACTAAATTGCCTTGATTGTACTACACAATATATAGTTTTAGTATTCTTACTCTGTGTATATGGTGTAATTGAAATTAGGTTCATCCTTTAAACTAATGGTACTGGACGCCATTTTGAGTAATTTTCATGAACAATATCTTTGTCTTTACTTACCATATATTATTATTATTATTATTATTATTATTATTATTATTATTATTATTATTATTATTATTATTAAAGTTTAAGGAAGGCTGTGATAAAATAGTGGATGTCTAGTAGCACATTACTGTCATTTTTCAAGAAGTTAACATTGGTAATGAAGGATATAGATGGTGTATTTCAGGGGTTCTCAAACGTGGTATTTATATCCTTATGACTTTGAGGGGGTATGCCAGCAGCCTTCAACAGTAAATTTGAACAAGAAAATGAAAAATTTATTTAACAGGTCTTATCCCTATTGAACTCAGCGTGCCTTCTAGTCTGGTTCAGACTGTACAACATTTAGTTTCAATTTGACATTTAACAACAATAATGAACAAAATGGTTGTCCATCATTTTGAGCAAGCTGCACATCAATATGTTATATTAGTTAGCACATAACGACAGTCTGGCTTGTTACATTTCAAAATTAATGCATGCCTCTGTTTCATGTACTGACAAGGGACAAAAGCAAACTCTCCTATTAGCTTTAAACTTTGCACATATCTTGTAGATCCAATTATATTGGCAAAATGTTAGATGTAAACACCAGAGTTTTTTAATTTAATTTCTCTGGTTTCTTTGTTGTGGTTTGCTATAAATTGTACGAGGGCTATTCATAAAGTAGCTTCCATTTATGTTTTTTAAAAATGTGAATGAAGTTACCTACAGAATTTGTTTTATAATATTTGAAAGTACACATGCTAATTTATTTTTCCACATAGTTTTCAGCCACATTGAGACACTTGTCGTGGCATTTGATGAGCTTTGAAATTTGGCAACCATAGAATTCTGCCCGTGACTGAAGCCAACCTACAACATTGGTTTTCAGCTCTTTGTCAAACAAAACTTCAATCAATGCAGTGGGAGCATACTGAGTCATCGAAAAAAATCCACAAAATGTCATCAAACACTTTCCAGCAGGAAACTCGTGGCAACTGTCTTCTGGGACAGAAGAGGAGTTTTGCTAGAGGAGTTCTTGGAGAGGAATGCCACAATTAGGGATGGGACCTCGATACTGTCGATACCTGGATACTCTCAATACTCGGTGGTATCAATCTTTGATACCTTTTCGATTAATTTTCCAAGTTTTGCATTATTGAAAGTTGTTGTGTTTAACTTTATGTTAGATAAGGAATGAAAGGAGTAGAGACTTCACGTTATCACCTTGCACGAGTCCTCAAAGAGTTCTGGATTATAGTTCTTAATAGACTTTAACTGCGTTTCCTGTGGAGAATGAATGCAACATTCCATAGACTCTTGTGTCTAAAATAGAAACATGCAAAACAATGGGGGAAAGAGTACAGGTACTCATGTAACATGCATCGTTCACTGGGTTGTGAATGAAGCTGATTTAGCTGATGCCCTAAATCATGTTTCTAAAATAGATGACTTGATGATTCACTCTTGGCCATTACATTTACCTGCTCTGGTGATCAAAATCTGTGAATCCAGCAGAAACAAACTAGAACTTAAGACGTGAGATAATACACAGTATGGAAATATTTTGTTCTTTACAAATGCTCGTGTTTTAAACAAAAATATTTGATTCCTTTATATCTCTGAATTTTATAACACTGAAATACAGAAACTAGATTTTGTCTTCAAATTTTTAATTGTGTCTAGTATGCCTTTGCATTAAATATGTATATGCTAATGTATGACGGTGGGTAGTAGAAAGGCTTAAACCAAAAACTTACTATGTTTCCGAGTGTTGTATGGCTAATTACTTATTACCAGATGAAAAAATACATGTGTTATGTGGTAGTTGTGAATAGTGGTAGAATGGTACATATAACACAAATATTATTTTTAACTATTTGAGTTTCATGTGAAATACATATTACTTTAGATTTTCAAGATTGCAGAATAAAGAATAATTGCTAGTACTTGTTTTTATATGGATAGAAAATACTTCAAAAGAAAGTTTTCAGCACAAAACATAGTTTACATAAAAAGGGAAGCAAAGAAATTGTTGTTATTATTTATTATTAGCTTTTATTAACAATAGGGGTATATAATGTATGGCATTATCAAGGAAAAAGAAATTGCTGCCAATTGGAAAATGTCAAACAGGAAGAGTTTCAGAATTAGCATACAATACAGAATTGGTTATATGTGTTTATACACAGAAAACTACTAATAAGAGCATAATTCAGTTAACAAGCTATCGCTTTACAGTTTCTTATAAAGTGAGTATCGAGTATGGAATATCAATGCTCAAAAATCCTTATCATATATCGAGATTTGAGAAATAGTGTGGTCCCATCGCTAGCCACAATGAACGCTGAAAGATATTGTAACACACTAACAAACTTGAGAAGGGCCATCCGAAGCACTTTGGCGATGACGAAGAGTTGAAAAACAAGCGTCCTAGGTGGGCTTCAGTCACATGTGGTAGAATTCTAGATTGTGGAATTTCAAAGTTCATCAAATGCTAAGAAAGTGTGGCTGGAAACTATGTGGAAAACTAAATTAAAGTATGTACTTTCAAAGTATTGTAAAACAAATTCTATAACTTCATTCACATTTTTTTTAAATAAGCGGGAGTTACTTTATGAATATCCATTATATTTCTTTTCATGTTCTTGTCTTATTATTTACAGTATACTTTTAAAGATGGGTGTTTTAATACATTAAAAATTTACTTTAATAATTTACTAATGTGATTTTCAAATGGGATGATGTTTGTCCTTGAGCGCGGCAACCAATCGGAGTTCCGCTGTGTTGTCATATTGCATTCGCCGTAAGCTAAGCGTTTGGGTTGTTTTACGTCGACAATTCTAGCGCCAGGCCGATGTGTGAGTGAGAGGGAAATATGAAAAGAGTGGGGGTAACGAGGCGGCAACGCTGAGCACGCAAATACACCTCATTCGCTGCAGAGCAGAACTCTTCCCATTTGAAACTAATAGTAGGTAGTCACATTTTTAAGTCTGTCATTAAAAGAAATTCTATTTTGAGGATACATTAGACTTTTAGTCATGAGAGAGGGGTACAGTTCTTAAGAAAGTTTTAGATATTCAATATTATCTCAGTTACAGGAGGAAAAAGAAAGTGTGACCATTTTATTTATTGAGGTGATTCATTCCTATATTTCAGGTTGGAGGAATCACAGTGTTTGGCATTGGGATCTGGACCCTTGTAGACAAATCCTTTGTTAATGAGCTGCTGGGCACAAATCTTTTCATGGGAGCAGTGTACATACTAATAGCGACAGGTGCTCTCATTTCACTCATTGCATTTTTTGGATGCCTTGGAGCTCTCAAGGAGATCAAGTGCATGCTCCTTACAGTAAGTAATTGCAACATACAAAAGCAAATATATTTTAGTTTTACTTCACAAACCAAGTTCCTAACTTTAATCCAAAGTTATAACAACGGCATCTGTGATGAATTCAGATATGCCTGGTGATGGTGCATCACTCCATCATAATTTCAGTTAAATTGGTATTTGCTCTGATTGTGAGCAAAGGTAAGCAGATGAACACACCATTGAAGTAAAACTTGTTTAATAAAATTAAAAATTATATGCTTTAAAACTCTCTTTCATTAATGACAAATTAATGCTGAAATTTTCAGAATCAGTCATCATTTCTCAGTTTCTAAATTGTATTACTGCAGACTGCATATGAATAAAGGCAGTGTACAAATTTCGGTGGTTTATCTTCTGAATTATTGAAAACACTAATTTTAAAGATTTTTTCATCGTGTATTCCAGTTTTAAAAAACATAAAATTCCTAAATTGTTCACCTTTCAAAATAGTATATTTAGTTTGAAAATTGTTCATTTATGAAAACAATAATTTTTTATCCTACAAAACACTAATTTTGGAAAAAAATAAAAGTAGTGCTTCATAGATCACCAAACATAAAGCTATATACACCATATCTTCTATTAAAAATACATATGTACTAGTCTTTAAATAAACATTTTAGTACATTTTCTGAAATGTTTATAAGAATCAAAAGAAGTGCATGTGCAAGGTGTTTTATATATCAGAAAGTGCTGAAAATAATGTTGTGGAGAAATGAGCCTTTAAAGTTCTGCTAAGTACTACAATATATTGTCACCTGCAATTATTGCATTTAATAAGCCAAACCAAATAATTGAAGAATGCAATGAAAGCTCAATATCCAGAGAATATTTTGTATTGAAACCTAGAATACATGGACTCTGCTCTTTTGACTGAAATTTCTCCCATTCCTTGCCTTTAGAAAAGTCATTATCAATGTAAAAAATAAACAATGGTTTAGTTCATTTTGTATTAAGACCAAATAATGCTGACAATGTGATTTTAGAATATGAACCTTTCTCTTAAATTTATAAAGGATACTGAAATGCTAGAAAGGAAACTATTAGTACTTAAATTAAAATTTAGAAACAATGAACCCACGTTTAAACGTTTTAAATTCTGTTTTTTAAATTAATTTTATAATTTTGCATTTAGGTTACTACTTCCATTCATTTTATCAATACTTATTTGCTGTGTTCCATTGTATCTCAAATGTGAACTTCAAATTAACTCTAACTCTAAAAGTAGCTGCCAAAGAATTGTGTAACAAATATTATAAAGCGTAAACTTTTCTACTTTGGATTTTGCTAAAAATAACAAATTAAAAAAGAAAAAAACTATTATTATTTAAATTACAACTTAGAGTGTTATTACTAAACAGTGTATTTATTGAGTAGAAGCTTATAAATAGTGATATGATGATAAAATATGTGACTAATGTGGTAGACATTTGAAACACCAAACATCACTTAATATTAACTTTGAACATATTTTAGTTACTTGGGGTGTCCATCCTCAGCAAGCATCAGTACCCAAAATATGTTCAAGGTATTTATATAAGTGCAAAGTATTTATATTAAGAGGTGTTGTGTTTCAAATTTTTGGCTTATTATTCACATATATTAGTGTTTCTGTAAATTCTTGAAAATCTCTCCAAATTTTATTTCCATAAAAGATACATCTCAATATTTGTTGTATTTAGAAAAACCGTGATGAAACATAAGGTGACTTCCATGTATAGCTTCTAGTTTTGAGTGTTTCTATCAATTAATTTCATTCATTTTGCTATAATTAATCATTTTAACAGCCGATTTTTAATTTTTCTATTAAAAATTATTAAGAAAAAGTGTGGTTTAATACAGTCTTTTTTATTTGTTGCAGTACTTTATCTTTGTGTTCCTGATCTTTGTCACAATGCTTGTGGGTGGCATTCTTGGGTATGTTTTCCGGGAAAAGGTACACACAACCATGGAACAGGAAATGCAAAGTGCACTGAAGATGTATCAACATAATGAAGGCATTACTCGTGCTTGGGATAACACTCAGTCCAAGGTATGCATAGTACATCTCTCTACTTGAGCACTGTTAATGACATTTGTATTGTATTATATTGCATTATTTATTCGCCATAAAATTTCACTACAGAAATCACAGCTTCATCAAAAGAATCACAAAAATAACAACTTATGTAAAATTAACATAAGTACAGCAGCTTCTGAGCTTCTGTTAACAAATATCTAGCAACACATCATACTAATGACTTGCTAGTGACAAGCATTCCCCTAAGAGCACTGTATTGATTGTTCAAGTAACAGTGTACAGAATTATTTGGTAGCATGTTGAAATCAGGATTGCAATGGTAACTTCAAATTGATTTGTAAAAAATAAAAGTAAGTATAAACAATAAAACATGGTTGAATTTAAACAGCCCTTATTGATTTTTAATCAACCAATTACTTTTCATTTATTTATGAACATAAAGCAGTAGCTGCGGCCATTTAGGTAGCTTGTAGCTTTCATAGGCTTCTTGCGCATAGTGCTGTGCTGCTGTAAACAAGTTTCTGAACATTATTTGTGTTTCTTTTACCAGTTATTTTATTCATGATCATGAAACATGATTTCATAATTTGTTTTGGTCAAGCACACTATAATATGCCGATTGCATTTGATGTAACTGAACTATAATGGCATCCATTATACTTCAGCGACTCATTATGATCTTACTCGGCAGTGGGCACAGCTTGTAGCTCGCCCATACTTTTTAACACCTTCAAAGCAGCAGTCCGCTGGTATCCATCCCCATATAAACAATGAAATGTATATATTTAAAATAAAATCTGTTCATTATAATTTTAATATTTTAATAAACTGAGTTCATTTCCTTTGCTTCAATTTGCTTACACGATACCTGCAAAAAAATCAATAAGTATGGCGAGGACTGAACAGTGCTGCCATCTGTTGCAGTACTCACAAACACACTCAATGTCCCGCCATCAGTGCTGCCATCCGATCAGCATTCAATTACACACAATTAACAAAGTCAGATCTGTTTGTAAAAACTCAAAACTTTGAAATTATAGTGTGATTAACCAAAAGCAGTTGCATGCAACTTGACTGTAATGGTAATTGAGAACTCATATGAAAATTATGAAACTTGCTATCGCTCATTTCATAAACATACTCGCATCTTAATTACCAGCATTATAGTCTTGTTGCATAATATAGCTACTACTCTAATCCAAATTATTGTAATCTTTATTTATTTATTTATTGTGCTAAGAGTTTTACAATTTCATTGTCTACTGCACTTTGACCCTGGTCACTCATTCAGTAGACAATCACTACAGTTTATTTACATTTTACAAATTCCCAACAACGCATTCTGTAGACAATTACTACAGATTATTTACATTTTATAATTTCTTGTCAATAAATTTTCTTGCTTTTTTTTCAGCTTTTTTTTTCATGTCCCATTTCCACTTGTTTTTCACTTTTCATTTATTGATTACTTAACCATCACACATTCACTATAGTTTTCCATTCAAAGTAAGACGCGCTACCTCTTACTTTTCTCTTTCCACTGTCCAAAGCTATTTATTTTTTACTTTACACAAAAACTGTCCAATGCTTCTAACATCCTTGTATATCATTTCAATCATAAGTGTATTTCTACCCCCCTTCAACCACTTCTTATTAAAAAATTCTTTTCTCCAATTTTCTGTTCCTTGGCACTTCAATAGACATTGGTTCTGAGGAATACCCTGTCTTAACCCTCTTAGCCTCCATGCTCTGGTTCTTACCCATGCAATAGATTCTCTCTCTTCTTTATTTACTATGTCTATATATTTTTCCCTACCCCATGTATTTTTGCATTGGCCTATAACAAACTAATGAGCTCTTTTCGGCAATCTCACTGAACATGATTTGTATTTCTATATCTTCCAGTCTTTTCCTCGCCTTTTTCCAAAAAATTTTCACGTTATTTTCTCTCCTTCTCCACATGTCTCCTAACCCTTTTTTCTCCAAAATATTCCGTAATTTACTTACTCATCCATCATTCATTAAGCGATTCTCTTGGTATTCAATACATTGTCTTAACACATTACTTTTTCCTAGATTTAAAGTTCTGAACCAAAATTTCGAAGCTCTTTCCATTATCTTCCCCTTAGTTGCCACCCTGCCCAACTTTAATTGTGCTACCTGTCTTACAATTGACTTCGGTAGCCCTAGTATTTCTCTACAAAACATCCTGTGCACCACATCTATACTTTCCCATCCTCTATCTAATCCCCATATTTCTATACCATACATCATTTTTGCCTCCACAACCATCTCATAATCTTTTTCCAGCCATTTGACATTTATATTAGGTACTCTATATTTGCAGCTTCTAATTGCTGCCATCGCCCCTTTACCTTTTGCCAATGCAAACTTCTTTTGTTTCTCCCATTTATTACCTCCATCTATTTTTACTCCTAAATAAATACAGTCATGCACCACCCTGTAATCTTTATTCTCTCCCTTCCACTTTTCATATTTGCTGAATATACCCCCCTGTGTTTTCTCTTGATTCACTTTTAACCTCCATTCTTTACAATATACATCAATTGCTTGTAATAATTGTTTTAAACCACTTACTGTAATAGATCCTACCACTCGGTCATCTGCAAAAAGAAGTCCTGGGATTATTGTAATCAAAAAACTGAAATTGTATTAGTTTTTATCCTGGGTTATTGTGTGGAATTGTCAGAGATTAACTCAGAATCAGGTTATAATAGTGCATTGAATCTCACTAACTGGCTTTCATGAGAGCCAGTTAAGTGTTGTTTGTCTGTATCTTAGCAATGTCCTCATATGAAATACTATTTGACACATAATGTCTGTAATACTGTAGCAACTGTTGGCAGGAAGGTATGAAATTTCCATTGTAAATTGACTAAGGACTGGAGTGAAACACTTGTCTAGTAATTTCTTCATCTGGGCACAATTGGAAGGCAAATGTTTAGGATCAGTGAATAATGTGGATTTCTGTCCCTCTGAAAGTTGTTTTGCAACAGAATAATGCCAACAGTTTGTGATCCTATGTGCATATATAATGCATGTGCACATCATATAAATTTTGCTGAATCAGTAAGAAACTTGGAGTAGAATGCAACTGGTTACTGTTTCTTCTCTCAGCTAGTGTACTGAAGCCTTACTAACACAGGCTTAGCAACTTTTAAATTTAAATAAATAACTCAGAATTTAGATTTACACTCAAAATTATGTATATCTAAACAAATTTAATAGTACTAAAGTAATACTGATGAAAATAATCTTCATTTTTATACTACTTACAATGTTAATGGTAGCAACAGTCAGGATTAGGACATGTGTTTGTCCATATACTCATCATCATCATCATCAGAAAGTCCTCATCTTCACTCTGAACTGTTGCAGCAGTATACAGATTTGTTGTTATCATAAAGTTTAACATCTTTCAGTGACTTGGAAGTTTTCAGATCCATCACATTCTTTCACAAACTGGATGACAGTATGAGCCCATTTACTGCCTGTAATGCAGTTTATTCTGAATTTCTTTTTATTAATCCCACTTTAGAAAAGCTCATTCGCAGAAAGCGTTGCTATGGGGCAATGAAATTACTGTTAGTGCAAATTCTGCTAGTTGAAATCATTATTTTCATTGAGGTCACACATGTGTTTAACAGCTACCAGGTTTAGATTTGTTGTTTATTTCACAGGGAAGCCAGTTATTCCCAGTTTTCTCCACTGACCATCAATTTTTTTTTTTTTTTTGGACAGATCTCTGTTTACTGAGATTAATAATTCTAGCCATATCACTGTGTGCAAAAAAAAAAAGATTAAAATTGATTAAATCCTGTGAAACAGTAGCCAAATGCACATTCTGCACATTCCCTCTTTATATTAAATGAAACTATGAAATGCAGGTATCTGAATGCTTTGAACAAATTTCACGTTGATTTGGAATTTCAATGTGTAGAACATTTTAAAATGTGTAAATTTGCATATCTCAGAAGATACTCAATTATTAATAGACAAAATATATCTATGAATCTAACTGAAACTCTAAAATGCTCATGTTTCATTAGAGCTTCATGGACAAATAATTCCATCACCTTCTTGAATGATCAAAGAATGTTTCTTTCCCCGAAAAGTTTTTTTGTATCAGTTGTACAGGGATGCAATAGTGCTGAAAAGCAATGGAATAGAATTGAAAATGTATTAGGGAAATGCAGAGTACAGTCCAAAATCTACTTCATCTTATTATTAGTTTCTAGAACCTCACATGTTTTTCAGAAAGGATATTATTGGTTAGTTTTATTATCAGTTTCATTGTGGCTTGTAGTGTTTCAGCAACTTTTGAAAAGATAGCCTAAAGTGCTTGTTGTTTTAGCTTTTTATTATTTATTTTTTCTCTGAATGCAAACATAACACTCCAAAGTTTGTTTGGAACACATGTGGTTAATTCATCAATTTTAGTAGTTTGTTGCATAAACATCAAGAGAATGCTGTAATTCTATTCTAACTATAAAGCATAAGAGAATGAGAAATATGAACATCCTAACATGCAAAAGTTTACTTTCAGGAGACAGAAAGAACTGCTAAATAGCTCTGAAAGTTTCCAAATGTATTAAAATATGGATTATTCACACTTCACCATTCTGATATTGTGCATTGTAAATACAATAACAATTATTACTCCTGAAGAACAGGATCAAGCTGCATGTTCAAAGTTTGGCAAAATCAAAAGAATTGTGACTGAAAGTCAAAGCAAATTTTAGATTCTATTGTAAATTTGTTCTGATAAACAAAAAGGAATTTCAGTTAAAGCACAAATAAGGTGGCACAAACTAATAAAATATATATTTTCAAAATTATTTATAGAAGTGTAAATACTTAAAAGGCCCTCTGATATTGGATAGAAATATGCAGGCTTTTACTATTAAATAATGAAAGGATTTTTATCTGAATTAATTTCAGAATCTGATTCCCTGAATTTAGTTTCCAATTGAAGCCTGCTAATACAGTAAGTTGCCACTGCATTCCTGCTGTTATCACTCCCAAAGTATCAAGTTCATTCTTCAGTTTGCTCATTCTTTTCTAATAACTGTTTTCTAATGTCTGTTTCAGTTGAAATGCTGTGGAGTAACAGGCCCTAGAGACTGGGAAGATAAAATTCCAGAAAGTTGCTGTAAGGCAAGAGCTTCTTCAGAATACGTGAGTAACTGCACTGATGCATGAATTTCAACAATAAATAAAACTTTGTTTCACAAACTTTTGATTACTAAGTGATTTAAATGCAAATATATGTAGGAAGACTGTATCTTAAAATCATTTCTGGTGTGTGTAATACAACACAAATCAAATGGAACATCAACTTTCTCTCCCATAAGCCTTGATTCATAAAAAAATAAACTTCTTTAGTCGTCTTCCTTCATTCCAGCAATTCATTAATTTTATTGTATATGGTGGATTATAGTTATACACCAGTTAAGTTATGTTTCAGCCAGTATAACATGTAGCTGATACAAGATTTGACTCAGCCACTTGGGATTACGTTTTGACTAGCAGACACAGGAACTTATGGTCATTAGGCTGCGAAACTTCAATGTCTTAGCCAAATATCTTAATCAAGCCCAAAATGGGACCCAAAAAAGATAAAATTGTAAAAACCCACAAAAACACAAACCAAGACAAAAGTCCAATCAACAAAATAGAACATTAAAATGCCCAATTATTGCTAAGTGAAGAATATCAATATATAAAGCTGATAAAACTGTTGGCTGGGCACATGCAAACCAACAATTGATCAATTACATAAAAGAATAGGCTGAAAAACTGCAGCAAATGTCCAAATGAAGTAAAACAAAAATTAAATGCTATCATCCATTACTTGGCGTCGAAGAAAAACTGTCACTGCTTTGACTACACCCAACTAATCCACAAACACTCCCAAGAGATTGGGATCTGTATATACAAGGAAACATAGTGGAAATAAAAATCCACACCAGAGTAAACTATGCACCGTTTTTAAGGAGTGCAATGGGCATGCAGTGAATGATGCTGGCTGAAACAACAATGCCCAATAAACTAATTTCACTAACCTCTCTGCCTCAACGACAGTAGAAATCTGAAAGGATAGTGTAGGCAATAGGGTCAGGCTTAACCCCCTGAAGATCTTTTCTAGAAGGGCAGACAGTGGTGCCAGTGCTAAAGAATACCTGATGCAGAACAATACTAAAATCATTCATGGAAATGTAAACTTAAATTAACTGAGGGATAAAACTGCATCCATGATCCATGATAGTGGCATCAGTGAGGTCATTCACTAGCATCAGGGCCATCCATAAGAAATCAGTTAGGCTGGGATTGTCTGAAGGGCATAGGAAGTAAAATACTAGAACAATGGATATCCCCTTTGAAGAATGATATCTGTAATGTTTGAGATTGTTTTGAAAGTTTACCAAAATATTTGAATCAATGGGAACAGTTAATGTGCATATGGGCATCTCACCATTGTAGCTCAAGTGCTAAGAGCATCAATACAGATTCATGGTTCAAAATCTAGCCATAGCATTGAAGTTTTAAAGTGTGATTCAATTTTCTAACTTGGTGCCTGCACACAGATGATGTGAAAGTACAATTACCTCAATGGATATGCCAATTTATGCCATTTGCCCCTGCCTACATATCACTATTTTTGCATTACTTTACAAATTATGTAGGGCTTTGTGACAAATGATGGGATACATCTTGGTAACAGAGAGCCCACCAGCATGACTTCTCAAGAGAGTGCAAAATTTTGTGCTAAGCAGTTCTGCCTAGCAGGCCTGAATAAGCACAAAACTACAGGAACACACTTACCTAGCATTTGAAATGATTCTGACAAGTGTACAGGGCACATAGGCTCTGATGTGTGCTCAGAAAAGCTCTGTACATGCCTTAAATGTTGTTAGAGAACATATAAAACAATTTGGGAAGTATAAAAAGGCTCAGAATCAAGAGCTATTCTTAGAGTCTAAAATCAAAACTGTCCACCAGCAATAAAAGCACATTCTACTCTGTGATCATCCTTCAGACCATTAATGTAAATAATAAAATGACAGTTCCCAAACAGCAACTTTTAAACTCCAAAATGTCTAATGGACCAATTGAATTCTGAATCATTGATTCTGTCAGACATCAACCCAAGATGAAAGTGGGTCTCTCCTCATGATCATGGGTTGAAAATGGCCTAGTTGGAAGAGCATCAATATTCAGTTTTATGCCACCATAATAAATTATATTTAAGCCATACAGAACTGAGGATTGTGCAAACAAATAGAACATACAATATACCCATAATCAGTCCCTCCAGGTCTCTGGATGGCCACATAAAACATAAAATGTTAAGAGATTAGTCTCACCTCACTTTCATGTATGATATACAACTGCTTTTTAAAAACAATTTCCAGCTGATTAACTTGAAAGCTACACATTTTCAAGAAAACAATTTATGGTGAATGCTTCTTCATTTGAGGGGGGAAAAACAATGATATAATTTTATTTAGTGTGTATTTTCAAGGTAATTTCATGGTCAGCTCAATTTCTTTAAATGGAAACCTCATTTTTTTTAAAACAGATTTTGGTTTTATGCATTAAAGCAAACAACTTTTGCAAAAACATTTGTTTTATTAAACCAACCATTATGTTGTTAACTAATTAAGAACTTTCAAAAGAAATCTAAACTGCATTTGTGTTTTGCATAATTCAAACAAATAAAATCTAAGTTAATCTTTCGATGTACAAATATTAATAATTTTTTTCAAACTCCTTAAATATTTTATAAAACAATGAATGATAGGCATTACTTTCCTACTGTTATCACACATTGGAATGTTTCAAGCACTAATGAAGCCTTCAAATTTATATTCCCTTCCTTAAACCTTAAAGCAAACTAGCTATTAAGTATTGATTTCAAAGCTAATACTGGAATTGTTCATGAATAAGTTGCAGTCTTTATAGGGAATACTTACAAAAGGGAAATAGTGATTTGCAAGTTTTATTTAGACTTGAATGTTATGTTTCTGATGTCATTCTTACACAGTGTAATCTCAATGTTGTGTTTAATAAGAGGCGCAGCTTATATAATGATATAAATTTTCCAACAACCAAGTTTTTAGTATTCGGGCTTTATTGAAATGCATTTTATTCCAAACTTCATTGTTGCATAAGCATCATGATGATGTAGTTCAACAGAGAGAGACTGAGACTTGTACCACTTTTATTATTAAAATACACAGAATAAAAACTATAAAAACGGCCAATTTGTAAAACCTTGCAGATTTTTAAGATTGCACTGGTATTTATGAAGTTAGTGATGATTTAAATTTGCAGGGATAACATTATGTAAATATATAAAGAGCATGAATTTTAACTTCAAATCTCTCTTTTTTCTAAATTTAATTTATAATATGAGTGAGTCAATGTTCAGCCCTTAAAACTTCACTTGCGTCAAGTTTTAAGTGTGAACATCAACTAGGTACTCATATTTTAAAATTAAATTAAAATGAAAATAACTTTACAGTTAACAGTGCTTCTGTTTTTAATATTTATCCAAATATCTTTTTATTTCATTTTATTGCTAGTTAAAAAGTTAACGCATATGATTATAATGGAAAAATTTAAAAGTATTCTTCAGCTATGTATTCCTGGTATTTCTATTTTACTCATTATATACCTGTATTTTGTGCTTTACTGAAGTTAACATTAAGCTTACATTAAAATTGATGTGCATTTTTTTGCAGTCTATAAATCAGTTCTGTTCAGCAGTGCCTCTGAACGTGTATACTGATGGCTGTCTCAGTAAAACAGAAAGTTTTGTGAAGGACCATGCAGCCATTATTGGAGGTGCAGGAATTGGTGTAGCTTGTCTCATGGTGTGTAGACTATTACCTTACTCAAATAATTTACATTCTACTTGAACATAAAAGAGTGTATTGTATTTAATGAAGAGCAAAGTATTTGAAACCAGAGTGACAATCTTTAAAACAATTTTTACAAAACTTTTACTTCCCTTTAAAGTTTGTATCATTAGAAAAAAAAAATTAAAAAGGTATCTGAAGGACATGCAAAATTTGCACCTGCAATAAAATGCAATTTTGTGCAAATAACATGAATTTAAGACAGAACTCAATTTGAATTTTGAGTTCTCTTTTTCCTTCTTCTATTCATTGGTTCTCATTTCAAAGTTCAGATAAGCTCATTCTTGGATCTGTACTAGTTCAGTAAAACCCAATGGTGATTCAAGATTAGTCATTTTGCTGTTTGTTTCCATGCGACCATAGACTACTTATCAAGCAATGGAAGCACCATGATGGAAGTAGTTGGAATGTGCTTATGTTATGTTTGACTACCCCTTTGATTTCCCTGCATAAAAGTGAGAAATGAGTGCTTCACTTGTTCTGTATTCATTGCTTTTCAATTCAGGTTTTTGATATGCCTACTCTCCTGTCTACCTAGTGCTCTCTCAGATGTTTTGTTTGAGATGGGTGCTTCCTCATAGTGACTGGCACATGCAAGGAACGTCTTGTTTGTTCTACAGCAGAGGTGGCGAAAATGTTGTTCTCCCTCTGCCTTTTGTTTCTCACATGCTGCTGAGTGATGCAGTGCATGTTGCGTATTTGGTGGCTCGCGAAAGGAAGGCACTTTCGCCACCCTTGTTCTACAGCATCTTGTTTCATGTTCTATCTCAAATGTTTTTTGTCTCATCTTTTCTGGCCCATATCATTCATGTGCACCCTCTCATCGTCTCCTTTAACCTTTTCTTGCTGCCCTTCCTGGCATGCATAGTGCACATAATGTGTTTGACCCCTTTTCTGTTTTGTTTCTCCTTTTCTTTCTGTTCCAACCTCTGTTGTGTGCAGTCTCAGGGAAATCACACACCTTAATGCGCAGGCAGTGACTGGGTGAGAGGCACCTTCCCAAGCACCTGGGTGCATTGTCATCTAGGGCTATATTCAACTGCAGTCCCGCAGTAGACCCTGGGATGGCCAGTCACAAGCCCAGGTAACACCCAAGAAGTTGTGAGCCCAAGGCCAGCAGTTGCAATGGAGGTGAATTTTGCTTGTCATGGAGAAATCTTTTTCCAGTGCCCCAATGAAGTGGCATAGAGTTTTTGAAAAAGAAGCAACATCACAGTCTTCTGTTCTTACTTGGCAATTATGCATATGGAAGAGGGATAATAATTTTAACGTAATTGCTGAAGCCTTTAAATCATGCATGTGTTTATGGCAATGGTATTTAGGCCTAGGCATAATAGATAGCTGCCAGAGGTGTCAGATTTGAAGGGGTGGATTTTAAACTGTTGCTGTTAATTTTTGTATTTTAAAAATGTTATTCATAACATTTTAAAATAGCAAAAGAACATAAGGCATAATATAATGGAAATTAATAACATTGGTAGCAATACACTCAAATTTAACCAAAGGTCTACAGTATGCCAATGAAAAATCAGACATTTTTTTTTTGGTATAATCTTAAATGTGTACATTAACATTTTTGCAATATTATGCCACCTTAAATAACCTATTGATATTATATTATGGTATGTTAGGAAGACATCTCATTGTTCTCAATCATAAGCATTGTTATGAGAGACACAGCTATCACTGTTATGAGTAACCAGTGACAATACTCAACCATGCACATTCAGACTTAAAAGAAAATACTGCCAGCAGCTAGCTGAATATTTGGGAGTTCAGACTGCAACTCTAAAAGTACAGTTGTTTATTAACACCTGTGTGATTTATATTATAACATTAATGAAAATGACTAACACACAGAAAAAGCTAAGTGGTTCTCAATATCAGAAACTTGCAAAAGGCAAGGCAATAAAAAAGAGGAGATGCCTCTGTGGTCAAGTGGTCAGCACTCTGGCTTCTGAGCTTAGAGGTCCCAAATTCGATTCCTGGCTGGGGGCAGGAGTTGTTACCTATCCAGAATCATTACCTATCCTCCATAGAGTCTGGCAGTATGAATGCAGCAGTGAATCGTCCTTGTTAAGGCCACAGAGGAGTATATAAATGAAACAATTAAAAAAATGAATATATAAAGAGGGAACTTTGAGAAAGTGTGCAAAAATAAATGAGCTGACAAAAAACAAACACAGCCAGTTTGAGTGCAGATACATCAGGGGTAATGATATGGTGAACAATGCCGAAAATAGTGGTGCATATGGTTTATCTTAGTCAGGCATTTTCAATACTACAAACATTAGTAATAATGCAGAATCAATTATTTCATTGGATCCAAAATATGATTATTATAGCCAGACGAGTGATTCAAATTCTGAAGATCATGCAAAGTGGATAATAAATTAATTTCTTTGTGATCATATTGCTTAACAAGATCATGTTGCACAAAATATAGACAGTGATTTTAGAAATTCATGCAAGCAATATACTGACTTTCTAAATTATTTAAATAAAGATGCTTTTCAGAACCCTGAAGAGTGGTGAGAAACAACAAAGATAATTTTTAGTATACTCTCAAAACAAGGGCAGTGATTGTGTGTCTCGTGTTTATTGTATAATGGAAAGTTGCAGTTTGCAAAACCTAATGAGGGATATAGTGACTGCAAAAATGGCCATTCCTGATTAATTTCCAATGAAAATTCAGTTGAACATAGGTAATGTGTGTTAACTTTGAATGGATAATAAATTAACAGCTAAGCTTCAAATGGAAGTTAAAATTTAAACGACATATTAACATTTTAAGTGCCAGGGCAGTCCCTGAGGCCCATCATATGCAATTCTTATTGGGCTATGGCGCTCCATATGACTGCTACAATTCTGGGCCAATTTAAGATTTCTCAACCCATTAGTCCATTGAAACATTGAGTTTTACCTATAAAATGGATCTCTGTTATCCTTATCTAAACGTTACTACCACTGGGTTTGGAGATGGTATATTATGGAGGTCTAAATTTCAATATAAAAAATGTTGTCAACATGAACAAAAAAATTTTTATTAACCATGTTTATATACAATCAGGCAATAGAACACAGTAATGTCATCAAGCAAAAGCTAAATTAGAATTGCTGTCAAAGAATGTGTTTAGTTCTAACATTTAAAGTATACAAAATATAGTGTATCAGAAATGTTTTGTTTTTAACTTTGAATTACGAAAATTAGCAAAGCATGGCAGGCAAAAATGAGCCTTCCTGTCGCATTCCTCACAGTAGGTGATTACTTTCTTGACTATATTTTTTTTATAAATTTCATTGAGTTTCTTTTTGTAGCATCCTTTACAATACTTTTGTACCTTATGAGCTGGTCCATCGTGTTTCTTGAGGGTATGTGTATTTAAAAATATTTCCTTTTCCTATAAATTGGCTACTGCTACTGCTGCTGAGAGGGTTCACTCAAATTTTCATTTAAGAACAACAGCATTTCTATGATTTTCTTCTTTTCTTTGAAATCTGTGATGCAAGTGTGAGGACAAAAATCCTATTTAGTAATGATAAATATTATGAAAGCATGCTTTCTACATTACAGATAAGGGCCACCAACCTAATAATATGGACTATACATCATTCAAGGCAACAGAGGCATTCTGAGATAAAAGAAATCAAATCTACCTCAATGAATCCATACATTTATTAAAAATTACCGCAGACTGCTATGAAAGATCGCTGGTCCCACAATAAAATTTCTTGTGTGGGACTGCCAGAATTATTTTTTATAATAATTGCCGATAAAATCTTCTACAAAACTAATCTTTGGAGTAAATTAATATTTAGCGTGCCCTTTATTGACTTTTGGGAAAAAGTCAAAATGGTCCATGGGAAAATTTCATCAAATATCTACTGGCACTCAACATGTTAAAATGAGTCGTTGCTGTGGTGAAAAAGTATTCTATACAAGACCTATCTTTCAGGGGTCATAGCTAGGGGTTTGGTTCAACACAAAGCGAATTTTGAGATGGCACTAGAGTTAATAGTAGAATTTGATCACTTTCTAGCAAAATATATAAAACTTTGTGAAAACAAAGGAAAAGGGAGCATATCTTTGTTTTCAAACATGTGAAGAGTTTATATCTATTCTGGCAGAAAGAATAGTGAAATATATTATAGATGAAGTGAAGAAAGCTAAGTATTTTTCCACCATATATGACTCCACTCTGGATATTACACATGTAGGTCAGCTATATTTTATTGTAAGGTATTTTTCAAAACATGGATTTATTGGATTTCTGGAGAAAGATTTATCTGTTTTATTTCAAATACAGGCACACATTGGAAGAACTAATGCATTAATAAGCTCATTAAGTAAATACAATTTGAACATTCAATTATGCAAGGGTCAATCAAGCAATGTGGCAATTACATACTCTGGTCTCCATGCTAGAATTAAAGAAATCAACTCTCTTGCTGCGTATTTTCTGTGTCTTCACGCTCCCTTAACCAGTATGATCATATGCAGCAGAGTGTTCTCCAGTAATGGCTTCATTTTCTTTTTATTGGAACAAACTTATACCTATTTCTTTGCTTCCACTAGTCAGAGTATTCTCCAATCAAAACTAAATAGTGCAGTCTCCAAGAAACACCCTTTAGAAATGTGCTGGTGATAATACCTACTATAGTCTCAATGTTAATTGGACAGAAATAATGTCAGCTTTGGGAGTTATTCAAAATGATAAATCTCAAAAGGCCACAATAAGATGTGAGGCGACTGGAATGCTTAACAGTCTACAATGTCAGGAAACTGCAGATAATAATATTTAGGTCAGCGATCTTGAAGAGATTTCATGCTAGAAATAAATTGTTGCAAAGTGTTGATATCGAAATTGGAACTGTAGTGAACATTTATGATTCTTTACTTGAATATGTTTGAGATAGTTGTTCTATCTATGACAAAAAAGAAAAGGTCAAGAAAACTGCAAGTGGAGAAACAGCCAAGTGACACTATTTTTGAAGTCAAGGAAAGCCTTTTTGGCCTTTCTGGTTATTATAGACAGATTGATATCTGAATATCTGAGAAAAGGAAAAAAATCATTGGCAGAATTTTATAGCAAATTTCAGTTCCCAAGTAATACACCTAAACAATAACACTGAAGTATTAGAATGTGCTATAAAATTGCAAGAGTATTACAAAGACAAGTTGGAAGAATTTTTGAGAGATTCGATTATTTGTTTTAAAGTATATGTTAAGAACAACAAAATAAAAATATATTCCCTAAGTATGCTGTATTGGGTGTTGCTTTAAGACCACTTTCAAGAAGTGTTACCTAATTTAGAAATTGCATTAAGAATATTCTTGTCAACTACTGCAACCAATTCTTTGTTTCTCACTCCTCAAAACACTCAAGAATTATTTAGATCATTCATGTCACAAGATTCAGTTAATAGTGTTGCCATGCTCTCCATGAATTCTGACATTACACTGCAACTAGACTATGAAGGTGTGATTGAAATTTGCAACAAAGAAATGTGCTGTAAATCTCTCACTGCCTTTCTTGTGTTTGGCAAATGCAGTATGCATACCTATGTTGTTTACATTATTATTACTATTATTACATATTATTCATTGTTGTTTATTGTAGATTGTTTTTGTTTATATTATATGGGGGGCAAAAATATTTTTCTCTGCACAGAGGCACCAAGTAACTAAATTTATCCCTGGTTTGCAGAAAGGCTCTCCTTTGGTAGAAAGAACCTGTGATAAGCAGGCCATCACTCTCCATGGTTACAAACTGTCCTTGTTGAGTAACACAGCATGCTGAGGGGCATTGTCACTATCCATATTCTTGAACACAGGTCGGATGAAGAGCTTCTCAGTTGTTTTGCCAACCAAGAAGAATGCCTGTCAAAGAAAAGCATAACAAAAGCTTAGTACCCACATATACCCTCTTCCTCATGCTTGATGGAGTCACTTTATCCAAGAGAATTAAGGCAGAAAATGAACATATAGATATTCTTCAATATACACCACCTCTTTTTCTTATTTTGCTGCATTTATACCCCGCCTTTAACTGCTATGATCATATCGGTGGCCTTTTACTTTGGAACTTATTGCCTTAACAGCAATAGTGTTAACTGGTATGCACTTGCCATTGGGATTTTTATGTTTCTTTGGGTTTTTGTACATTAAAATATTCACACATTCATTTATACTTCCAGACTCTAGGGAGGATAGGGAATAATCTTGGCTAGTTTTCCCCTCCCAATTGGGAAACGAACCCGGTACCCCCTGCACAGCGGGAAGGTGCTCTACTGACTGAGTATTATGGTACTTTAAATGGCAATGTTTTGAATATATGCAGGTCTCTTGTAACAGACTGTTTTCATCTGTGCCTCATGCAGTAAGCCCTGTCATGATGATGATGATTGTACCTTCAATATTCATTACTACATCCCAGTGTGCTTTGATCTTGCAGTGGAGGAGGGCATTCCTGCACATTAGATGTCATATTCCTGATTTTATTGCTGGCATCTCACTCTTACCACTATCATGTACCATATATTAAAAATGCCAGATTTTTCTTTTTCCCCTTGTACTGTGTATGGCCTTCATCTCCCTTCATATATATGGACATTGACATTTGGTGTTCAAGCTCCCAGGGTCCTATCTTCTGTTACAACACTTTAACCACCACCACCACCACCACCACCGCCACCGCCACCGCCACCGCCGCCGCCACCGCCGCCGCCGCCGCCACCACCACCACCACCACCACCACCACCACCTCCTCCTCCTCCTCCTCCTCCTTTGAGAATCACTTGGTGCTGCATGATGGCTATATATCTTGCCAATTTTTTCACATAGAAACGTTTGTGTTTTAAACACTGCTGAACCCACTTTTGTTGCCAATTCTGCCAGCACTCTCCCACTTATCCATTTGCTCTAAACAGCTTGCATACAGTTTTCAGTGGAATGTTATCTTTGAAGGGACACAAATAGATGCTTTGCAATAGGAGCACATGACTCACCTAGTATAATGTATACAATGCAATGTTTATTCATTCTTTATGTGCTATGATGATAAAGTGAATTAATATATATTTAATATGTTCATTTTTGTTTGTTTCAGTTGCTGGGCATGATATTTTCCTGTGCATTATTCAAGATGATAGAGTAGCTCGCCAAATATAATAATTTAGGTACGTTATACAACTTTATATGCAAGTTGATTCATAGAAGCACTGTCCATTGCAGTTTTTCCGAAGATGTGCATGCCTCTTCTTATCAATCCTGGCTGCTATTGAGAGGCTTTGGATCAGGTTTCCTATGGATCTTCAGGCATAAAATCACAAGCCACAAAATAAAAATGACAGTTGATAAAAAAACTGGTGTATATGAACTTTTCACTAGTCAGTAATATTGTGAATAATAATAATATCGTTGTAACATTTTACATTTGTAAAGATGGTTTTACACGTTTATGATCTGTTTCTGACACTGACACATCAGGCCCACAAGTAATGCTGCACAATACAATGAAGCTTTACTTGCTTCTAAGTACCTATAATCTTATTCATTCCATTCTTTTTAAAATCATTTGTGCTACAAAATGATAAATAAGATAATAATAAACCATATATCTCTAATAAACTTTTATAATAATTAATCAGAGGACATTCTAAACTGAGAAGCTAAGGCATCTCTATTGTAAAATATTCAAGAAAAGTTACAATGAGATGTCTCTGGGTGTGCATTTTTAAGTTTATTATATAGAAAGTAAAACTGTGTGTTTAGTGGACCATTTTTGTATACATATTTGTTTATATTGTATATATTAGGTTCTGCTAATAATTAAAAATGTTATTGTATTATTGCTAAACAGATATGCCCATTGAGTTGTCAGGTTAAATCAGAAAGAAAAATCACTGCCTCTATCTCAGTGAAAGTTCAATAAAATTGTGTTGTATCAAATAAACACACTTTCCATGTAGATATACAATAAAAACATTATAAATGTTGTGCTTTTTGATCAGGTTTTATTCTTTGTAAATGCTTTTGGCACTTTAATGAATATTTAAATTTAGAAGATTTTGAGCTATAAAGCTTGCAAATAAAAGACAGCTTTCTAAAAGAAAAGGCAAAAAGTGCAAGGGTAGCATATAAATGAACTTAAGAGTTTACATTTGATGTTTGTGCACTATATTTGAATTATTTTTAGGGAATTATTAAATGTGAACATTCAGTAGGTACTAAAATATTTTTAATACCATGTAGAAATGTTATGCAAATGGTTGGATGACTTTAGTTTAGTAGGTTTATAAGTTATTTTTGGAACACAAAATTGAATCACGTTGAAGCTGTGAAATGCTAATAAACTGAGGTTAGCCTTAAGTTTAAGTAGTGCCTTGTACCAATAGTTTATAAAGAAATTGAAGATCTGCCACACAAATGCTCTTTTATATGTTTAATCTGTTAATAGGGGTGACTGGTGACTGTGAACTCTGATGGTTCACAAAGTTATCATTGCATTTCAAATATGTAAAGGTAATAAACACTCTACCATCAATAAATGCTAATCATTAGCAACTAAACACTTCCATATGTCATTAGTATGTTCATTATAAATTTCTGTAACTGTGTTACCTTAAGCACATGTTTTTAGGGAGGTCATAAAGGTGCTGCAGATCATTCATACCATGTTTTATCTATGGATCTTCAGTGTTTCTTCACCACCAAATAAAATGCAATGAAAGCTTAAAACAACTTCTTGTTTTAACTACCTGAGTGATTTTCATTTGGTGTGGATCTACCAAGACATTTAATGTCACCTTTTTCTTCCAAGTTAAGTTGTGCTAAAAGAGACTGAAGGGAATTCATTGTTCCCCATAAAGCACCATTTACCTGTATTGAACTAAATCACTTTGATTTGCCAATTGAAACACAACCAACCACATGTCATACGAGGGGCATTCAAAAAGTTTTGCAACCAGCCTATTCATTGCTGGACAATAATGGTTACAAAAATGTAACTAATAGGGCTGGCCACAATATTGACCCTAAGCTATCAAAATATGCATAAGTACGAGTTTAAACTTTAATACAGTAAAACCTGCCTTCAACGGACCTCTTGTTAAACAGAAATATTTCATGGTCCCATGAATTTTGTGGTGAAAAACATGCTAAATTCCCCTTATTAAGTAGAAACTGTCTTATGCAGACAACGGAAACCAAAGTATGCCTTTTAACGGAAACTTTCCAGTCCCGGAGTGCAGAGTTTGGAAAATTTTCAGGCACTCTGTGAAAGTCTGCATTGTCTGCTCTAAGTATGTGATGTTTAAGTTGAAATATGACCATTTTGCTACTACCTGACCAGTCTAGGGAGGAGGGAGGGGTGCGCTAAAGGCGGTCCAAATATATTGAGAAACCTGTCACACTCATCTTTCACTGCATAGTTAACAATAAGCACGACTGATTGTCTTTTATTATTATCTCTTCCCTTTCCATTTCCTGCTCTAATGACTTGTCAGCTCTAAGCAGTACATTTCTAAACTTGCTTAGGTGATGATCTAGTTTAGCAATAGTCACCATGGCTTCAAAAACAAGAGTTGTGCTGGATCTTAACACAAAAGTGAGTGATTTATGCTAGTGAATGTGATAAATTGAATGTAAAGCAGATCATGAAGGTGTTTATCATAGGCAAAACTCAAGTTTACAAGATTCTAAAGAAGAAAACAAAAATTCTGAAGCCGTGGGAAAATTGTGGTAATGGAATAATAAAGAGAGAACTTAAGAAAACTGAAAACCAGGACATTAATGAAATAGTGTGGGAGTGGTTCGTTAGTGTTAGGGCAAAAACTCACCACATATTGGGGTCTATGTTACAGGAATATGCTAAAAAGGTAGCTTAAAAACTGGGTAAGACTGAATTCAAAGCATCTAATGGATGGTTTGAGAGTTTCTGCAAAAGACATCAGATAATTTTTAATGAACCTTGTGGTGAATCAAATGACGTTAATATTGAAACTATTACTGATTGGATTGCTAAACTACCTTTAATAATTGAAGGTTACGAACCTGAAAACATAGCAAACGACGAGATGGAACTATTCTTCTTGCGTTATCGAATAAATCATTGTCTTTAAAACGTGAGAATACGTGTATGTTACTGGTTTAATTTTGTTACCAGCCTAGGCCTACCTTCATTAAACAGAAACCTATCTTTAACGGAAATGTTCAAGAGCCCCGTTTGATGGAGGTTATGCTTGTATGCTTCATGTGTTGCCATTTCACGCGTATTAGCGAGAGAACTTGCTTTACGTAATGTCTTTTTGTTTTCGAGCCCCACGTTGTGGAGCCAATTTGAAGTAGCAATTTTACGTGTTTATAGCACCACGTTGTGGTAGCCAATTTACGAGAGAAAATATGTGTTTTCTTCACGCGAAGCCATCTTGTGTGACGTCATACGTTGGTTGGTTCATTTGTTCTGTTTGTAGATTCCTCTGACGTAGCAATTGGTATCAGTTTTAAATGTCCACCGGCTAGCTATTATCTGATCTGTTAGGCATGTTTTTCTTACAGGTTGTGAAGCGGAAAGGAATCTTTTATCCAAAAATTACTAGTGAAGAAATGTATTTTATAATGTTTTATTGTCTCACACGTGCACTAACACTTTCACAGATTTATCTAGATAATCGCCATACTGAAACTGTTTATAATAACTTCTTATCACTTTTAATTCACGTACTTCAATTTTGTATATTTAACTTTAGAATATTTTATAAGATTTCTCGTACTTCTGCTGCGTGTACTTAGAATTCCGTTGAACTGAGCGGCCGACGTGTTGTGTACGAAAAATTTTGTATAACTGTGGGAACGATGTATAATGTTTTGAGAATCTTGCCGAACTGGGGGACCCGCTAACTCGACCTGGCTATTTATAGGCTTGCCTCAAGATACACCTAAAGATTATAAATGAAATGCTATTGGCTAATAAAACGCGCCAACATTAGCGTCTATTTTACTATCCAATGAAAACCACTAATACATATTACTTTTATAGAATGTTCTAGAAGCTTTTTTACCGAAAAGGCGCGAAACATTACGTAACTTCCTGGTTCCCGGTAACGATAAACAACTCACCCCCTTGCTAAAGTATTGTGTTATTGTTAACAGTTTCAGTAGAGCCGTATATTATTATTTACCAATAATAATTACAATTATTAAACCCCTGAAATCAATGTTACATAAAAATACATATTCATATTAAAATAATTATTTACCTTTGAGTAATTTGTGATACAAATTACCGTATCATATGCCCCACTAGAAACATAATTATCAATATTTATAACCTGTTTGGAAATTTTATAATTTTGTTTTTAGTCTCCTAAATCTTGTAACACACGCTATCACTTTCACTTTACACTTCACACGTATTTAACACACGACATATGTTTTATCTCGCCACTACTTACTGGCTCTGTTTTAATTAATTTAGATATTAGTCTGATATCACAAAATTTTTTTTTTTTTTTTTTTATAGCAAATACTATACCCTAAACTATTTAATCACTGCTACCAAATTGTTTACTTTAAGCTGTTGACAAAAATTCATACATTTAAGATTTTTGTAATTATTACACATATTTACCAAAATATTCACCCTCTACATCTATTTACATCTCTTAAATCTAGATAATATTTCACCTTTTCTGTTTGCTACACAAGTATTTGTTTTATTTATTTGTACCAATTTTTGTTATTCTGAATTTTATTTCAACAATACTCTTGGAATTGTATTTACGTACTTTTAATTTAATATCATATTAAATTTCAATCTTTGCATTTTTAATTTTCAAATGTTGTTACAGTTACTAAAAATTTATTTATTTTTTTTTTTTTTAAACATTTCTCTCTTTTTTTTTTTTTTTTATTTTATTATTTATTTCTCTTTTCAAATGATATATATATATAAATAGTTAACCCTCTTACGTTCCAATACATTTCTTTGCAAGTCATCTTTACCTATCCAGCATTTACTTTACATCTCATTGCTATTTACCCTCCTGGATCAAATTGTGTGTGGCTAAACATTACTCGTAACCGTATCCTAACCTTCAAATTTTTGTTCATGAATAACCTCTTGTATTCATATGAAATTTCGTCCCATGATAACATTTGAAAACAATCTACAGTTTCTTGAACAACACATCTTTTATCAACTGTCATTTTCAATTCTTCTACTATCTCTTTAATTTGAGAGTACTCTGACAAATCTGTACTAAACTGTACTGGACTGGAGTTTTCATTCTGAACAGCTTGGTACTTGTTAGTTTCAGAAGTTAGCTTTTGATTATTTACAGGCAAAACTTTAACTTCTTCGTACAATTTATTTCTTTGCATTACTGACTCATTCTGTATTTCTGATATCTCCCCTCGGAAATTAACTTGTGCCTCATTTACATCTACATTCCTAACCTCATTTATCTCTCTTAACTCACTTGAAATACTACTCATTTGACTTCCTAACTCTGCGCCTTCTACATTAACCTCACTTTTAGTATTAACCTCACTTTCTTTGTTACCTATTTCCCTGCTCATGTCTAGCATTTTCTTTGAATTTTCTCCTATCTCACTTACTATTACTTCCTCATTTTTATCTCTCATTTCTGGCATACTACTATCTAGCTTCATAACTTACTTTTCAATTTCTTCACTGCTTTGATCTACCTTTTGCTCTAATATCTCATTACTCCTACCAATACTTTCCATTAATTTACTATGATCCCTGTCCATAGCTTCCCCTAATTTCTCATAACTCTTTTGCATATCTTCCCTTTCTTGATCTAATTTCTTTTCTAATCTCTCAAAACTCTTTTGCATTTCCTCACTAATATTTCTCAGCATTTCCATAATCATTCCAGTATCAGAATTAATATTTCCTGCTATTATATTCTCACTTCCTGCACTAATATTTCCTCCATCAGATACTACATTGTTTAAGCTATTTTCTGTATCCTGTATTGAATTACAGCTAACTGTTACATTATCCCCTTCCATCATTGTTTCTTGTTTTACACTTTTTTTTTTTTTAAAATTAAAATCATACTTTTCTAACCTTTCTGATGCTATCTGCTGATGTATCTTTGATGTCCAGCGTTCTGCCCCTTTCTCCTAGATTTGTATGTCGCTTCTGCGTTGTTTTATGATGAATCTACGTTGTCTCGATGTTTTTGCGTCCACTTATCCGCGTCATTTGTCGCTCCTCTTGTTTCTGGAATCTGCGTCTTGTAGATCATTTTACTGCTGCTTTCGTTCCACGTCCTGATTATGCTGATCCTTTCCTGGTCACTTCGCCCCACGTTCTGGTCATCTTATTCCTTTCCTGGTCACTTCGCCCCACGTTATGGCACCCATTTGATGGAGGTTATGCTTGTATGCTTCATGTGTTGCCATTTCACGCGTATTAGCGAGAGAACTTGCTTTACGTAATGTCTTTTTGTTTTCGAGCCCCACGTTGTGGAGCCAATTTGAAGTAGCAATTTTACGTGTTTATAGCACCACGTTGTGGTAGCCAATTTACGAGAGAAAATATGTGTTTTCTTCACGCGAAGCCATCTTGTGTGACGTCATACGTTGGTTGGTTCATTTGTTCTGTTTGTAGATTCCTCTGACGTAGCAATTGGTATCAGTTTTAAATGTCCACCGGCTAGCTATTATCTGATCTGTTAGGCATGTTTTTCTTACAGGTTGTGAAGCGGAAAGGAATCTTTTATCCAAAAATTACTAGTGAAGAAATGTATTTTATAATGTTTTATTGTCTCACACGTGCACTAACACTTTCACAGATTTATCTAGATAATCGCCATACTGAAACTGTTTATAATAACTTCTTATCACTTTTAATTCACGTACTTCAATTTTGTATATTTAACTTTAGAATATTTTATAAGATTTCTCGTACTTCTGCTGCGTGTACTTAGAATTCCGTTGAACTGAGCGGCCGACGTGTTGTGTACGAAAAATTTTGTATAACTGTGGGAACGATGTATAATGTTTTGAGAATCTTGCCGAACTGGGGGACCCGCTAACTCGACCTGGCTATTTATAGGCTTGCCTCAAGATACACCTAAAGATTATAAATGAAATGCTATTGGCTAATAAAACGCGCCAACATTAGCGTCTATTTTACTATCCAATGAAAACCACTAATACATATTACTTTTATAGAATGTTCTAGAAGCTTTTTTACCGAAAAGGCGCGAAACATTACGTAACTTCCTGGTTCCCGGTAACGATAAACAACTCACCCCCTTGCTAAAGTATTGTGTTATTGTTAACAGTTTCAGTAGAGCCGTATATTATTATTTACCAATAATAATTACAATTATTAAACCCCTGAAATCAATGTTACATAAAAATACATATTCATATTAAAATAATTATTTACCTTTGAGTAATTTGTGATACAAATTACCGTATCATATGCCCCACTAGAAACATAATTATCAATATTTATAACCTGTTTGGAAATTTTATAATTTTGTTTTTAGTCTCCTAAATCTTGTAACACACGCTATCACTTTCACTTTACACTTCACACGTATTTAACACACGACATATGTTTTATCTCGCCACTACTTACTGGCTCTGTTTTAATTAATTTAGATATTAGTCTGATATCACAAAATTTTTTTTTTTTTTTTTTTATAGCAAATACTATACCCTAAACTATTTAATCACTGCTACCAAATTGTTTACTTTAAGCTGTTGACAAAAATTCATACATTTAAGATTTTTGTAATTATTACACATATTTACCAAAATATTCACCCTCTACATCTATTTACATCTCTTAAATCTAGATAATATTTCACCTTTTCTGTTTGCTACACAAGTATTTGTTTTATTTATTTGTACCAATTTTTGTTATTCTGAATTTTATTTCAACAATACTCTTGGAATTGTATTTACGTACTTTTAATTTAATATCATATTAAATTTCAATCTTTGCATTTTTAATTTTCAAATGTTGTTACAGTTACTAAAAATTTATTTATTTTTTTTTTTTTAAACATTTCTCTCTTTTTTTTTTTTTTTTATTTTATTATTTATTTCTCTTTTCAAATGATATATATATATAAATAGTTAACCCTCTTACGTTCCAATACATTTCTTTGCAAGTCATCTTTACCTATCCAGCATTTACTTTACATCTCATTGCTATTTACCCTCCTGGATCAAATTGTGTGTGGCTAAACATTACTCGTAACCGTATCCTAACCTTCAAATTTTTGTTCATGAATAACCTCTTGTATTCATATGAAATTTCGTCCCATGATAACATTTGAAAACAATCTACAGTTTCTTGAACAACACATCTTTTATCAACTGTCATTTTCAATTCTTCTACTATCTCTTTAATTTGAGAGTACTCTGACAAATCTGTACTAAACTGTACTGGACTGGAGTTTTCATTCTGAACAGCTTGGTACTTGTTAGTTTCAGAAGTTAGCTTTTGATTATTTACAGGCAAAACTTTAACTTCTTCGTACAATTTATTTCTTTGCATTACTGACTCATTCTGTATTTCTGATATCTCCCCTCGGAAATTAACTTGTGCCTCATTTACATCTACATTCCTAACCTCATTTATCTCTCTTAACTCACTTGAAATACTACTCATTTGACTTCCTAACTCTGCGCCTTCTACATTAACCTCACTTTTAGTATTAACCTCACTTTCTTTGTTACCTATTTCCCTGCTCATGTCTAGCATTTTCTTTGAATTTTCTCCTATCTCACTTACTATTACTTCCTCATTTTTATCTCTCATTTCTGGCATACTACTATCTAGCTTCATAACTTACTTTTCAATTTCTTCACTGCTTTGATCTACCTTTTGCTCTAATATCTCATTACTCCTACCAATACTTTCCATTAATTTACTATGATCCCTGTCCATAGCTTCCCCTAATTTCTCATAACTCTTTTGCATATCTTCCCTTTCTTGATCTAATTTCTTTTCTAATCTCTCAAAACTCTTTTGCATTTCCTCACTAATATTTCTCAGCATTTCCATAATCATTCCAGTATCAGAATTAATATTTCCTGCTATTATATTCTCACTTCCTGCACTAATATTTCCTCCATCAGATACTACATTGTTTAAGCTATTTTCTGTATCCTGTATTGAATTACAGCTAACTGTTACATTATCCCCTTCCATCATTGTTTCTTGTTTTACACTTTTTTTTTTTTTAAAATTAAAATCATACTTTTCTAACCTTTCTGATGCTATCTGCTGATGTATCTTTGATGTCCAGCGTTCTGCCCCTTTCTCCTAGATTTGTATGTCGCTTCTGCGTTGTTTTATGATGAATCTACGTTGTCTCGATGTTTTTGCGTCCACTTATCCGCGTCATTTGTCGCTCCTCTTGTTTCTGGAATCTGCGTCTTGTAGATCATTTTACTGCTGCTTTCGTTCCACGTCCTGATTATGCTGATCCTTTCCTGGTCACTTCGCCCCACGTTCTGGTCATCTTATTCCTTTCCTGGTCACTTCGCCCCACGTTATGGCACCCATTTGATGGAGGTTATGCTTGTATGCTTCATGTGTTGCCATTTCACGCGTATTAGCGAGAGAACTTGCTTTACGTAATGTCTTTTTGTTTTCGAGCCCCACGTTGTGGAGCCAATTTGAAGTAGCAATTTTACGTGTTTATAGCACCACGTTGTGGTAGCCAATTTACGAGAGAAAATATGTGTTTTCTTCACGCGAAGCCATCTTGTGTGACGTCATACGTTGGTTGGTTCATTTGTTCTGTTTGTAGATTCCTCTGACGTAGCAATTGGTATCAGTTTTAAATGTCCACCGGCTAGCTATTATCTGATCTGTTAGGCATGTTTTTCTTACAGGTTGTGAAGCGGAAAGGAATCTTTTATCCAAAAATTACTAGTGAAGAAATGTATTTTATAATGTTTTATTGTCTCACACGTGCACTAACACTTTCACAGATTTATCTAGATAATCGCCATACTGAAACTGTTTATAATAACTTCTTATCACTTTTAATTCACGTACTTCAATTTTGTATATTTAACTTTAGAATATTTTATAAGATTTCTCGTACTTCTGCTGCGTGTACTTAGAATTCCGTTGAACTGAGCGGCCGACGTGTTGTGTACGAAAAATTTTGTATAACTGCGGGAACGATGTATAATGTTTTGAGAATCTTGCCGAACTGGTGGACCCGCTAACTCGACCTGGCTATTTATAGGCTTGCCTCAAGATACACCTAAAGATTATAAATGAAATGCTATTGGCTAATAAAACGCGCCAACATTAGCGTCTATTTTACTATCCAATGAAAACCACTAATACATATTACTTTTATAGAATGTTCTAGAAGCTTTTTTACCGAAAAGGCGCGAAACATTACGTAACTTCCTGGTTCCCGGTAACGATAAACAACTCACCCCCTTGCTAAAGTATTGTGTTATTGTTAACAGTTTCAGTAGAGCCGTATATTATTATTTACCAATAATAATTACAATTATTAAACCCCTGAAATCAATGTTACATAAAAATACATATTCATATTAAAATAATTATTTACCTTTGAGTAATTTGTGATACAAATTACCGTATCACGTTCCAATGCTGCTGAAGACAAGTTTTACTGTATTCATAGCCATACAGTCTGTTGAGTTCATCCTGTGCCAATAGCTGGTGAAAAATCATGGATATTTCTAAAGGAACATTAGATTCTACATTTTCACATGTTACAAGAAGAACACCAAAACAAACAAAAGATCCCTGAGGACTTGTTAGCTGTTTATAATGATCAAGTGTGTTCATTTGATACCATTGCAAGATGGATTCAATCATTTGAAGAAAGGTGAGAAACTTTGAAAGACAACCCTCATTCTGGCCGGAAGATGTGAACGAAAGAACAATTCAAAGAGTGAGGAACTTGGTGGGGGAAAATCTACATATTACTGTTGAAATGCTAAGTATTGGAAGTTGGTTTCAGTGTTGGCAGCCTTGACTGTATACTCCATGAACATTTAAAGCCATGAAAAATCTGTGTAGAAGGGTCCACATTCTCTAACCAATGAAGAGAAGAAGAGGAGAAAGGAATGTGCAAGAAAACTGCTGAGCATGATTCCACCTAATGGTCCTAAATGTGTGACAGATGTGTGCACTGGTGATGAAAGTTGGTTTTATTATTATACCACACCAAATAAAGTTCACAATTGTGTCTGGGTAAATGAGAATGATCCAAGACCAATCGTTCTTTGACAAGAGTTTCATTCTCAGAAGCAAATGTTCACCGTGTTCTTCAACTATGAAGGACCATTAGTGGTAGTGGTTGGCTACATTCCAGAAGGAATGATAATGAATGGAGAATACTATGGCTCTTATGTTTAGAATTATTTATTTGAAGAGCTGAGATGGCAGCTTCCAAAGACAGGAACTTCAAGGTGTTGCTTTTCCATGACAATGCATCTTTTCACAGAAACAGCAGCAAATTTTAGGAAACTGAAAGCCAATTAAGTCCAGTTGCTTCACCATCCACCCTACAGCCCTAACCTTGCACCGTGTGACTTCTGGCTGTTTCCTTAAGTGAAATCTTGCATTGCTGGAAAACCTTTTAAATGAGTGCAGAGTCTTGCTCAGGCAATGAATTCAGCTCTGTTGACAATACTTCAGTCTGAGTATTGTAGTGCTTTGACAAGTGGTTGCACCATCTACAACTGTGTGTGGAGAGAGATAGAGATGACTTTGAAGGATCTGAGGATAAGTTTTTGAATTCCATCCTTAGTTTGGACTTTTGCAAAACTTTTTAAGTGCCCCTTGTACTGGCAATATACTGATGTTTGGTATATAGATGATCATAAGTGAGCCAGAAGTTACTATTAAATCAATAGATGGTGCTGCTTAAGTGTTGAAAGTCAAAGTGATCATCCTCTCTGGCTATTAGGTTAAACAACAACATACAGCCTTATGTCCACCCTCCCCCCCAAACCTCTGCATTCCCTTGGTTTGTTATGCCCAATACCTAGTCATTATAGACTGTGGGTTGCAGCTCAGAGTGAACTATTTGGCACCTGTAAACAATGTAGCACTTGCTAAAATTCACTCCATAAGTTCAGATTGGAATGAGCCCAAAATGTATAAATAGTACATGTTGTTTATATTAAAGGAAGAGCCAGGATTTTTGTTGCAGCAGAAAGTTGCTATAAAATTAAGAAGCTGCCCCTGTCTAGTAATATTTTGTAAAGTCAGAATATTTCAAACTAATTCACATCATAAAAGATAAGATATTTTTAGAAAATATAAATATCCTTTATTTCATACTACAGATCATTGTCATTTTAGAAACAGTGAATTTTGTTTATAATCTATATAGTCCTACTTACAGTTCTTTATTTTTCTGAAAACTGCAGACAGATATTCAGTTTCATTGTAGTTTGTAATTATCATACCCAACAATATTATTTTTGGAAAAGTTATATAAAAGTCATATACAGTTTCAGCATTGCTAAATTTTGCAATATGAGCCTATGTCAAGATCTGCTAGGGCTTATCCCACATTAGTAAATTTTCTATTCTTTTTATAAACCATTTATTTGTATGTTGATAATATCAGGTTGAAAGTCACATACTAAAGCAACACCAAACAAAAAAGCATTGAAATTCTCCATAACACAGTGCACAATTTCACAGTAAAATTCTGAAATATAAGAAAAACAAAAAAAAGTTAAATTATAAAACCATGCATTTGTGGTCCTAAGCTGTGAACAAAAAATTGTAAACTCCTTGTAGAACAACCTTAGTGGCCAAAGGCCTATCACACAGCTGTTATATCCTCTGCCTCTGTCCACACAGAACATCTAGGGCAAAGTGCAGTAAGGGTTAGTGGTTAGCATGTCACTTACCCTCAGCCAATGTGGTGCAGTTTCCAAGACCAGGGCTGCTATTTTATCATAAAGTAGCTTCTACATTTGGTTGCCAAGGACCTCACAAGGCTGAGAGCATCCTGTGCTACTTAATCACTAGCCAAAACATGATAGCTATCTACTGTAACAGTATTACCAATATTCATGTTTATGTTTTTTACGTTTTTCAATTTTTTGAACGAAAATAATGGCAATTTGTCTTGAAGTGTTCTTTTATAGGCTCTGAGGCATAATACAAAATGTTGTTTTTATGAAACAGTATGCCATTACTATGCAAATGAGTTCACAGCATTTTGTGAATATATCATCAAAAGATAAGAAAATGGCAAAGTAAATATTAATATTAACGGCAAACTGAAAAGGTGCAGAAAGATTGCACCAATAGTATGCATTTATAATAATATTTCCTTCTGCTTTAGTCTGGGCCTTATGGATAGTTCACCACATTACCAACATGATCTTACAAATTTGCATGATAATCTCTCATTGTGAGGCAGAGCATGTACTTACTGAAATCAAAAACTAAAATAAAATCATTACAGGTCTACACTAAAATGCTTAGCAAGCATACACACTTTAAAATCATGAAGATTATTTTAACGAAACCTGATTTGTAAGCACAAATACAGCTGTGTATTTCTAAAAAGATTATTAAATTTCACCTAACATGTTTCTTATTATGTAAATTTTAATTTATTATTTATATACATAATAGTTAAAGATCTAAAGTAATGCATAACTTTCTTCTAATATGTGCATTTCATAAATTTTTATGTAGGAGATGAATGAATTTATTGTTATAGTTGTGTTATCTTATATTAAAAAAAAAACTTCCTTTATATTTGTATGTACACACACACACACACACACACACATATATAACAACCAGAAGTATTGTATACTGACATTACATTTTGTTTCATCTGAGTTATCATGCTTTTATATTTGAATGTATACTAAACAGCACAAAATGAATGTACTAAACAAACATGGACTACTTACCATAATTTTTTGGTAAAAGTGAGGCTAGAGTAATTAAAATTTCATTTTGGAGTATTTAATATGTTAAAAAAGCTTCACTGTGTTTTCCTAAAAAAGAAGAAATCGAGCACAAAGACTGTTGCAAAATAGGTCATCCACCAGTGTGTTTTTAGTATGATATAGATTATACATATGTTTCATTACAAAGTACTGAGTTATTTTCGACAAGAGAGTGAATGTGTTTATAATTATTTAAGAATGTTTATATGTTAGGTAAAATGTATCCTTATTTAAAATAAAACACTTTGTGTAAAATTGTTATGTTGCTTGAAAATAAACGTCTATAGTTCACTACCTACAACATCATTATATGCCACATTTCTAGACTATTAGTCATAAAAGAGATCATTCTCGTGATAGTATACAGTTTTGATCTAAAATCTCTGCACAAATATATGCAGAGCACTATTTGAAAAGAACCAATAAAGAAATGCAGTTTCAGTCAGTCTTGATTTCCTGGTAGTATCCTATGAGCTACAGACTCAATATTCAGAAAAAATTTCCTAAATAGGCTTGCAAAGAAATTACACAGACTCTGGCAGTGCTAACGAAAGCTGAAAACTTCACCCTTTTCTGAAGTATTTCTGCAGTTTTATGTCATTAATCCATGCAGAAGGTGGCATAGCCAGAAATTTTTCTGGAGGGTAAGGTAAAAGGCATGCCTTCATGTGAATGGTAGAATGTACAAAGAAAACATTTCTGTTTTGCTATTTGGCATTTTAAAGCAGCACATATCATCATTTCAATTATTGCACAAGATACAGCTGATATGTTTAAGACTATTACAGTCTTCCATGTCTTACAAAATTTATATATATCTACAGCTATTTAATTTTAGTTATGTATAATGATCTACAAGAGTAATATATCTACATTCTGTTTCAGTCATCAATACAGTTACAGTAATTTTACAGAAATACAGCTGCAAAAGCAAACACTATAATTATAAGGGGTATCTTAAAAACATGGATGATTAGTCATGAGTTCTTCATTAGTGATGTAATCTATCAGGCAGTACCACAACAGGTAGTACTTTATTGACAGTAATTAACTTTTACCTCTAATGATGTGGTAAAAGTTTTAGAGTATATATTATCTTAAGCATACATTCTTCCAACATTCATTATTACAATTAAAACCTCACTATAATTAGAGCAAAGCACTAGTAACTCGTAGTACTTACTGTGTACCGATTTGAAGTTGATAAGCATTTTTAATCTCTTTGGTATATTGTGAGTAAGGCTTTAGCAACATTACTGAACTTCACCCTATATTTGCAAAAAGTTTGATAATATGATATGAGAGCAGTGCTTGTGAAAAGCACTTCTTGATGTAATAGCTTGACAGGATTACCATTGTAATTATTTCCTGAGCATCAAGTGTTTTGATGAAAATTCCTGCTGATCTAGAAAGTTAAGCATTCCACTTTGATACGGTGCATTGTATAAAATATTTTTTTTTCCTTGTTGTTAGTTTCCAGGTGGTGTTGAAGCAGAGATCATATCATATCATATCTGATATGATACCTACATTTGTATAAGAAGAGTTTGTAATGAAACTTGAGTAAGCAAATATAAAGTGACGTCGGAGTCATTATGCCTGTGTAGAGGTGTCCTATAGTCATCTATTTACAATAAGAGAGTTACCTGTACAGTTGACTCAAGTGTATTGCCGCACACGCAGTCAAAATGTCAAAGGAAAGTGTACAAATGTCCACAGTGTTACAGAAGTATATATTGGAGTATGGGGAAAATGTTTTCTTTATTGCAAACCGTGCAATAGCATAATTGCCTCTGTGCATAGTAGAATGAGTAATGTGTGAAGACATGTCATGACAGAAAAACATAAGCATTGTATTGCTACATATGAGGATAAACTGCTACAACAAGAGTCACTTCCATCAAATCAAACATTTAATGAAGAACTATGCATGGCATTTATTTCTGTCAATATTCTGTTATATAAACTACAGGATATAAAGTTGCATGTGTTTTTAGAAAAGTACACTGGCAAACCAATTCTGCATTCTAGGGCATTATGTAAGTACTATGTACAAAAATTTTATAATAAGTGTATTGATAGTATAAAAACAAACCTAAATAACTAAAACATAGGGGTTTCTATGGATGAAACGACAGATGCTATTGGGTGATTTGTGGTAAATGTGCTTGTTGTAGCACTGGATTCAGAAGGCCCATTGGACTGTATCTTCTAACAGGTGAGGTAATCAGTGTTGCAAATTATTCTATCATTAGTGCAGTTTTTGACAATATCATGAATGTACTATGGTCATCAGGTATAATACACAATAAAGTAAATCTATTTACTACAGATGCAGCTGCCTATATGGTAAAGACAGAAACCCATTTGCAAATCAGTTACAGAAACTTAACACATGTCACGTGTCTTGCTCATACCTGCCACAGACTTGCAGAAGAGGTACAATCTCAATTTCCTGCACTTGATAAACTTGTAGGGACTGTCAAGATGGTATTTGTGAAAATGCCTTCACGTGTTGCATTATTTTGGGATCTCTATCCTGGTGTTCCTCTTCCTCTCGCACCAATTCTAATATGATGGGGAACATGGCTGGAAGCTTGTGAATGCTATTCTAAGACTTTTTTTGCCCTTAAACACATGATGCAAACATTTGATAGTAATGACGCAGCTGCAATAAATACAGCCCAAATGCTTGTATGTGACCCTGGTATTAAACGTTAATTGACATATATTACCTAGCATTTTGGATTTCTTCCCTCTGCAATTCAAACTTTAGAAAACTCTGGAGAAGAACTGATTAAACAAATGACTGTTAGGAAAGAAGTTATCAACAACCTGAATGATATGAAAGATGGCATGGGAAAAAAAGTAGCTGCAAAGCTTCAAAGTATTTTGCAGAAAGATAGTGTATACCATAAACTCTATAACACTGCTGATGTGATTGCAGAAGAACAGTGCTTTAAAATACCCAGATATAGATAAAAAGTGTGTACAATATTTTAGTATGCATCTGTGGTTTCAGCAGATGTGGAACATAGCTTTTCTTGCTATAAGTTGGTGTTATTGGAAAGAAGACAATCATTTTTTTTTCGAAAACCTGAAAATGTGGGTTGTAATTCATTGCAGTAAATAAATTGTCATAAAATTTAATCCATATGCACAATGTGAAGTAGTGTTTAGCATTAACAATTTAATACAGATGTTTCAGTTATATAAGTCAGTTGTATATGTTATAAATAATATTGCAGAAATAAAGTAAATGTTCATGAGGCATGCACACTTCTTCTTGTATAGACTTTGACCCTATGTGGGATCAAAGTCAGCTCCTTGAACTACACTGACTCTTCCTATTCTATATGCTTTCCTCATGTAGCGACTCCAATGTCACAGCCGTAGTGATAACACATTACAGTAATAAAAATTGGTAAAAAATAGAAATATAATATTTGCACAAATAATTTAGGTGCTCTAATGAAAGGAATGCTTGAAGCATTTTGAGCAGTATTTTTAAGTAATAATAGAAACATGTGTTACAGATTGTACAGAAGCAATAAACATTTTTGAACCATCCAAAGTTTTAGTGTAGATTGAACATGATATGAAATTAATGTATTTATATGATCCACATCATATGTATCATTGCCAACACATACACTACGTGATCAAAAGTATCCGGACACCTGGCTGAAAATGACGTACAAGTTTGTGGTGCCCTCCATCGGTAATGCTGGAAGTCAATATGATGTTGGCCCACCCTTAGCTTGATGACAGCGTTCACTCTTGCAGGCATACTTTCAATCAGGTGCTGGAAGGTTTCTTGGGGAATAGCAGCCCATTCTTCACCAAGTGCAGAACTGAGGAGAGGTATCTATGTAGGTCGGTGAGGCCTGGCACGCAGTCGGCATTCCAAAACATCCCAAAGGTGTTCCATAGGATTCAAGTCAGAACTCTGTGCAGGCCAGTCCATTACAGGGATGTTATTGTCATGTAACCACTCCGCCACAGCCCGTGCAGATGAACAGATGCTCGATCATGTTGAAAGATGCAATCGCCATCCCCGAATTGCTATTCAACAGTGGGAAGCAAGAAGGTGCTTAAAATATAAATGTAGGTCTGCGCTGTGATCGTGCCACACAAAACAACAAGGGGTGCAAGCCCCCTTCAGTAAAAACACGACTACACCATAACACATCCGAATTTCACTGCTGGCACTACACACGCTGGCAGATGACGTTTACCGGGCATTCGCCATACCCACAACCTGCCATCGGATCGCCACATTGTGTACCATGATTCGTCACTCCACACAACGTTTTGCCACTGTTCAATCGTGTAATGTTGACGCTCCTTACACCAAGTGAGATGTCGTTTGGCATTTTCCTGCATGATGTGTGGCTTATGAGCAGCCACTCAACCATGGAATCCAAGGTTTCTCACCTCACGCCTAACTGTCATAATACTTGGAGTGGATCCTGATGCAGTTTGGAATTCCTGTGTGATGGTCTGGATAGATGTCTGCCTATTACTCTTTATGACCCTCTTCAAACATCGGCGGTCTCTGTCAGTCAACAGACGAGGTCACCCTGTACGCTTTTGTGCTGTACATGTCCCTTCACGTTTCCACTTCACTATCACATCAGAAACAGTGGACCTGGGGATGTTTAGGAGTGTGGAAATCTCGCGTACAGACTTCTCACACAAGTGACACCAATCACCTGACCACGTTCGAAGTCCGTGAGTTCCACGGCACGTTCCATTCTGCTGTTTCACGATGCCTAATGACTACTGAGAGGTTGTGGATAATGAGTACCAGGCAGTAGGTGGCAGCACAATGCACCTAAGATGAAAAACGTATGTTTGTTTGGGTGTCCGGATACTTTTGATCACATAGTGTACATTATATGTATGATGTTGTATATGTGTGGTTAATTCTGATTTCTATTCATAATTAAACAAACTCTAGTATGAGAAAAAGTCCAAAGATACATGATTAATGTGAGTCCTTTAACTGCCTCCTCAGTTGGACATTCCAAGGGAGGGACGGGCATCCTTGTGCCCCTGCCTGCCTTTGCCTATGGCCCTATGTAGTTATGAGAGCGACACTGAACATTTTTATAAAATAAAACAAGGATAAGTTTTAAAAAATTTAAATGATTTTATTGTTTTTCAAAATATTCCCCTTTAACATCATTACATTTTTGCATTCAGTAAAACCAGTCCTTAAAGCAATGATGCCACTCTTCCTGAGGCACTTCAGAAACTAGGTTTTTTTATAATGTTCCACTGCTTCAACTGGTGATGAAAAAGTGATTCCACGCATTTTATCTTTAATTTTTGGAAACAAAAAGAAATCATAAGGTGCTAGGTCAGGGCTGCATGGTGAAGGTTTGATGGTGCTGAGCTTTAGGGCATCCAGATACTCAGTTGTTCGTTTAGCTGTAAGCAATGATGCGTTTTCATAATGTAACATTATTTTTCCTTTTGGGCGCTTTTCGCAAATGTTTTCAAAACCTTACAGTAATAGACATTTGTGTACCAATTAGCAGTAACAGTACATCTATCTTCTAATGTTATAGTAGCGATGCGGCCTGTTTTAGAAAAAGAACTAACAAACATCTTATCACCATCACTGCAAATGCATTGGACTTTTGTAAGTTTTGATTTTGTTTGAAAGACCCATTGAGCCAATTGACTTTTCTTTTCAGAATCATAATAAATCCAAGATTCATCACCAGTATAACAATATTCCAAGCCAAATTTGAAGTGCTGCCTTGGAATTTTTACAGTTTTTCTGCACGATCAATGCATTGTTGTTTTTGATCGGGAGTCCGTTTATGTGGAATCCATTGACAACAAAATTTTCTCACATTTAACTGTTGATGTAAAATGCTTTGGATTTGACTCATACTAATGCCCAGTGTCACCCCAATAAATTCATAAGATGTCCATTGATCTTCTTCAAGCATTGCTCGAACAGGGGCAATATTTTCAACAGTAACGGCAGTTCATGGGCATCCTTGACGATATTCATCAGTAAGAAAAAACCAATCTCGTTTCAATTTGCTGTATCAATTATAAATTGTTGCCTTAGATGGGGCTTCTTCGTCAAATGCATTTCTAAGCCGATCTTCACGTTGTGTAGACATTAATGATGATTTAATATTGTAAAAAATCATAGCCTGGAAATGTTATCTAGTCAAATTCATTTTTGGGTGAATACAAAGTCTTTAAATGTTGATAGTTAAGACATATTAGAACAAATCAAACAAACTACTGTGGTATAAATTAGAAAATAGCTGTCAAATATAAACACATTTCATTGGTTTTTAGAAACATGGCATTCTAAAAATCTTCAGTATCGCCCTCGTATAATAGGAATAATAGTACATTTTCACTTCAGCTGGCTGGTTCTGAAGATTTATCTGTCCCTTTACTGTCTAATATGCATTCTGGACTAGAGAAATGCTAAAAAGTGAAAAACTCTAATGTGTTACATTCATAAGGCTTTCTCTATCTACGATTGGTTATTTTTATACAGCTACTACAAACTATTCTTTTGAAAGTTACTTTTCTACCTACATGTTAATCAAAATAAACCTTTGTAGAAAGAGTTTCATTACACATTTTGTTGTAGGTGCAAGGGGGATACAGAAAGAGAATTGATAGTCAAGTCTCTATATGCTGGCCATGAAATTCCATACTCTTTCCATGACATCCAAAGAAACAACTGAATAGTGGCACCACTTTAAAGAAATGACAAAAGTATTAAAAAGTTCAAACCAGTAATAATGGACATCTTGGAAATGGCTGATGCCACAAAAGGGATTTGAAATAAATTGTGTGTTTTAAAGAGATTTTTTTTTTGCACAATAAGTTTTTGTTTATATGTTATGGTTGACCCATTACACAAATTATATAAAATTCCTCTTGAATAAAGAGGACTTCACAACTATTTCCAGAAAATTCAACATATACATTTCATTTATCATGTAAATATCTTAAATATACATCATTTTAATCAAAACTGTTATAGCCATTTTTGAGAAAATAAAATTTTTTGAAAAATTGTCCATGTAAGGGGTAGTTTCAGGTGAGGGATTTGTTTTGAAGATCTTTGTGTTGCATATGTGGGAGATACTGAACTCTAATACTAACTTTGGTATTTATTCAGCATTATATTATTGAGTTATGATGTCCACAGACACATTGGAAATTAAATTAAATTGAGTTTTATTTATGGACGCTCTTTAACTACTATGGTCCTTAGCGTCTCATTCTATATTGGGCGTGAAAGATCGGTAATTTTGCTCAGAGGCCTCTTTATCAGGCTTGAGGTTCTTTTACGTGCTGTAAATCTACGACACAGGATCACTGGCTTTACTTCCCTTCCAAAGGAAGCCATGCTAAGGATTTTCATGCCCGAAAAAATCCATCGCCCTCCGCCGGGTTTGAACCCACGACCTCAGGAACTAGAGGCTAGCATGGTACCACTAATCCACGGAGGACAACACAGACACATTGGTACACACACATGGACCATATTCTGAAATTCTTTTTGGGGTTCAGGGGGCCTTAAAGGATTTATTTCCAGTGAAATCTCATCAATTTTTTGGGGTAGAATTGTAATTGCACATTAGAGAAAGTATAATATCTTAAGATTTATAAATTAGTTAAAAATATTCCAAGAATTCATCACTGTTTTATTACAGCTATATAGTGTTTTCTCAATAGATACATGGAGTAAATATCTGCTATTTTTAAGATATACTACTTATCATATTTTCACTGGTTTTATTATTGAATACATTGATTATTCAATGGGTGCAATTTGGGTTATTTCAAACTGTGGAAATAACCAAAATGTAAATTTGATGTAAGTATACAATACAGTGCTTTTCCTTTACACTGTGGCTGCCACATGACTGCTCACACGCTGGGCCACTGCAACTTGTATACTCCTGCCAAAACAGTTATAACTTCCCTGCAACCGCATCACATTCTTATAGTTGCAGCTACAATTACAATGATAATAAGCATATACCTTATCATAAGGGATGATGGATATGTCCTTTATCTGCATATTTCTGGCATCTTTTCAGAAAATTTTCATTCACACTGGAGAGATCAATATCTAAATTTGAGTGAATTTTTCATCTGATATTTTATTTTATTTTTTCCAATGAATGAATTTTGTTGCATATACCTTACTTTTCATCTGATAATCAGAATCAGGTAAATTTCAATAATTGGATTTTGCAAAATGATAGAGTCATTGACCCACACTTAACATTCTTCTTTGAGGAAACATGATTTCGTTATGGCTATATTTCAAGCAAAATAAAAGATATTGAGGTAGGGGTACAAAGAAACCTGATTTTATAAGATTCCTTTGCATGATGAATGAAAACTGATGTACAGTAAATGCATACAGAATAAAGGAACCTATGTTTTTGACAAAACAGTAAATGCAGAGAGGTACAGGAATGACTTACACCATTTTTTGAACAGCTAACCGAGTTGATATTTTTCCAGCAAAACTTGCTACCATACACACAGCTAATGAGTCATTAAATTTAATTCAGGAAAATTTTTTAAGATAGGGTAATTAGTAAAGAATTATGGCCCTCACAATCTCCTGATTTAACTGTATGTTGATTTTTTATCTGTGAGGGAACTTGAAAAATAAGGTGTATGCAATAAAACCCATACATTAATAGAACTAAAAGATAACAGGCAAAAATTTCACTCCATTTTGGATTTTGAACTTTCCATTGTGAATGAAAATTTCCTGAAAAGATGCCAGAAATATTCAGATAGAGAAGGACAATATTTCCAACCAGTTTAAGTAACAGTTGCTTTTTGCTACTCGAGGTCGAAGAATGCGACAAAGTTTAAAACAGCATTCACAAAAATGTGACAGCAATCTGCCACAGATACAAATGATATGCTGCTTCTTTGTAAGAGGCTATATAAACACAAACTTTAAACAAGCCATAAGAATCTGTCACAGAAACAAATGATATGCCGCTTTCCCTCTCAGCTAGTGGAACTCATTTATGATCTGGTCTGTATGGTTCACTCATTCTTGTCAAATGTACACTGTGTATGTGTGTGATTTTTAAGAAGTGATGGATAAATGTGATTTAAGCAAGAAAAGGAAATGGAGACCTAGTCCCAGTGAAATAAAAAATGGACATACAAAAGAAACAAACACTGATACTAAAAATAGGCATACCAACTAAACAATTATTGGGAAAGTGGAAAGTGTTATACAAGTGCTACAAAATGCAGTATTCTGGAGAAATTCCATTGTTTGTGTGTAGTTTGTGCGAGAACATGAAAAAGAAGAACTGTTTGGCATCTTCATCAGGTAAGCTGTAGTATTAACATTCATAACAAACATGAGAGTTTAACAGTTTATTTCATTTCATTTCATTTTTATTGATACAGTTAATTGTTACATACAGAAGTACAGTCAATGTTGGACATGTCAAAGTAAGATAACAAAATATTTACGTGATATTACAAAAATTAATAAACCAAAATATGTATAAGTTTATAAAAGAAATCTGATGTGTTACACTCACATGACTTTCTCTACTCTTGTACGAACTATTTTACAAACGCTTATTCTCCATATGCTTCATGTTAATCAAGATGTTACTCTTATTGCTTATTTTCTTGTAGATGCAAGAGGAATATGGTAGGTTTTAAGCGATAGTCAAATCTTTCAAGCGCTGGTTGCTATGTGGCGCATTCCATTCCCTTTGCATGTCCAGGACATAAAAAAAATGAATAACAAATTTGAGAAAAAGTATAAGTATTGAAAATTTAAGGGAATAACAAGCAATATCTCGAAAATGATTCACTCAACAAAAAAAATGTATATGACTTAAACTGTGTATTTTAACGCCATCTACATTTTTGTGTGGTAAAATTTTGTCTATCTCTTATGGTTTACAGTTATGCAAAAGTCGTTCACAATGAAGAATACTTTTGGAGGCATTCCCAGGAAATTCGAGATATACATTTCATTTGTCATGAAAATATCTTAAACGTATGATATTTTAATCAAAATCGTTAGAGCCATTTTTGAGAAAATTAAACTTTTCGAAAAATCTTCCATGTAAAGGGTAATCTGGGGTGGGGGGATTTTCTTGAAAACCTTCGTGTCGCATCTCTGGAAGATACTGAACCTAAATACCAAGTTTGGTGTTTATCCGACTGTTCATTTCTGAGTTATGCTGTTCACAGACACACACACAGACATGTTTCCAAAAATGCTTTTTTTGAATTCAGGGGGTCTCAAAACATGTATTTCCGGTGAAATCTCGGTATCGAATTTTTGAGTGGAATACAATACTTCCCCTACTTACTATATGTAGTAGAGAAAGTAAAAAAAAAAATTATGATTACATATGTACAAAAGCTGCAATCAATGGTAAGATTACAAAATATTACAAAATTTATCAAACCAAAATATGTATAAGTTTTCAAGAATAAATTATAATTACATGTTAAAGTACTTATAAATTCTCTTTAGTTAAGAATTCTTGAATAGAGTAAAAGCAGTGGTTAATCAGATATTCCTTTAAAGAGTGTTTGAGAGTATTTTCTTGCGTAATTCCTTTCATAGATTTTAGTAGACAGTTGTATATCTTTACTCCAGAGTGTAATATACTTTTTGGTATAGAGAGGTATTACATTGAGAAATATGTAGATTATTGGTTGCCTTGTATTATGCTGGTGCACTTTTTCGTTCCTCATGAAGGGGGAATCTGTATTGGTTGTAGTTTTGTGGATGAACATTATTGTTTCAAATATATAGATGCAAGGGAGTGGAAGTATGCTTAATGATTTAAACAGTGGTTTACATGAATTTAAACTTGCCCCAGTCATGGCTCGAATTATTTTCTTTTTCATTATAAAGCATGTTTTGCTTGCTGCTGACTCACCCCAGAATATTATGCCATTTCGTAATAAAGAATGGACATATGCAAAATAAGCATATCTCTATCCTTATGCTTCCTGGTAATATCCGCATCATGTAATATGCTGTGCCTAGCTTTTTATTTATATGACTTATATGGTTTTCCCATTACAAATTGTTTTGGACCCAGAGACAAAGAAATTTTGTTTTTTCCACTCTCTCGATTGTCTGGTTAAAAAGTTGGATTTGGGGAGCTAGATATTCATTATTTGCTTTCATATGAATGTCCATTGCAACCATCTTGCTGATGTTTATTATAAGGTTGTTTTGCATGAAATAATTAGCTATTTTGTCTGATATTTGATGAACTGACTTTAGAAAGTTATCTTTCTTGTTTGACCTAATAAGAATATTCATATTTTCAGCAAAGAGAAAGGACTTGGCGTGAGGGTCGTCTAAAGCAAAGTCATTTATAAAGAGCAGAAATAGTATTGGACCTAATATGGAACCTTGAGGTACTCCATAGGTAATCACAAGGGAACTTGATCTATAGTGTTTTAGCTCATAGTTTCCTCTGTGTTTAATTTGTACATGCTGTTTCCTGTGGCATAAATATGAATTGATCCACTTGTGGGGTAACCCTACTGTTTTAGTACAAACAGCAATGCAAATGATAATTATGAAGTTATTCTTTATATCTATCTCAAATTAGGTTCCCTTGAAAAAAAAATGCTCCAGGTTCAAATGTATCCGATTATAAATGTCAATCTAATCAATTTGTTAATGCAGTTCTAAATTATTTCAACGTTAACAAATAATTTGGATTCCATATATTACAAATACATCTTAGTTCTAGTTCTAAGCTAGAAACAAGTAAATCTGTGACTTTTAAATGTACTTTTCTTTTACATTCAGGATATCCTGTTATCAAAGCCGATGCATTAAGGAGGCATGAAATCTCGGCAGACCATAAGAATTCAGTTCAAGAGTTGTTAGAGGCACCAAATTTTGTCAAAGCCTCAGCTACATCCTATAAAAATACTGAGGAAAGTGTAGTAGCCACTATGAAATCATCTACACAATAACGAAGGAAAATATTGCTGCAAGAAAGTTTTCTGTATTAAAAGAACTGTAAAAAAGAACTTAGTATGCCTTTCTATGACCAAATTAACTTTCCGTGGCAATGCTAATTGTGAAACTTATGATAGTATTCATGATATGGAGGATGCAGTGTGTAAAATAATTACTGATGATATTTTATCGAAAATAAAGTCAGTCAGATGGTATACAATAATGATAGGTGAGTCTACTGACATTACTCAAACAGAAACTTTAATTATTTGTGTGATATAGTGCAGAAGGGGAACATGTACACGCATTACTTAACACTTGGTCCACTAGCAGAATGTATTGCGAGATATATATATATATATATATATATTCATGTGTTGTAGGAATTCTGGATAGGCATGGGGTTAATAAGAGTAAGTGCTCCTCAATTGCTACTGATGGTGCATCTGTTATGCAAGAGTTTGATCTGGGGTGGAAACCCTTTTTAAAAACCATTACCCCATATATTATCTGTGCATTGTGTGGCCCATTGGTTAGCTCTAACAGTCAGTCAAGCAGCAAAATACCACTCAAAGCTTGTGAAGTTTCAAGATATTCTAAACAGAATGTATAGCTATCTTGAACAGTCACCAAAGAATTTTAAAGCATTAAAGATATGCAAGAAATACTTAATGAGCCAAGGAAAATTTTTTTTAAACTTTTGCTGTTTACTGGCTCTCATTGGGAGAGGCGGTGAATTCACAATATGTAAATTGGAATTCTTTGGCATCTGTGCTGGAAAAAGATAAAAGACCAGTAGCTGCTGGTTTATTAATAAATGTAAAGCGTTTAAAATTTTTGTCACTATTGTCTTTTATGAAAGATTTCATGTTTTTTGTTAAATTGTGTTTGACTTTACAAAAGTCAAATTTAGATCCAGAATGCATGCAAATTTGCCTGAACTCATACATACAAGGGCTCGAGGACCTTAAATTGAAACCTGGTCCAAATTGCAGTTCTTTTCTTGATGAAGTACCTCCAGAATTTCAAGAAGGTAAGTTCAGTTTTGTGGAAACATAATACAAGATTCACTGCAGCATAGAAGTGTTGTTAAATCCATGATTTGCAAATTCTTAGATAATTTGCTTATAAACTTAAATGAGAGACTAAGGGATTTACAATAAGATTAGAGTATTTAATATACTGTATCCTAAAAACTACAGAAATTATGGCAGGTATGGCAATAAGGAAATCACAGAAATATATGCACTAATTAATTCTGCCACATCTATAAATTTAAATGATCTGTTACTGGAATACGCATTTTTAAAGGTGTTGAGCAGTAGATGCAATGGAATGAATTTCAAAGAGCTGGTAGAGTTCATTTATGATAATAAAATGAGTGAACAATTCCCTCTTATGGATTTAGTTATAGAATACACTACTACTATTCCACTGCACAAGGTTGACTGTGAGTGACGGTTTATTGCATGAACAATATACGAGGGCTGATCAACAAAGACTGAGATTGATTTTTTCCTGTAGCTTCCATGATAGTTTCGTATCTGTAACATAAATATTTGAAAAGAGCGGGTTTTCATGTATAATGTTGGTAGGCGGCAGCACTCTCGTATTGGTAAATTGGTAGTAATGCTCTATTTTGTAGACCCTATGTGCATTTCGCATACCAGACAATGCAGGTGATGCATTTTTTAAGTCGATTATCACCGGTGATGAGTCATGGCTGCATCATTATGATCCTGAAGGAAAACAAGCCAGCACAGTGTGGAAATCGCCAGGTTCTCCAACACCAAAAAAGGCAAAAGTTGTTCCATCTGCAGGGAAAGTGATGGTGATCACATTTTTTGACTGTAATGGAATGATTTACCACCATGCAGTTCCCCCTCACACTACTGTTACAGCAGCATATTACACGTCAGTATTGGCTACACTGAGGAAGCACATTGCAAAGAAACGACCAGAGCTTTCTCGGACTGGGTGGCGACTTCATCATGACAATGCACGGCCTCACGTTGCAAATCAAGTCATGCAGTTTCTGGCTTGATTCAACATTACCTGTGTACCACATCCACCTTATAGCCCCGATCTTGCACCCTGTGACTTTTTTTTATTCCCATCACTAAAGGCAAAGCTTAGGTGTATTCGATTTGAGAACTCTGAAGCAGTGCTCAAGAAAAGTGAGGCGATTCTCAAGGACCTGACAAAGAATGGTCTGCAGCACGTGTTCAAGGACTGGCAGAGACGGTATAAAAAGTGCATTGAAGTAGGAGGGGACTACTTTGAAAAAGATCATGTAAACATTTAATTGGAGCAATAAACATCTGTGAAAAAAAATCAGTCTCAGTCTTTGTTGATCAGCCCTCATAAAATAAGAAATCCCCTTTCAATTGAAAGAGTTAGCAAACTTCTGATAATTAATATTGAAGGGCCATCTCACAATGATCTTGATTTTGAAAAGGCATTCAGTGTGAGTGGACTATGCATAAAAATGACATATTCTAACGTGATATAATATAATGTAATGCAATATATGCAAATTAATACTGACAGTTTACTGTAAATATAATATTGAATGTGTGGATCTATGTCTGTAAAAGTTAAATTTAAAAAAATTGTAAAATTTCATTTAGCAGATTACTGTTCGCTTCAATTCAATATACACATTTCACTTTTAAAACCCTCATTAATAGTATAAGCTATAACATTTTCAACTATCAGAATATTGCACAAACTTATCATATTTTGCACAAATGTAAATTTTCATTTGTGCATTTTTTGCGACATTGTTTTTCTAGCATAAACCCTGTTTCCAACATCTCCTATGATAAGGAATTCAGTTATTATAATTGTAAATATGAGAATGTGAAGTGGTTGCGGGGATATTATAACTGTTTTGGTGGGAGTACGAGCTTTGGTGGTTAGTGCATGAGCCACTGTATGAAGGAAAAGCACTGTATTGTATGTATATTTGGAAATCACCAATCCAATTTTAATTCATTTCTTCAAATGTGAATGTGTTAAATCTTTATAAATGACAAAGGTTGTATTATTTAATGTGCAAATTGAATATAAAAATGAATTTTTAGGCTTTACCACCTGTATACCAATTCTCAGCCCTCAGATTCCATAGCCCTATTGAAATTCCAAGTTGTTTGATGTTACGGTTATTTTATTTAGTGTGGTTTTAGTTAGGTTAGCCACTCTAAGAGCCAACATAAACAAATGTGCTGTCTTTAAAATACTGTATTTCTCTGCCTTTTTTAGAATACATCTTATATATGTATTTCAAAATCATAACCTATAATCTTACTTTTAAAATAGCAGGTATTGTGTAGTATTGTGTATCAAAATAATAGTCATCCCTAACAGTATCCTAGATCTGAACTTTCATATTGTGAGGATGGCCTTCTAGATCTTATCCAGTTTTTAGTGTTGAAGACTTTTACTTGTGATACACGAAGTGGTTATTATCCATTTGTTGTAAAATGCTGGAAGGAAAAGCAAGTCAAAGTATTGATAGGAAAGATAACTATGGGTTAGCAAAATGGATGACAAAAGAATTTTCATCTTTAGAAAAATTTCCATAATTAAGCATCAAGAATTTTACAGAATTAATTAATATTAAGAATTTCACAATAAGCAAAGAAGATTTACTAGTGTTGTTTGATGTTACATCATTATTCACTAATGTACCTACAGATAGCATTCCAGCATTCTTAAAAACTTGGTTTTATCATCACTTAATTTATAACAGAATTACATTCAAGATATGATTGCACTTACAATTACTGCTGTATTACTCAAAGCTTTTTTTACTTTCATTAAGAATTTTTATAAGCAAACACATGGCCTGGCTATTGGTAAGCCACTGTCTCCACTTCTTGCAGATCTTTATATGAGCTCTTTGGAAAAAGCTGTTACAACATTATACCTACATATTTTCAAGATCTGGTATAGATATGTAGATGACATTTTTGCTACTATTCCTCAACATTGCACAAATTTAACATTGGATATTTTGAATAAACAGGATACAAATGTTAAATTTACTATGGAAATAGAAACAAATAATACCTTATCTTTTCTGGATTTACTTGTAAGGAGAAAAGACAGTAATATAAATGTTGGAATTTATAGAAAATCTACTCATGTGGATAATTATATAAAAAATAAATTCATAATCCTACTTCACATTAACATGCAGTATTTAGAAGCTTAGTCTTCAGACTTATTAATATTCGCTTGGAAAAATAAGATCATTTTACTGAACTAAAATACATTAAGAATGTGGCTATTGAAAATGGCTTTAAACCACAGCACATTAATAATTTAATTACTAAATACAAAAATAAACATACTTTACATACAACTAGCACCTTACAGAGGCGTAATAAAAATGATTTAATATACAAGAAATTCGCATACCATCCTGTGATGTTTAAATATTTTGAAAAATTATTCAGAAAATTTCATATTCAGCTTGCACCTCAGAATGTGTATAATTTGAGAAATATGTTGAATACACCTTTGAATAACACAATAGATAACATAAAAAAATCAAGTATTTATCAGTTTCCATGTCAAGATTGCGAACGATTATATAATGGTAGAACAAAAAGAAATTTAAAAACATGTTTAAGTGAACATCAGAGAAATATAAAATTAAAACAAAAAGATCATTCAGCAGTTGCTAACCATTTTTGGACTTTTAACCATCAAATAGGATGAGAGATAAAATTATTAAAACCTATAAAGGCTTCTTCACAGCTGTAAATTTGGGATAAGATTTTCACCTATCTCAACATTAAGAATATTTTGAATTTTGAAATACCACCAATAGACTCCTCAATGCAGCTTATCCAATCAAATTGCAAGATAGAAGAAAGAAGACAGATGAGTTCCCAATCTTCACCACAGATGGCAGTATCTTCAAGAGTACTAGATTACAGCTTTTCCCAACTGAGGACAGAAAAATCACCTGCTTAATTATTTCTTGGGGATCAGGGGAGTGAGTGAGAAGACAGTCGACTTCGAGCTGAAAATGGTAGAAAGATGTCTCCTGAAAGCGCTACTCAGAGAACACCAAGCGTAGATGTGATGGTAATTAAAATGCAGCAACTCACCATGTTATAATATGCTGATAACATCACAATTATTAATACTTCTGTCAATCATAACCTAAGGTTTTTATATATTCTTCTTTTCCCATATTGGAGTAAGTCTTCTTGTTGTAATGTTTTCCTGGCTCTGTGAAGTGCTTTTAGTGTAGTCTGCCTTTCTCGCAACAGTTTTCATCAAACCAAGGTTGTGTTTTCCTTTGGTGTGGTTGTTGGGTTGTGCCTGATTTTATTAATTGGTTTATTTTCTTTAGGGCTTCTTTTATATCATTTGTTTCAATTGCTCTTTCTGCTTCAGCTGCCAATCCTGTCTCTTTTTCTAGTTCACCTACATTAAGTTCCATGGATATGTTGATTTAGTGATTTGTTGTTTTGGGTTTTCCTCGTTTTTGTACTAATAGAGTTTGGATGGGTATATGTTTCCTCAGTGAAATTGCTATTGAATGACTGTATGTCCTTTTCTCTATGATATTTATGCTGTCTTCTCTGTAGAATACCAGGTGAATGGTATTGCTTCCATTATGAGCAGAATACGTTTTTAGCTTTGGGTCATTTACTAGTTTGAAATCCTCCTCCTCAAGGAATGTGAGGATGGTTTTGCACTTCTTATCAGGTTTGTCCAGTCTTAGGTTCATATCTCCTGCTCTTATTATGTTTTCTTGTTAGTTTGTGATTGTCTGGAGAGCATTTGTTATTATCTCCATTATGCTCGCAGCTTCAGTGTTGGGGCATGCCTATCAATGTGAAGTTGCTTGTTTAAGCTATAATTAGGTTATCCTCTTTGTGAATCGTCTTCACTGGCTCCATGCAGGGTTTGTAGAATATAAGGCCCTGTTGGCCTTCCTTCTATTGATTTCCTTGCCAGCGAGTGTATAGATTAAAAGCCGCCTATGTTGATGTCCTCGGTGACAAATGTTTCCGTTAAAATTAGAATGTCCGAACCTTCTAAGAAGTAATTTACCAAAAGGTTCAGCGTCAAAAATTAATCTTTATTTAAAATTGTGATTTCTTTCACTGCAGACAGCGCTCTAGCGAACAGAAAGTCAACCATTAGAAGCATGAATATCACATTATCTGCAAATGAGAAAAACTCAGAGGGATCGACAACAGCAAGATAGTCATTAACTGATCGTCACGAAAAGAAAAAAAGAAAGATAATGAAAACGTGTCTAGCGTTAGAAAACAGGTGAAGTGGCACTTCACTCACTTCGCCTAAATAGCCGCTACTGCCTTCAACATTATTAACATCAAAGTATGCTGCTATAGGTTGATGCAGTAATTTGTATCACAAATTACTTAAATGTAAATAATGATTGTAATATGAATATGCATTTTTATGTGACATTGATTTGAGATGTTTGTTGATTGTAATTATTGTTGGGAAGTAAGTTTATACTGCCTTACTGAAACTGACAATAATAGCGTGCAATAATGCAGCGAGGGGGTGAGCTGTTTATCATTATTGGAAACGAGGAAGTTACGTAATGTTGGCGCGTTTTTCTTTTAGAATCTTCTGGAACGTTTCCCTAGAGCATATGTATTCATAATTTTCATTGGATATAAAAATAGACGCTAATGTTGGCGCGTTTTATTAGCCAATTGCAGCTCAGTTATAATCTTTAGGCATATCGGGGTGTATGAGTATAAAAAGCCAAGTCAGAGGTAGATCGCCCTCAGTTCATCGAAAATATTTGTAAAGTACACGTCGCCTCCAGTTCGTCGAAAGTATTTGTACGGCACACGTCGGATATCAATTTGCAGGTTACGCGTAACAGAGTTATGAAAAATCTCAAGTGTTATAAAGTTAATTATACAAAAAATTGAAGTACGCGAATTAAGAATTATCAGTAATGAAGTTATTATAACAGTTTCAGTTTGGCGAGTGTCAAGATCAATGTGTAAATGTGATAGTAAATGTGTTCGACAATAAAAGTGTAAAACAAATTTCTTCATCAGTGTTATCTTTGGATAAAAGATTCCTTTCCGTTTACACAACCTGTATAAAGAGAAGTGCTTGACCAAAAGATAATAGCTAGCCGGAGGACAGAGAACCAAAATTAAATAAAATAACAGTAGCATTCTTTCAAACAAAAAACTAATACTGCCGCAAATTGCTAACACCAGATGGAGCTAACAAACCTAACAAATGAATCACGTCACAAGATGGCTTCATCACAACGTGAAGCAAACACACATACACAAACATTATAAATTTACCATCGCAAGGTCGGAACTGTTTAGAAGCGTTGTCAATGAAAATTACGAACGTTCTACGTCTGCTGGTGGCAAGAACACAGTGACACACATCATTTGAGTTGTTAATTTAATGTCTCCAGTTTTCTGGTCGTTGTACCTACTCTTCTTGTAATCCTTCAGATTGGATTCTTCTGCAAATGGATTCTTCTCTGTTTGTTGTGAAAGAAATAGCCCCTGGATTGGAAGTACTAGTTCTAGCGGGATTTCAAATATCAACGAGCACGTGATGAGGCATTTCCACCATAAACTCAAGATTTCCAGCAGCCTGAATTCTGACATCTACTCTCCCTCCGTCGTCCTCCGTGATGTACTGGTTACCATGCTAGCCTCTAGTTACCGAGGTCTCGGGTTCAAACCCGGCGGAGGGCGTTGGATTTTTTCGGGCGTAAAATTCCTTAGCATGGCTTCCTTCGGAAGGAAGTTAAGCCGGTGGTCCCGTGTCGTAGATTTACGGCACGTAAAAGAACCTTAAGCCTATAAAGAGGCTTCTGAGCAAAATTAGTGGTCTTTCACGCCCAATATAGAATGAGACGCTAAGAACCACAGCAGTTAAAGAGCGTCCATAAATAAAGCTCAGTTTAATTTTACTCTCCCTCCACTCTTAAATTCAATTGATATAAACACATGCCGTCATTAAAACTAGCCTGCGATACGCGGTAAACCAAAGCACACCATAACATTATACTATACATAGTACTACTCGGGACATTTAGGAATAGCGCTGTTTTGGTGGCGCTGTTATCAAGTTTATATTCAAGTCGCCTTTACTCACTACAAAACAGGAATAGTTGCTGCGTTGGCCGCAGGTGAACAACGCTAAAGATCCTGAGTAGTACCTTAAATATGCGCGATTATTCGTGGATTATCAAGAAGTATGTTAATCAGGCATATTTCGAAATTTCTGGTTAATGTGAAATAGTAAAACTAACGAAGGTTGTAGCTTCCGTTTAATTTTGTGGTGTTGTTCACCTCTCCTCTGCATGCAGATAATAATGATGAGCAGTTTGCTCCTCAGAGTTGATACAAATACGAGGCTAATGCGGAGGGATACAAAATGTTTTGTTTAAAGCAAGTCTGATTCAAAGGCTGGAACGACTATAGGAATTTTCTGAAAGCGGCCTCTTGTTTTGATTCTAAAGCAGCAAATATAAACAGAAAAGCCAGTATTTGTTCTTCACCACGTCACCACCAAGAGCTGCAAAAAGTTGGCAAAATATAAGCGCGCTTACTTTAGACGTACCATCAGGAAACCAAATGAGGCTTCTCATAAGTAGTATAATATTTTCGCTTGTACCGAAAGTAGGGTTGGCAGATCTCCGGGCGCCGCCCGGAGTGCCCGGGTTTGGAATGAATTCTCCGGGTATACGGGCCAATGACTTTAATCTACAAGCTTGAATGTCTCCTTACTCATATATCATTTTGAATAATTTGGTTCGAATGCTAATTTCTAATTGTAACAAAACGCTATGTCTCTATTCTTATTCTTGGAAACTTTTCATTGTTGCGTCTGTAATATTCGGCTCACATTATTAAAGAAACACTGGCAAGCCGCGGCAACGTCAAGTTTTTGTGTTCGCACGTTCATTGTCGCTAGTTAGTGGGCAGTTTACCGGCAATTATTGGAACGGTCGAATCGTGAGTGGATAGACTACCACTACCTTTCATAATTCCGAATAGTTTGTTGTTCTGTGATAGCGAGTAATAACAGTGAAATGAAGAGGCGATATGTAAGTTCGTTCCGTGAAGAATGGTTGCAGGACGAAAATTATAAAGAGTGGTTACAAAAAGTTGATAGTGACGAGCGCATGTGTAAGAGCAGAATATGCAGTATCTCATTTACTGTTAAATATGACGGCGTGAAGGCCGTGAATAAACATTTACAATCAGAACGGAATTAACTTTGCCCTATCATGGTGTGAAACACCATCATTCTTACAATTCTCAAGATTGTGGCAATAAATTATATCCACATGTTTTCAGAGACTCTTCCGTAGCAACGAAAGTAAGATGCGGCCAAACTAAAAGCGAGGCCTTAGTAAAAAATGTGCTTCTGCCTTATGCTAAATAGAAGCTACAGCGAATTAAAGCAGTGTTCCTTTTCATTAGGTTCAGACGCTTCAAATAAGGGCAATAAAAACATTACCCGATAGTTGTAACGTACTTTTTCAAAGATAAAGGAAAATGTAACAAAGTTCTTGATTTTTATGAAGATGTAAACCAATCTGCAGAAGCCATTTCAAATAAACTAAAATCTATTTTATTGGAAAACGGTTCAACACTAAACAATGTAGTTTCTTATTCAGCCAACAATGCTTCAATCTTTACTAGATTAAAAGAATAAAACGCATACTTAATCAAAGCCAATTGTTGTTGCCATATGTTACCTAATTGTGCTAAATTTGGTTTCAAGCTTCTAAAATATGATGTATAAAGTCTAGTTCTTAAAATTTATTCAGACTTTTCTTCATCATCAAAAAATTCCAAGGGACTAACAAATTTTGCGAGTTTGCTCAGCGGCTATAGTGAAATATTGCGACACATTATTTGCGATGGTTGTCTTTGCAAGTCAGCTGTGGAGCGTCTTGTTAAGATGTGGCGAGTTTTAAAGATGTATTATGTAGCACGGGGCAAAGAAAAAACGCATCCCTTAATTTGGAAATTTATTAGTTCACAATAAGATGAAATAAACGAGTATTCACTAACACTACCAGAGTGTTTTCTGTATTCTTTTAAATGCAACTCTACCTGTATTTTCTAAAGCAATTAAAATAAAGTGAGTTTTATTTATGGACACTCTTTAACTACTATGGTCCTTAACGTCTCATTCTATATTGGACGTGAAAGATCGGTAATTTTGCTCAGAGGTCTCTTTATCAGGCTTGAGGTTCTTTTACGTGCCATAAATCTACGACACGGGACCACCGGCTTTACTTCCCTTCCAAAGGAAGCCATGCTAACGATTTTTACGCCCGAAAAATCCATCGCGCTCCGCCGGGTTTGAACCCGCGACCTTGGGAACTAGAGGCTAGCACGGTACCACTAGTCCACGGAGGACGACATAAAGCAATTAGACTTTTGGAAAAAGAGGACACGCTTTCCACAGATGTTCACGAGATTATGTTGGAAGTGAAGAAACAAATAGAGGGTCGTAAGGAGGATAAGTTTTATGGGTTTGAAGTCAACATGTCTTTAGAACATCTTACAGAAGAAGAAAAGAATATTCTAGTAAAAGAGTGCATACTTGTTTACGACAGATTATTAAACTATCTTAATAAATGGTACAACTTTACTGGGAAAGACAATGTGTATAAAATTGTGCCCGTGCTAGATTTATGTCAACCAAAACTATTTTCATTTAATGACAGCCGATGTGAGAAAGAAGTTGAAAATTAGTTTCGATGGAAACGAACTGTTTAATGACTTTACTGTTTTGAAACCGGTAGTATGAAATCTTGATAGAAAGCATAATAATTGTTGTAAAATGTGGAGGGAGTTTTTCGAAAAAGCAGATGCACCAAATCTGTTTAAAATAATGCATGTCTTCACAATTCCTGTCAGTAACGCGCACGTTGTACGAGTGTTTAGTGTAATGAATGCATTATGGTCGGATGCTAGAAACAGAATGTCAACGGAACTTGTGAAAGCAGAGATTTGTGTTCAGATGAATTTGAAAATAACATTTGAAGATTTTTAGAACACGGTTCTTAAAAACAAGACACTTCTGAATGCAGCAAGATCCTCAAAATAATCTGATGTGTTATACTCACATGACTTTCTCTACTCTTGTACAAACTCTTATTCTCCATCTATTTCATATTAATCGAGATAAACATTTGCAGAAACGATCTTTTGACATGCAAAGAGAATTACACTTTACACATAGCGACCAGTTCTAAAAATATTTGACTATCGCTTAAGGCGTACTATGTTCCCCTTGTCTTGTATTTGCAAGGGCAATATAGAAATACAGTAGCCTTTAAGCATAGACATATCTCTTAATAGCTGGTTGCTAGGTGCAGCACCATTCTCTTTGCCACAGATCAATACTCTTTGCATATCCAACACAAAAAATCTGATGTGTTACACTCACATGACTTTCTCTACTCTTGTACGAACTATTTTTACAAACGTTTATTCTCCATATGCTTCATGTTAATCGAGATATCGAGATGTCAATCTTATTGCTAATTTTCTTGTAGATGCAAGGGGAACATGGTAGGTTATAAGCGATAGTCAAATCTTTTAAGCGCTGGTTGCTATGTGGCTCATTCTATTCTGTTTGCATATCCAGGACATAAAAAATTGAATAACAAATTTGAGAAAAAGTATAAGTATTGGAAAATTTAAGGAAATAACAAGCAATATCTCGAAAATGGTTCACTCAACAAAAAAAAATGTATATGACATAAATTGTGTATTTTAACGCGATCTACATTTGTTGTGTAGTAAAGTTTTGTCTATCTCTTATGGTTTACCAGTTATGCAAAAGTCGTTCACAATAAAGAATACTTTTGGAGACATTCCCAGGAAATTCAAGATATACATTTTATTTGTCATAAAAATATCTTAAACATATGATATTTTAATAAAAATCGTTAGAGCCATTTTTGAGAAAATTAAAATTTTCGAAAAATCTTCCATGTAAAGGGTACTCTGGGGAGGGGGGATTTTCTTGAAAACCTTCGTGTCGCATCCTTGAAAGATACTGAACCCAAATACCAAGTTTGGTGTTTATCCGACTGTTCGTTTCTGAGTTATGCTGTTCACAGACACACAGACAGACAGACACACAGACACACACACGGACATGTTTCCAAAAATGCTTTTTTTGGATTCAGGGGGTCTCAAAACATGTATTTCCGGTGAAATCTCGATATCGAAATTTTGGGTGGAATACAATACTTCCCCTACTTACTATACGTAGTAGAGAAAGTAAAAATGAATAACGTATTTGAGAAAAAGTATAAGTATTGGAAAATTTAAGGAAATAACAAGCAATATCTCGAAAACGGTTCACTCAACAAAAGAAATGTATATGACATAAGCTGTGTATTTTAACGCGATCTACATTTCTTGTGTAGTAAAATTTTGTCTATCTCTTATGGTTTACCAGTTATGCAAAAGGCGTTCACAATGAAGAATACTTTTGGAGACATTCCCAGAAAATTCGAGATATACATTTCATTTCTCATGACATTATCTTAAACATATGATATTTTCATCAAAATCGTTAGAGCCATTTTTGAGAAAATTAAAATTTTCGAAAAATTTTCCATATAAAGGGTAGTCTGGAGTGGGGGGATTTTCTTGAAAACCTTCGTGTCACATCTCTGGAAGATACTGAACCTAAATACCAAGTTTGGTGCTTATCCGACTGTTCGTTTTTGAGTTATGCTGTTCACAGACACACACACACACACACACACACAGACACACACACACACACACACACACACACAGACACACACACGGACATGTTTCCAAAAATGCTTTTTTTGGATTCAGGAGATCTCAAAACATATATTTCCGGTGAAATCTCGGTATCGAATTTTTGGGTGGAATGCAATACTTCCCCTACTTACTATACGTAGTAGAGAAAGTAAAAAATGAATAATGAATTCCTATTTGAGAAAATAAGAAGTGAAAAATTTAAGGGAATAACAAGCAATATCTCGAAAATGGTTCACTCACTAAAACAGATGTATATGACATAAATTGTGTATTTTAACGCGATCTACATTTTTTGTGTAGTAATATTTTGTGTATCTCTTATGGTTTACCAGTTATGCAAAAGTCGTTCACAACGAAGAATACTTTTGGAGACATTCCAAGAAAATTCAAGATATTCATTTCATTTATCATGAAAATATCTTAAACATATGATATTTTAATCAAAATCGTTAGAGCCATTTTTGAGAAAATTAAAATTTTCGAAAAATGTTCCATGCAAAGTGTAATCTGGGGTGGGGGGATTTTCTTGAACACCTTCGTGTCGCATCTCTGGAAGATACTGAACCTAAATACCAAGTTTGGTGTTTATCCGACTGTTCGTTTCTGAGTTATGCTGTTCACAGACACACACACACACACACACACACACACACACACACACACACACACACACACACACATACACAGGACATGTTTCTAAAAATGCTTTTTTTTGGATTCAGGGGGTCTCAAAACATTTATTTCCGGTGAAATCTCGGTATCGAATTTTTGGGTGGAATGCAATACTTCCGCTACTTACTATACGTAGTAGAGAAAGTAAAAAGTCTGTTTAACAATTTCTGTCCCCGTTTACTCAAATGTCCGTTGCCTGTTGGTTTGTCTCCGGGCCTGCTTAGAGTTCAATCTGGCAACCCTAACCGAAAGCGATTGTTCTCCTTTTCGTCATATCATGTACTCGATTTTCAAATGAATCGTACAGGAGTAACGTCTCACCTGTTATTTACGGAACCTTTCTGTAATGCTTGCAGCAGTATTGTTGATGTCGGCAAACCTCTAAGACGTTCCTACTCATACGTTTCTCATACTGTGATGCTCTGGTAGATGTGCCAACAAACCAGAAGGATCGTCCGTCAAATCATTAATAAGTATGTACTTACTCAGGGGACACTTTCGGATGTTCTCCTGCGGCTCGCAAGGACTTTAGCCCGGATATCTTCGATATCTGGAGCATGCTGATGTGACTGTTGTGATCCTTTTACTAGGTATTATAATATGTTCACCATTAGCTTTGTTATGGCTGTTCCACCATTTTCAGTCTTTCTTCTGCAGCTTTTCAATACCATGTGTTTTCTATTATTTTCCGATTGTTTAGGGCTCGGGCTTTAAAGTGCTTATAAATCGAAAACTATTTATTTTTATGTGCTCAAAAGTTGAAAACATGTATCAAAACTAGGAAAATATTTGCTTTAAGTAATCAAAAGATTTTGGTTTTTTTAAAAAAAAAAAAAAGGACTCGTCTAATCCACTAGGCTGCAAAAGAAGAGCTATTGCAGTGAACCACAAATGTAGTGTTTATTTAAGTTGGGCATCTTAAAACTGTGACGATTGTCCCGGAACTGTAACTTATATCTTGAAAATGGACGATCAACATCACAGGATGTTAATCTTGCATATTTGTAACACGCAATGTCACTGACACTCATACGTTCCATCTTCTCAAATTCTCCATATTGTTATCCATTAAAATATCTGACATTTTGCTATTCACTTGTAACCCTATGTTTTATTTAGACACGAGGGGCATTTTTCTTTAACTTTGTTTGCTTTTGAGCCGCTGATCTCGTTAAGTTTGTTTTCAATGTTGTTGATTTCTTTTATTGTTTCTGTCAACAATTTGTTTTGATTTTCCCAGGTAACGCAGCGTGGAAGGAAGCAGAAATTTGCATTAATGAAGGTAAATTCAGCTCTAAGTGCGGTTAACTCATTTGGAGTATGAAATATGTCCTGCAGTATTGCAATGGAAGATGAATCTTCTCTGTCAATTTCACTTATCGTAGAATATATGTGTTCAAAATTGACATAACGATGTCTAACCAAGTACCCTAACGTATGATGACGGGAGTGGGAGTAAGTGAAGTATTTGATGCCCCACTTTTAGATAGCTGTATACTACATTGTGATTTCACGAAAACCTTTATGGCATTAACAATCAATTTATCCGCATTCGGATAAAGCCAAGAATTGTTTCACAGACGCTATGCAGAGCGTACGCCGCCAAACATGTAACGGTTTATGAGTTTATGTTTAAGTTTTGGGTTATGAAACTTTTCAGTTTCTACTTACTGACGCACAGGGGCAGCGTCAGTAAGTAGAAACAACACTGTCATATTTCACGCTCCTGGCCAGAGAATATGCAATAGCATCGTTCAAAACACTTGCTACAGCTGTGTGATTCGCTACAGAATTTCTTCATTGCTAAAAGAAAACTATTATCTTACAGTGAATCATCGTCTTTCAGAACCCCAATTACAACATTCACAATTTCCTTTCCACTACTGTCACTTGTTACATCAAACGACACCCCTATCTTCTCATTCTCACACAGTTTTCTAAGTTTATTTAGCGTCGATTGCAGCCTTGCCACGGATCCTTCATCAATAGCATTCTCTCTACGAACTTTTCCTGTTGGTTCCTCCGGCCACCACATATCGCTGGAACCGCCCAGTCCTATATCTACCCATCATCGACACGAATCTCATTGATCATCTCGGCATTCGAGGAAAAAATTGAGTTTTATCTATGGACGCTCTTTAACTACTATGGTCCTTAGCGTCCCATTCTATATTGGGCGTGAAAGACCGGAAATTTTGCTCAGAGGCCTCTTTATCAGGCTTGAGGTTCTTTTGCGTGCCGTAAATTTACGTCACGAGACTACCGGCTTTCCCTTCCGAAGGAAGCCATGCTAAGCATTTTTACGCCCAAAAAAATTCATCGCCATCCGCCGGTTTTGAACCCGCGACCTCGGGAACTATAGGCTAGCATGATAACCACTACACCACGGAGGACGACCAGCAGTATTCGAGTGGTAGACCAGAACGGGGTACGCTCGACTTCAGAAACGAAACTTTTACAGTGACACTACACATAAGACGGAATGGGATTAGAAGTATTTTAGAAGACATTACTATAATAAAAAGCTTCTCTCGAGATTGAGACCTACTCAGTATTCGATACGCAAACTGCTAACATAATGTAATCGAAAGTTCCTCGAGTGACTGGGCCTCAAGGTTCGGTAATTGATATTTTAGATATGACCGGAGTTTCGTGGTTTGACGACAATTTAACAAGGAGGAGGAACATGCCTTCCTACCTTAAAATACGTCTGCTCTTGATGTGAATGATAAAATTAGAATACCGTGCCAAGCTGAGGATTTGTACACCCTTCCTAGCAGAAGATACCTCCGCATAGAAGAATCTATTACAAAACCTACTGGTGAAGCTTCATCTGTAAAGCTAACCAACAATTGTTTGATGAAGTTCACTTGGATATGAATGGTACTATCATAGATAGAACGAGAAATCCGGGAATTTCTTCGACTATGCGCAACTATGCATATCTCAACACTTTGGACTCCAATCCCTGCAGAACGCCGGCTGGACCCATACCGGATAAGATGCAGACATCGTGAACGCATCGAATGGAGTCTTCAAAGCTATTGTTCCTCTTTCGATGATTCTGGGTTTCTCGGATGTTCACAAGGAGCTCATACTTAATAGCAAGTTTGAACTTGTTCTCATCGGATCTAAAACTTATAATAGTTATTTGATGGGCAACCAAACTTAAACTCGTCAAGTCAGATCGCCACTTCACGCTGCCTTTCGAACCTTGGACCTTTAGGCTCAACTTGCAGTACCGCAGACAAAACCGTTTACATGGAACTTTGAAACGATATCGAACCTCGAGAAACCGCGTTTTGTCATAGTGGGTGCAGAGACCGACAGATTGAACTACCTTGCTAAAGATAGCTCTATTTTTGATCACCGCAATATCACCAATCTGAAGCTTTATTTCAACAGCGAATTTATCCGCATCAGGACATGAATTTGGATTTTGCAAATTAAAAGTTTGCATCGCTGTATGGCCACTAATCTAAATTTCAAAACTCTTATTATGGCAAAGAGAATTTTTTCTTTTCTAAACACAAGTGATTTTCTGAAATATGCACCACTATACGCCATCGACTGCTCTCACCAATCCGAGTAGTCTGTGACGGTGCGTTAACATCCGATTGGAAGTTTAAGCATCGGCGAATTTTCCTGCACAAAAATCTTTAATTATTCATCACAAATTGTTCACTTATAAAACTTTAACTCCTGTTCTTCAGACCATCATATAAGAAATATAATGTATATTGTTTATATCAATAAAGAATGGAATACAAGGTATATTATATTTTTATTGATTTTAGTATACGTCTCCTTAGCCTTCTTTCTTAGCACTTCTACCTCTAACATCGTATGAACATCATACAATTGAAATAAATATCTTTCAAGGTATAGAATTAGTCTCTTCAGTCCTGTTATTGCACCACTTTACTTGCACCAGATTTACATGTTTGTTTAGACACGTATTCACAAAAGCTATTTCATTGACTTTATTCATATGTAATGTTATGTTATATGCATGGATTATATCCTCAATGTAAGATACATGGGGAAGCCTACCGTCTTTCACATAAGTTTCAATTACAGCTATATTTCACACTATTAATTATCAGCCAGTCCTCTTTTGTTATGTATACAGAAGTTTCGTCATCTGCTTGATGTAAAGAAAATGGGAGTTTATAATGTAGTGCTATGTTCACATGATGCTTGGAGCTGCTGGGAATGCCGTCGATCATATACGCATAACTCAAAAAGAGAAAGTTGGATAAATATCAAACTTGGTATTTAGGTTCAGTGTCTTCCAAAGACGCGATATAAACATATTCAAGAAAATCCCTCAAATCCAAACTATCCTTTACATGGAACATTTTTCGAAAGTTTTTATTTTCTATAAATTGGCAATAATGATTTTGATTACAATACTCCAATAGCCTGTGAAGTCCTCTTCATTCTAAGGAATTCTGTATATACTTGTATAACTGGTAAACGTTAAGTGATAGACGAAAACGCACTAGAGAACAAATGTAGATTTCTTTAAAACATATAATTAATTTCAAATAAGTTTTATTTTGCGGATTCAGCTATTTCCGAGATATTCGTTATTAATGGTTCGAATTTTTCATTACACAATCATTCACTTTAAGTCCTATCAACATTCAGTTGTTTCTCGCGATTGCATGGAAACAGTATGGATTTTTAAGGCCAGCGTATAGCATCCAATTCACAGATTAATACCAGATTCTCAACTCAATGGTGGGGGATAAGGTGTCGCTTAGGGCACTTATTCCGGATCTTTCGGGTGGTCGTTAGCGGAACTAACGCTGCGGTCGGTAATGCACCTTCATTACCAACCGATCACGCCTGCTGCTAGCCACGCCCACCGTTTTTGGAATCTGAGGAAGCCAACTGAAAGGAGTTAAGTTTCAAATAAAATCACCTGCAGTTTTAATGGTTTTCTCAGCCTGGAGAGAAAGCCATTAAACGCATAGGTGTCTTTATTTAAAACTTGCACTCCTTTCAGTTTGCCTTACTCACCTGCTGGAATATTGAGAACAGTTTTAATTGTCTTAAATTGACTCCTTTTCAATTAAGTGGGAAAATAGGAAAGGCAGTGGTATGGTACAGATTGACCCAAAAGACTCCGAACCGCCTGCGCGATGTTTTTCCTGTCCGCGTACACGGCGCTCGTTGCCGTCAACCGCTATCATAGAAAGGCGCAGATGAAACCATACAACATATTAAAAACTACTTTTAGAGGCTTTACTTACCAAATTTATGAAAGGAAATGCTGAAACTGGCTTCCGTCGTTGTCCATACATTTTTGGCACCTCTTTAGGAAACTATCCATCATGGAATTTTTGGGGGAAATTTTCCAAACGACGACCGATGTCGTCTAATGTTTCTTCGGTAAGAACCGATCGCCGTCTTTTAGATTTCTTAGCCTGAACACTTCCTGTGGCCTGAAATTTACTGTAAAGTACATGGATTGTTGTACGGCCTGGAACTTTTACACCTGGAAGTCTTTCTGCAAATCGTACTTTCACTTGGCGATCTGACCGAGTTAACACATACGACTCATAAATAAATACAAGCTGTGCAGTAGAAAACATATACTGAGCTATAATATACTTTGTGACTAAGTACAGGACAAAATAATAAATAACTCGTAATAGCTGAACTAATCGCATCACCGTCAACTCACAACTGCACTTCACACTGTACACCAAAACCACGTCAACAGCGTAACTTTGTTTATAGCAGCAGTGCGTTATCATGCTTTTATCATATTTCCACACGCCCAGTGGAAAAACACCGCGCAGTCGGTAATATTGTTCATAAAATACCCCTCCGGGGTAACAAAACATAAAGTGTTCAAGACAAACCCCACACACCCTAGAAGAATTAAAACAACATTTCTCAGCGTGAACTACGGCGAGTGATGGATAGTTTCCTAAAGAGGTGCCAAAAATGTATGGAGAACGTCGGTGGCCAGTTTCAGCATCTCCTTTCGTAAAGTTGGTAATAAAGCCTTTAAAACTAGGTAGTTTTAAAAAGTAGTATGATTTCATCCGCGCCTTTCTATGATAGCGGCAGACGGCAAAACGAGCGCCGAGGACGCGGACAGGAAAAACACTGCGCAAGCGGTTCGGAGTCTTTTGGCTGACTCTGTATTATATAACATTATTTTCTGTATACAGCAGTTTACCATTCATCATTTTAAAAGCTTTTAACCCACACGACCGAACTATCATTGATCGAATTCTACATCATAACATACCAGTTATAATAAAATGATACGCTACCAAATACAAAGTTATACATAAAACGCCACATAATACATTAACACGTGTATTGAAAAAAAATCTGATGTGTTACACTCACATGACTTTCTCTACTCTTGTACAACCTATTTTTACAAACGCTTATTCTCCATATGCTTCATGTTAATCGAGATATCGAGATGTTAAACTTATTGCTAATTTTCTTGTAGATGCAAGGGGAATTGCTAGGCTTTAAGCGTTTAAGAGCTGGTTGCTATGTGGAGTATTCCATTCTATTTGTATTACCAGGACAAAAAAGGTCTGATGTGTTACACTCACATGACTTTCTCTACTCTTGTACAATCTATTTTTACAAACGCCTATTCTACATATGCTTCATATTAATCGAGTTATCGAGATGTCAATCTTATTTGTAATTTTCTTGTAGATGTAAGGGGAATATGGTAGCTTTTAAGCGATAGTCAAATATTTTATCGCTGGTTGCTATGTGGCGCATTCCATTCTCTTTGCATGTCCAGGACATAAAAAAATCTGATGTGTTACACTCACATGACTTTCTCTACTCTTGTACAAACTACTTTTACAAACGCTTATTCTCCATATGCTTCATGTTAATGGAGATATCGAGATGTCAATCTTATTGATAATTTTCTTGTAGATGCAAGAGGAATATGGTAGGTTTTAAGCGATAGTCAAATATTTTAACGCTGGTTGCTATGTGGCGCATTCCATTCTCTTTGCATGTCCAGGACGTAAAAAAAATGAATAACGAATTTGAGAAAAAGTATAAGTATTGGAAAATTTAAGGGAATAACAAGCAATATCTCGAAAACGGTTCACTCAACAAAAGGAATGTATATGACATAAGTTGTGTATTTTGACGCGATCTACATTTTTCGTGTAGTAAAATTTTGTCTATCTCTTATGGTTTACCAGTTATGAAAAAGTCGTTCATAACGAAGAATACTTTTGGAGACATTCCCAGAAAATTCGAGATATACATTTTATTTGTCATGACAATATCTTAAACATATGTTATTTTAATCAAAATCGTTAGAGCCGTTTTTGAGAAAATTAAAATTTTCGAAAAATGTTCCATGTAAAGGGTAGTCTGGGGTGGGGGGATTTTCTTGAAAACCTTCGTGTCGCATCTCTGAAAGTTACTGAACCTAAATACCAAGTTTGGTGTTTATCCGACTCTTCGTTTTTGAGTTGTGCTGTTCACAGACACACAGACAGACAGACACACAGACACACAGACACACAGACACACAGACAGACACACACACGGACATGTTTCCAAAAATGCTTTTTTTGGATTCAGCGAGTCTCAAAACATGTATTTCCGGTGAAATCTCGGTATCGAATTTTTGGGTGGAATGCAATACTTCCCCTACTTACTATACGTAGTAGAGAAAGTAAAAATGAATAACGAATTTGAGAAAAAGTATAAGTACTGGAAAATTTAAGGAAATAACAAGCAATATCTCGAAAACGGTTCACTCAACAAAAAAAATGTATATGATATAAGTTGTGTATTTTAACGCGATCTACATTTTTTGTATAGTAAAATTTTGTCTATCTCTTATGGTTTACCAGTTATGCAAAAGTCGTTCACAATGAAGAATACTTTTGGAGACATTCCCAGAAATTTCGAGATATACATTTCATTTCTCATGACATTATCTTAAACATATGATATTTTCATCAAAATCGTTAGAGCCATTTTTGAGAAAATTAAAATTTTCGAAAAATGTTCCATGTAAAGGGTAGTCTGGGGTGGGGGTATTTTCTTGAAAATCTTCGTGTCGCATCTCTGGAAGATACTGAACGTAAATACCACGTTTGGTGTTTATCCGACTGTTAGTTTTTGAGTTATGCTGTTCACAGACACACACACACACACACACACACACACACACGCACGGACATGTTTCTAAAAGTGCTTTTTTTGGATTCAGGAGGTCTCAAAACATGTATTTCCGGTGAAATCTCGGTATCGAATTTTTGGGTGGAATGCAATACTTCCCCTACTTACTATACGTAGTAGAGAAAGTAAAAAATGAATAACGAATTCTCATTTGAGAAAATAAGTATTGAAAAATTTAAGGGAATAACAAGCAATATCTCGAAAACGGTTCACTCAACAAAAAATATGCATATAACATAAACTGTGTATTTTAACGCGATCTACATTTTTTGTGTAGTAAAATTTTTTCTATCACTTATGGTTTACCAGTTATGCAAAAGTCGTTCAGAATGAAGAACACTTTTGGAGACATTCCCAGAAAATTCGAGATATACATTTCATTTGTCATGAAAACATCTTAAACATATGATATTTTAATCAAAATCGTTAGAGCCATTTTTGAGAAAATTAAAATTTTCGAAAAATGTTCCATGTAAAGGGTATCCTGGGGTGGGGGGATTTTCTTGAAAACCTTCGTGTCGCATCCCTGGAAGATACTGAACCTAAATACCAAGTTTGGTGTTTATCCGACTGTTCGTTTCTGAGTTATGCTGTTCACAGACACACAGACACACACACACACACACACACACACACACACACACACACACACAGACACACACACGGACATGTTTCCAAAAATGCTTTTTTTGGATTCAGGCAGTCTCAAAACATGTATTTCCGGAGAAATCTCGGTATCGAATTTTTGGGTGGAATACAATACTTCGCCTACTTACTATACGTAGTAGAGAAAGTAAAAATCTGATGTGTTACACTCACATGACTTTCTCTACTCTTGCACAAAGTATTTTTACAAACGCTTATTCTCCATCTAGTTCATGTAAATCGAGATGAACATTTGCAGACCCTATCTTATTGCTAATTTTCTTGTAGATGTAGGGGAAAATATATTTACAAGGGCAATATAGAAAAATCTGATGTGCTACACTCACATGACTTTCTCTACTCTTGTACAAACTATTTTTACAAACGTTTATTCTCCATATGCTTCATATTACTCGAGATATCGAGATGTCAATCTTAATGCTAATTTTCTTGTAGATGCAAGGGGAACATGTTAGGTTATAAGCGATAGTCAAATCTTTTAAGCGCTGGTTGCTATGTGGCGCATTCTATTCTGTTTGCATATCCAGGACATAAAAAATTGAATAACGAATTTGAGAAAAAGTATAAGTATTGGAAAATTTAAGGAAATAACAAGCAATATCTCGAAAATGGTTCACTCAACTAAACAAATGTATATGACATAAATTGTGTATTTTAACGCGATCTACATTTTTTGTGTAGTAAAATTTTGTCTATCTCTTATGGTTTACCAGTTATGCAAAAGTCGTTCACAATAAAGAATACTTTTGGAGACATTCCCAGGAAATTCAAGATATACATTTTATTTGTCATAAAACTATCTTAAACATATGACATTTTAATCAAAATCGTTAGAGCCATTTTTGAGAAAATTAAAATTTTCGAAACATCTTCCATGTAAAGGGTACTCTGGGTTGAGGGGATTTTCTTGAAAACCTTCGTGTCGCATCCTTGGAAGATACTGAACCCAAATACCAAGTTTGGTGTTTATCCGACTGTTCGTTTCTGAGTTATGCTGTTCACAGACACACACACAGACAGACAGACAGACACACAGACACACACACGGACATGTTTCCAAAAATGATTTTTTTTGGATTCAGGGGGTCTCAAAACATGTATTTCCGGTGAAATCTCGGTATCGAAATTTTGGGTGGAATACAATACTTCCCCTACTTACTATACGTAGTAGAGAAAGTAAAAATGAATAACGAATTTGAGAAAAAGTGTAAGTATTGGAAAATTTAAGCCAATAACAAGCAATATCTCGAAAATGGTTCACTCAACAACAAAAATGTATATGACATAAATTGTGTATTTTAACGCGATCTACATTTTTTGTGTAGTACAATTTTGTCTATCTCTTATGGTTTACCAGTTATGCAAAAGTCGTTCACAATGAAGAACACTTTTGGAGACATTCCCAGAAAATTCGAGATATACATTTCATTTGTCATGAAAATATCTTAAACATATGATATTTTAATCAAAATCGTTAGAGCTATTTTTGAGAAAATTAAAATTTTCCAAAAATATTCCATGTAAAGGGTAGTCTGGGATGGGGGATTTTCTTGAAAACCTTCGTGTCGCATCCTTGGAAGATACTGAACCTAAATACCAAGTTTGGTGTTTATCCGACTGTTCGTTTCTGAGTTATGCTGTTCACAGACACACACACACACACACACACACACACACACACACACACACACACACAGACACACACACGGACATGTTTCCAAAAATGCTTTTTTTTGATTCAGTGGGTCTCAAAACATATATTTCCGGTGAAATCTCGGTATCGAATTTTTGGGTGGAATACAATACTTCCCCTACTTACTATACGTAGTAGAGAAAGTAATAAATGAAATACATCAGCAAAAACAAAAAACAACTATTCAGATACGAAAAAAAATTGTAATAAGCAGCATTTTATGCAACACAAACTTAAGAAAAATTTCTTACATTAATGTCCCGTGATGCAGATTTAGAAAGCACTACATTTTTAATAGCTGTTTGTACATTATCCAAATCATAAATTTCTTAGCAATTAACTTGTGATTAGTTATTGCTCTTTGTTGCAATTTATTTGGAATATCTGTTGCAGCCTAATCTAGTATCTATTGCCAAGGCACTTACAACATGAATTCTATCTCCTTTTTTTAAGTGAAAGAAGGTTAAACGTATTTTACAGCTATTTTCTATTAGCCCAGTTTAAATGTAAAAACTTGTAATATGCAAGCTATCAACTCTCTGCTCCATGGTGCACAGAGAAGTGCACTCAAACCTGTGCCCAAGGTACTACATAAGTAGAAATGAAGTTGAAAAAACACAGGTAAAGGAAGTAAACATTATTTTTCAGTTTGACTATGAAATCATAATACTCAACAATTTCATGCTTAATACAGGTTTGAACCAAACAGCTGTCTTTAGTACAGCTGTGAACATAAAGACAATGTTATGAGCACCATATTAGACACAATTTCTCCTTGTTTTCTTTGTACTGTTACATTCTTAATACTTAAAATACATAATTATTCTTTCTTTCTACAGCAGCAAATTAAAATATTTTATTAATATGCAGCAATTATATTACTAAATCATGAGGGGAAAAAAAAAACTAAACTGCAATACATATGACTCTTGTTTCCTCAGCAAACTGCTATGTTTCATTACTATAAAACGTTTTGACCCCTCCATGAAGTTGCACTAATTATGGGTTTTTTTCTAAAAATCATATTGACATAAATTATGATAAACAACAACAACAATAATAATAATAATAACTTAATAACACACATTTTCCTTAGCATTATTCGTGGCTCACAATTTTTAAATAAAAGGAGTTTTTCTACAACCACTTGAGTTGCATCATCATTCATCATACTTGCCATACCAACATCACTTTGATGGCATTTAAGAGAACCATTTGCACGATTTCATAGCCAAGAAAATGGTACAACCCAAACTATTAACCAGTTTATAATGCCTGCTGTAATATCGTTATTAACAACAGTTGTAAACCGTGCGACATATGAAATTAAGTTAAATATTTCAAACTCAAAGTTCAGATAAATCCACAATTTCTAATCGGGCTGCTTACTTGGAATTTGCCAGTAATGTTATATTAGGAAAACTCTAACAACAATATATGCATTTTTTTGTTTTATTTTGCTTTAATATCATTGTATATGAAGTCAGTGAAAGCAAATCTAGTTTGCAAATGACAATTACAGGGTAGCTGTAATTTAGGAAAGTTATTATCTTTAAGCTCAAAACAACTTTCATTAAATGGACTGCTAATGGCAACCTTTGAATTCTCTGCAACATGAGGGTGCTATTTCTTAGTGTTAAAAGAATCATAAAGTTAACTGAAATCTTTGCTACTATTTTCTATATTTAGTGGATAATAAACATTTCAGAAAATGCATGTCTGTAGTTATAATCATCTATTAATAACCTTAACTAAAAATTGTAACTATTCACACAGAATCACTAAAACCTACCAATACACTAAAATAACTGCCTAACACCAACTTCCTTTTTCTGAAAATTCAGAACATGTTTCCAGCAATACTCCTCAATGTTTTAGTTAATTTTTCAACTGATGTTGAAATAAAGCTTCAAATTATAAGGAATGATTGATATTATATGATAACAAATTGCTGTATAGGTGAGAGAGAAAGCTACGTACAATATTAATAATGTTCCTGGGGGGATCCTGCAATTCAACATACCCAAATTCTCTTGACTCTGCGATTTGGATATCTGCCAGCATACCTCTGGTAGGTGGTGACTGAATTAAACAAAAGAAAGGAGAAAAAACCTCATTAATACTTCAATAATTAAATAATAAGGTTAATAAAAGTGCTTTGAAAGTGATGGACTTTGCATCTACAACATTCATGACTGACATTTCATCACTAATTGCTGCATTCATCAAGAGTTAGAACTATAAAATATGCTGTTATTTTTAACATGTCCTCTGTTCATTTCAGCAACTATTTTGTTCATTATTCAGCAATACGGAGCTAACAATTCTTTAATTTTGTAAATATGGCACAGTATTTCCACTTATTTACTATGAAAACTTGCTTTTTTATTTCAATTTTTTTTACTTAATCTTAAAACTCAATGGTTTTACAAAGAAGTATTTACTGTGTGTAAGATGCCACAAAAAATACCACAAACTCTGTATAAGTTAAACTAAATATCAAGTAAACCAATGGTTAGATTGTGCAAACTGAAACATTGCAACAACTTATGAAGTATCCAATACCAGATGTTTTACACCTTTCTTTACTAAAGTTTGCAAATTTAAATAATTTCTTTAATAAAACAATAACATTACTTTGTGCAGTTTGCAAAGGTGTTTAATCTTAGCATATAGTAGTAGGCCATGTCATAATGCTGTCCCAGAAATGTTCATGGTTGTATGTGTACAATGTAATCTCACTGTAAAAAATCTGATGTGTTACACTCACATGACTTTCTCTACTCTTGTACAAACTATTTTTACAAACGCTTATTCTCCATATGGTTCATGTTAATGGAGATATCGAGATGTCAATCTTATTGATAATTTTCTTGTAGATGCAAGGGGAATATGGTAGGTTTTAAGCGATAGTCAAATATTTTAACGCTGATTGCTATGTGGGGCATTCCATTCTCTTGGCATGTCCAGGACATAAAAAAAAATGAATAACGAATTTGAGAAAAAGTATAAGTATTGGAAAATTTAAGGGAATAACAAGCAATATCTCGCAAACGATTCACTCAACAAAAGAAATGTATATGACATAAATTGTGTATTTTGACGCGATCTACATTTTTTGTGTAGTAAAATTTTGTCTATCTCTTATGGTTTACCAGTTATGAAAAAGTCGTTCATAACGAAGAATACTTTTGGAGACATTCCCAGAAAATTCGAGATATACATTTTATTTGTCATGACAATATCTTAAACATATGATATTTTAATCAAAATCGTTAGAGCCGTTTTTGAGAAAATTAAAATTTTCGAAAAATGTTCCATGTAAAGGGTAGTCTGGGGTGGGGGGATTTTCTTGAAAACCTTCGTGTCGCATTTCTGAAAGATACTGAACCTAAATACCAAGTTTGGTGTTTATCCGACTCTTCGTTTTTGAGTTATGCTGTTCACAGACACACAGACAGACACACAGACACACAGACACACACACGGACATGTTTCCAGAAATGCTTTTTTTGGATTCAGTGAGTCTCAAAACATGTATTTCCGGTGAAATCTCGGTATCGAATTTTTGGGTGGAATGCAATACTTCTTCCCCTACTTATTATACGTAGTAGAGAAAGTAAAAAAGGAAAGACAAAAAGATAATTTAGAAAGATGTGACAAAAACACCAGCTTATGAGAGTAAAACGGAAATTCTGTTAAATATAACTCACATCAAATGATGAACAAAGGAGATCTGTGCAATAATCCTAAGGATACCACTTCTGGGGGTGTTTAGCAGGAGAATGAACTGCAGTAGCCCATGTATAAAAAATTCACAGTTCTGAAATTCAAAGAATGCAAAAATGAATTTAATATTTAAATGGGAAGAGAAAGCCTTTCAATTCTAGTTTTCTAACTGTAAAGCCCAAATAGGCTACCAAATTGACTTTATTTTTCACTAGTATTTCACTCATAAATTGACCATTGTTATTGTTATTATTATTATTATTATTATTATTATTATCATACATAGGTTGACTAGATTCAAACTACAGCTGACTTACAAAATGTAATATTACTCATGAGTAGTCAATACAATTTTATTTTGAAAATAAATGTATATGTAATGTAATTCTTGTTATGTTATGGATTTAATTCTGGTTTGTCTACATTATTTATTACATTCATACATCCTATTTACCAACAGGCCTTTGAAAAAATAGACCGCTTCCTTCTTGCTGTTTATACGCTTTTGTATGCCTTTCAAATCTTGGCAATTTTACTAAATCGAAGAATCTTATTCTCAGATTTACTCTCGCATCCGTTAAAATAGTCGTCCTCCGTGGACTAGTGGTACTGTGCTAGTCTCTAGTTTCCAAGGTCGCGGGTTCAAATCCGGCGGAGGGCGATGGATTTTTCGGGCGTAAAAATCCTTAGCATGGCTTCCTTCGGAAGGGAAGTAAAGCCGGTGGTCCCGTGTCGTAGATATATGGCACGTAAAAGAACCTAAGCCTGATAAAGAGGCCTCTGAGCAAAATTACCGATCTTTCACGCCCAATATAGCATGGGACTCTAAGGACCATAGTAGTTAAAGAGCGTCCATAAATAAAACTCTTTTTTCCGTTAAAATACGATCCGCAGCTTTAAAATTTCGTCTCAAATCGGATACACTTAGCCAACTTTAAAGTTTTTTTCACATCGTACATTGAGCTGAAATACTGTACAAACCGGTCCGCTAATATTATGAAAATGACTTTATACATAGTAAACTGATATAATATATCAAATTTTGGATCCTAATTATGTGTTATTTTTAAAACCATTTAATATTCAACACAGTAGTTTAGAATGATTGTATTGGCAGCATTGAATGTTATACTACGGGCTGCACAGTTGTCATCTAGCGTCTACATTTGAGGCAATGGGCATATACAGCGCTCAAAATGTACCTTTCGGGAGGTCGATGCGGGAACATCGATGCTGCACCGGAAGTTCTTATCCCAGTTGATATGGTCCAGTTCTTAAACATTTGACTATCGCTGTTTTCTTTGTATCTATAACGAAATGTATAATGTAGCTATTTCTGCAAAGGTTTATTTGGATTAAAATGTAGTAGATAGAAAAATAAGCTTTAGTAAGAATAGTTGGTATACCCACTAATAAAGATAGAGGGCAGAGAAAATAATGTAAATGTATCAGAACATATCCGTTAAAATGCTCTTCGGGCAGTGTCCATGTAGCCATAAGCAAGCTATAAGAAATAGGTTGTCATTTATTTTCATTTTTCATTTGTTTTTAATGAAAGTGTTGTTATTAAAATCTTTGTTTATTTAAAGCTTAAGCTTTTTGTTTTGAAATATAAACGATTACAAAATATGCTTAAATTAAATTTCGTACATTAATATTAGCAAATCAGGGCGATATAAATAACAGATTATTCAAAAATTATTCATATACTGCTATGTTATAATCTACTCACACGTGTGAACTGCACACTTTTTATAAATTCTTGTTTAAGTTCTAATTACAGCATCAGAAAGCTGTCATCTGTGCTTGTTCATTTTCTTCTTATTGCGAAGTGCAGAAAGCAGAATTTGTTTCTTGTGCCGCTCTTGGGATGACGGTGACGAAGCTTGTAACCAGGCGATAATCTGGACTGATATCGCCAGTGGAATCCTGCGTTTTAAAGCACACAAGCGATAGTGTGACATATTGACCAATGCATATTTAAGGTGTGAGATGTGCAGACAAATGAATGGAACAATTCTGGTATCTGAGTTGTACCGAAGTGCTCTTCAACTGATGTGACAGCTGACATTTCGCATGGCTCAGGTAAGTACACGAAGACTTTCTGATCTGAATGTATAACTGTATACACAACTTGTAAACAAAATACCTGAGAGTTTAGCCTACAGATTTAAAGTCCTATATGAACAGCATAGTATATCTGCAACATATTTTCTAAGACTGACTTGAACGCTTCTGGAAATATAACTGCACTAAGTTACGTACGTGTGTGATACAGTGTTGTTTCTCAGTACAAACAACATCAACTATTCAGAAAAGGCCTTATGCTTCTATGTTTAAATTTTACAGGAGTAAGTAAACATGTTAGTTTTCTTTCAAATTTACTCAAACATATTTAAGGCCAATGCCAATTCCTTTAAACGGTTTGGTCATTTAGGACGATGAATGAATGAAATGGGTGAAATGATGCTCATATGAGCCCGGGATCCATGGGGCTTAAAGTTATCCGACATTCATATTTTCTGAATAAGGGAAAACCCGAAAAAAACCCTTATCGAGGTAACTCACCCTAACCGAGAATCGATCTCAGGACCTGAGGCAGACATGCTACCCCCAAACCACAGAGGCGTACTTAAGAACATAGTATTAATTGTTATCCAAAATAACATATATACCTTATAGGTAGAGGAAGTAGTGTATTCCAACCAAAAATTCCATATACAACTTACACCGTAAAAATGTAAAGCACTTTTAAAATAAGGACCATATTTTTCATGTGAACAGCATAACTCAAAAACGAAAGTCGGATAAATATCAAGGCAAAGTTCCCGACTTGGGCCCACCTAGAAAATGCAGAAGGAAGTAAGAAATAATGGAATAAATTACCTTAGGAGCGAATGTAGAAGTAGATGTGCACTGGCCAATATCTGGTGCCCACCTACCCTCCTTTTTTTGTCTTACGCTACGGTGAATTGCGCTACGAACACGAAGAAACGTGGCCATCTTCACGGTAATACTGACGCTCATTCGTAAGTGCCAACTGAAGTACGGAATTGGGGAGTCCGCTAAATATGCGATGTGTTGTTACTTCTTATTCATGTAGTATAGCCGCAGAAAATAGCGCCTCGCATTCAGAGCAAACTATGCAAAAGAGGCGGAACAAGCCTAGAATACCGCGGCATTAACTTGTGCCATTCTTCCCCTAAACCGGGATAACCTGGAAAGTTGGGGTTTTAGAGGTAATCATTCATAACCATCGTTAATGAACGCACGCGGGCGTGCTTTGATGTAGCTATTGACTGCTAATTAACCTAAGCTTTTATAAAAAAAAACTAAACCTAACCTAACCTCCCGAAAATCACAAACCTATCATAACTATCATTAAGGAACGCACGCACGCGAGCGAAGCGAGCGTGCTTTGAGGTAGCTAACGCTAACATTGCGTGAATTCAGAAACGTAAGCTTATATAAAAAAAACCTAACCTATGGCTAACCTTGCGTGAATTCAGAAACCTAAGCTTATATATATAAACGGAAACCAAGAGAGTTGGGGATATATCTCCGCCTTTGGCGGCATTACTTATTCATATGTTGCCAGCATTGCGTTACAGCCAGAGAATGACATACAGTGACATCTGTTGGACATATAAGACATCACTTCCGTCGCTAATGTGGGTCCAAGAAAGGCAACTTATCAAATGACTAGGAAACTTTAAAGGAAAACAGGTAAAACCCTACAGTATGGAAAATGTAGAGCTCATAAAAATACACAATTTGTGTCACACAGGAGCTTTTGTATTGTTAGCCGTTTTCGAAATATTCCATGTTATAACTTTCACAAGCTTCCATCTAAAAGATAGGCTTGAAAGTTGAATGAGATTTCTTGTCCCCTAACTCCTTCTTTTATCTCCAGGCAAGAGCTTACTGCCACGAATAAACATTTGAATGCTCTTTCATATTGTGAAACCGTTGTAACATCAATGGTTTTAACTAAGCGGCTTATGCTTAGCTTGAAATCATTTCCAGTAAAAATGTATTGTAACACAGAAGATATTCACTTTTTATCTCATACTTTAATATATAACGTATAATGTGAATTGCCATTGGTAGAGAAAATCGTATGAATGTGTTACATCAGAGTTTTAGTAGTTAATGAGGGTAATTTACAATATGTGTAAGAAAGCATATGGACAAAAATTACATTTAAACTAAAAAGCTACAACAAAGAAGAAATAAAATGGGAAAAATATATATATTAAGGAAATAAGTATCACAGTATTATAGACTTATCTTCCAATCGAATGCTTTGGTCTGTCGTACATCATTTTTCTGCAGATGTATGTTATATTATTGTTGTAGTTTTAAATAATCATCACTATTTCAGTGTTGATGAGAACTGCACGATTATATGCACACGTTTACCTAGTAAGAATTTATCTTTTGACATAGCGTAGGTCTAATCTTTCGAAACGGGCGGGCGACGCTAAATTCGTAAACGTCACGAAACGAGTGAGCTCATAACATGAAAATGATTGCAATCTTATAAAGGAACGTGTTATCATTGGGTAGAGAAAGAATGAAAGAATCTAACCACACCACTTGCACCTGGAATTTATTTTATCCAAAAACGTAATAAGGCTCGTAATTTCTGGTTCAAACTCGGGCTTCGCGGGCTTGAAGAGTGATTAGAACTTAGTGAATTACTAAGCTAGAAAGTGGAAGAGGTTCGTTGAAAAGACTTCCTTCATATCTATTGAACAAACGTTATTCCTAAAGGTACGTGGGTTTGTTCAAAATATATAAACATTCTAATACACCCAGGTTTGAGTATTCAGGAGGTTTAAACGAATCCAGAGACCAAAAAGAGAGAGTTACCTTCCACATTATCAGAAGAGCTTGGGAACATAAAATGAGCATAGAGACAGAGAGGAAGCATTGCATTCCACTCAAAAAACTATATCAAAGTTTTGCTAGAAACAGGTTTTTAGATTCCCAAAACATTCCTCCTAAAAGGAGTTTTGAAAGATGGCTCTAAGATTAAATTATCATATGTTTAAGATATTGACACGACAAATTAAAAGTGTATCTTGGATTTTGTGTCAGTAGCCTGTGAAGTTCTTCTTAATTCAGAATTAAAGTTGTGTAATTTTGTATAACTGGTAAACCATAAGGGAGAAAGACAAAATCCTGCTGCACGAAAAATGTAGAGCACACTCAAAATTGTCGTCCTCCGTGGTCTAGGGGTACCATGTTAGCCTCTAGTTCCCGAGGTCGTGGGTTGAACCCGGCGGAGGTCGATGGATTTTTTTCGGGCGTAAAAATTCGTAGCATGGCTTCCTTCAGAAAGGAAGTAATGCCGGTGTGGTCCCATGTCGTAGATTTACGGCACGTAAAAGCACCTAAAGCCTAATAAAGAGACCGCTGAGCAAAATTCCCAGTCTTTCACTCCCAGTATAGAATGGGGCGCTAATAACCATCGCAGTTAAAAGAGTGTCCGTAAATAAAACTCAACTTAATTCAACACTCAAAATTAAATTGAGTTTTATTTTTGGACGCTCTGTAACTACTATGGTTCTTAGGGTCCCATTCTATGTTGGGCGTGAAAGACTGTAAATGTTGCTTAGAAGCCTCTTTATCAAGCTTAAGGTTATTTTACAGAGTACACTCAAATGCACAGTTTATATCAAATACCTTTTCCGGCAGCATTAGCCGTTTTCCAAATATACGTTATTATGTTTTTGTGATGCGGCAACTATAAAACATCTTATGCGATTCTTCTTTTTGTTGCATACTATCTGGAATTGCATGCTTTTCCGTCTCCAAACCATTATATCAATTTGAACCTTTCTGTTCAATTATTTTTCGTACTCCAGCACCTACATATGAATACACTGACCCTGCAATAAGCATATGAAACATATGAAAGCGTCCATGTCCAACATAATATGCAGTACAATATTAAACCAATATATAAAATATTTTGACATATGTAGCTGGCGGCCTGTTTCAGTAGTTGGTGTGAGGAGGCGGTCAGGAGGAAGGGAAGCGTAGTGGGTTTAAAATGTCTGGCTTCCTCGCTGTCCTTCGCCCTCTGTGACGGTACCTGTTGTCCTCTGGTATCGGTAGAACTGTGAGAGTGTTTAAGATTTCTCAGGGGTGGAATTTCCTAATACTGTTGCCTGATAAATCCGGATATGTTTTTATCCGTTTTATTTTGTTTGTGTATAAGTATGTTTACATATATTTACCGACTACATGAAATCGAACTCGCCACCTCATCTAAATGTTTAACATGAGTTTTTGGTTTATCCCCGAATCTCAGTAGTAACATTAGCCCGAAGCAATGCGTCGCGAAACTACGTTTATGGCGGCACATATGATAATGATCTTATGAATAACATCACGCGTGTTATTCGTGAAGTTGGACCTAATTTACGTTCTTCTGTCATTGAAAATTGGGTCAACCGTATACGCGCAACACAACGAAGTCGCGGCGGTCACTTAACTGATGTTCTCTTCCACACGTAATGACATTAATTATGTTCCAAAATAAAGAAATAAATAATCCTCTATTATTTATATAACGTGTTTTATTTAAGTTCAAAGATAGGACACTCTTGTTGAAAGACCCTATAGTTCATTCGTGCTGAATGTACGGTTACACATAGTATGAAACAAAATATCGTTCTAACTGCAGCAAAGTGTTTTTTTTTCCAAGACTCGTTTCCATATTTCGGCCTCAGCGTAAACATCTTACTCGTCCTGAAAAAAAATCTCACTTTTCTATACAGTTACGTAAATAACTATTTCCCCGTATGGGTTCTTCAGTAACGATATACGAATATTTGTGTTTTCATTTCCGTATCCTGCATGTAATTAAGTTCATATTGTTTAATTTGGGATTATATCAAATAAACAGTTATCGTGTTACAGTAAGGTGAATAGAAGAACCATTTTTATGAGTACAATAGGAGGCACATAGTAGTAGTACTAACTGTAGTGGAGGTGGTGGTAATGGTAGTGATAATGGTGGTTGGTGGTAGTGGCAGTATAGTAGTAGTAGTAGTAGTTTAGGGTTTTAGGGTGCAGATCATCTATGGTTATTAGCGCCCTTGTAGTAAATAAAGAACTACATAAAGTTGTAATGGCGTAGACAAAGTTGTACGGTTGTAATACATTCGATCCTTTAAACACGTAAGTTAGCAAAAATTGGAAGTTTGTCCAAATATAATCATAATAAACAATAAAACCATTAGATAAAACATAATATTAAAAGTTATTATTCAAATGTTAATGTATGAATATTAAATTAAGTGTTTTACTGTCTCATAATTTTGTGGTGGTACTTGTAAAACGTGACAATTGTATATGTCGTAATTAAAATTTTATGAATGAAAACAAAATATTTAAACTATGTAGTACAAAATTAGTTCTTTTTCGTCATGTGTCTACACTGACGTATTCTATGCCCTGAAACTAGCGGTCTTCTCATTTTAGATCCTATAGTAACCTTGGAGTAATGGCTGTTTTGCAGAAAATCCTACTTACAGAAAACAAATGCTTAATATAAGAACATTTGGAACAAACATATAACAAATTCAACTGAAAAGCAGACAGCAGAAATGTTCTAATGGTTTTAGTTGACATGAACTAAAAAACTACACAAGAATGCAGTCGAAGGTTGTACAAGTATATACATTACTGGAAGGTGATTTTAAAGAAGATATGATTGATACACATTCAACTCACTGTATAAAAATAACTTCAACATATGGAGACTTTCATGGCCGGAGTGAATGCTAAAGTGTTAAAAAATTCCAACCCGGAATCAAAACCCAATAGTTTACACCCGAGCATTTCTAACACAAAGTTATAAGTTTTGAAAAATCTCGTGTGCCACATTGACTTTCTCTACCCTTTATCGTTTATTAGTGGGTAAACAAATTATTCTTACGAAAGTTTATTTTTGGATCTACTTCATTTTAATCCAGATAAACTTTGCGTAAATAGCTATTTTACACATTTCGTTAGGGTAATAGGGAATAGCGATAGTCAAGTGTTTAAGAACTGGACGTTACGAACTGGCCTTAAAATTACATGCTGTTTCCATGACATCGCGAGAAACAACTGAAAATCGACAGGTCTTAAAAAGATTGACCAGCTATTGAGCACAAAAAAGTAATTTGAAATAAATTGTGTGTTTTAAAGAGCTCTACATTTTTTTTTGTGTAGTGCCTTTTCGTTTATAGCTTAGGGTTTACCCGTTATACAAGGTTATAAAAGATCTGATTTGTTACATTCACATGACTTTCTTTATTCTCTATCCCCTATAAGTGGGTATATAAATTATTGTAACGAAGGTTTATTTTGCTATTGAATTTATTTTAATCGAGATAAAACTTTCCAGAAATAGCTACATTACACAGTTCGTTATAGATACAGAGGGAATAGCAAGAATCAAATGTATAAGAATTGGACGCTATATGCTGGCCTTAAATTCCCATACTCTTTCCATGACTTCGCGAGAAACAATTGAAAATCGACATGACTTTAACAATTGAACAATTAGAATAATAATTCAAACAATATCTGGGAAATGGCTGATGCCACAAATAAATTGTGTGTTTCAAAGAGATCAACATTTTTCTGTGTATACGTTTTCGTCTATCGCTTAACATCTACCGGTTGTACAAGATTACACAAAATTCCTTCCGAATGAAGAGGACTTACAGGCAATTCCCAGAAAATTAAAGATACATTTTATTTGTCATGTAGATATCTTTAATATATAGTATTTTAATCAAAATTGTTACAGCCATTTTTAGAAAATAAAAATTTTCGAAAAAATGTTTCCTGTAAGGGGTTGGGGAATTTTCTTGAAAATCTTTGTGTCGCATCTTTGGAAGGTACTGAACCTAAAGACCAAGTTTGGTACTTATCCAACTTATCGATTTTGAGTTGTTCACACACGCACACGGACCGTTTTCTAAAAATGCATTTTTGGGATTAAAGGGACCACAAAACATGTATTTCTAGTGAAATCTCGGTGTCGTATTTTGTGGTGGAATGCTTCTCTACATGCTGCGTGCATGGTAGAGAAAATAAAAATAAAATAAATAAATAAAAGAAAAGTAGACACGATTGGGATGTTAATGGCATTTTTGTAAATTTCTAATCCTAATTGTCATCACTAACATCATCACCATAATTATCATCATTATCACAACCAGTACCTTCACATTATCAATGTAACCACCACTGTTATTGTTGTCATCTAGCATGGGAAGTAAAGGCGGAGGTCCAGTGTCGTAGATTTACGACACGTAAAAGAACCTCAAGCCTAATAAAGAGGTCCCAGCAAAATTTCCGGTCTTTTACGCCCTCTATAGACTGGGACGCTAAGAACCATAGCATTTAAAGAGTGTCCATAAATTAAAGAAGAAGAAGACGACGAAGAGAAGCTCAATTGCCATCATCGGCTTTGGAGTCATGGCCTCTTTGACAATCAATCTTTATTCTAAATAATTTTCTTCACATTCTCTCTTGTCACCTTCATAATCTTTAAAACCTATGGGACATTGTCAAGTCACCCTATGGTGTGCTTTTTACTTCTCCTTGCTGAATAAATCCTTTCGTTAATCATTTTTACTCTAATGAATCTTACTGCATTTTTCCATTTTATTATTCGATTAATTTCACCATCATGCTCAATTCTCTAACCGTCAATTTGGTCTATCAGCCCGTTGATATTTCTTATAATATTATCCTTTCGCATTTCCTTTATATATTCTGATCCACCATATTAACTGTTCAGGTTTCAGCACATTTACGATTACAGGTGTTGCTAGTGTTTATGTGTATATGCAATTTTTCTATTTCTTTTATCTTACGTCGTTTAAACTACGTCGTCATATTGCGGCGAATCTGTTTGGAGACACCTCGTGTGTGGCGGACAGTTAACCTTCTAGCTCTCATGGCTGTACCATACCATCTTGCTTCGTGACGAGTCCACAGAGGTCTTAGTGCAATTGCACCTCTAGGCAGTTGTACCTCTGATTCTGTGACGGACAGATAGCAGCTTCATTGCGTGTCCACAGAGATGTTAGTGCTAAGCACCCTACTTCTGCACGTGCCGGGAAGAAGGCATTAGGATGCCGTCCAGTCTATCTGCTTTTTCTATCTATGAATAGATGGCGGAACACTCGCTATTCCATCTATTTTCGTTCTTTTACTATTGTTTTAGACTTAAGTTGGAACTTTGAGTCCGGTATTTCCCTTAGCGATTGGGGAAAACCACGGGGAAAAAAATATACATGAGATTGTTCGATCCACGGGATTTGAATCTGGAACCTCCCTAATGTGCACCACAGACCTTACCATCTGATGCATTCCACTTTGCTGAATTTGTTTTTATTTTATTTTTTTAGTTAGCAGTTTATTTTTCAGAATGCTGATATTTACAAGATATTTAACACCCTGCTTGAACTCCATGTGTAATAGTGCTAATGATTTTGGATCCATTATCAATTACATTTTCCATATACCTACTTGAATGTAAATACACCTTCAAATATTTTTTTTACCTATTTCTAAATCCTCGGTTTTTTTTCTCTCCCTCTTTGTTTTCTGATGCCATATTTTTAGCTTTTTCTGTATCCACCTTCAGCCCTAGATTCTCTGTTCCTTTTTCAATTCTTCATAAAAGCATATTATTTTGTTTCTTGGTCTGTATACAGTAGTTGCATCATCTGACGCAACTGTACCTCTTTGACCCAATCGTTTGTGTATAACATAATTTAGTCCCAATATGAAGAACGTCGTGGATAGTCTGTCTCCTTGTTTCACCCCTTCATTAAATTCAAAGCATTCGCTTATTTTACTATCAATTTTTTTCCTTAAGGAAACGAAACTTTGCCGTCTTTCTCTCCACTTCCTTCGCTTTCTTCCTAAATGCTTTGAGAGTTTGTTACATTGCCCTTCCACTCTACTTGCATTCTCTGCTTTACCAAACAGCATATGCTTCTCCCAGTTTGGATTTTCATAGTTTTTCCAGCCTCCCATATCGCAGAGATCAATTAGTGTACAGTGGCATCTCCAGTGTTACCCAGAATCTCTCTCAACTTTTCTCGATATGCTTCCCCTCCTTCCATAGTACCGTATTATTAGTTGGCCTGTGTCTTCAGTATTATCAAACACCGGAACGTTCTCTCTTTTCTTTTCTGCTGCGATGCATAAGCCTAAAAATAACAAGTGTCAGTCCTATTCCCTACCCAATAATCCCTAGTTGATGATATAATATCTGAGCTGCAGATAACATAATCCACTATGCTCCCGTTTTGAATTTATAAATGCTAATTCACCCGGTAAATCCTGACCATACTCGCCATTGAGAATTTCTAAGTCTAGTGCATCCCAAAACGTAACTAGTTCCCTTCCTTCGGTATTTATTGTTTTCGCGCATTCTACAGGCTGGTCATCAATTTCTCCCTTCTCCATTCCCCAATGACCGAATGAGATGTTTTCACCTTCTATTCGGGCATGGAAATCTCCCAATATAATAATCAAGGCATTGAAATGCATTTCCTGTAGTTTCACCACATTCAGAGTGGTTATGTATGCTGTTATTTAAATTCTACTTTCAAAGCTATGAATTGTGACATCAATATGTTGAATTGTGTTGTCTCTAAAGATTAAACATTAAATTGACTTCTATTTATGGACGCACTTTAGCTACTATGGTTCTTAGCGTCCCATTCTAGGTTGGGCGTGAAAAATCGGAAATTTTGCTCAAAGACCTCTTTTGTGGGGCATGAGGTTTTTTTATATGCCATAAATCTACGACACGGGACTACCTGCTTTACTTTCCTTCCGAAGGAAGCCATGCTAAGGAAGGGATGTCAGCAGTTGCTATAACAACCATATCGGTTGGTGATAAAGAGATAACAAATGGTAAAATGGCAGAGACTCTCTTAATTATCTAGCTAAGCAAGACCAATCTCAATTTTCTGCAAGACCAATGTGAATTTTCTGCACGTTCCCCTGATTTAACATCCCTGAAGGTTTACCAGTAGAAACCTAAAAGATGAGAATACCAACTACACTAGCTGAAATACAGAAAGAAACTTATATAGTACATAGAAGAATCCATGTGGACATAACAGTGTTTGTTGTTCGTGCATTAGTTTGTCGAAATCAGAAGTGACTGAATGCTAATGCGAACATTTTGAGCATATGTGAGATTATAGAAGTAAAAAATCTGATGTGTTACACTCACATGACTTTCTCTACTCTTGTACAAACTATTTTTACAAACGCTTATTCTCTATATGCTTCATGTTAATCGAGATGTTTATCTTATTGCTAATTTTCTGGTAGATGCAAGGGGAATTGGTAGGCTTTAAGCGATAGTCAAATATTTTAAGAGCTGGTTGCTATGTGGAGTATTCCATTTTCTTTGCATTACCAGGACAAAAAAATCTGATTTGTTACACTCACATGACTTTCTCTACTCTTGTACAAACTATTTTTACAAACGCTTATTCTCCATCTACTTCATGTTAATCGAGATAAACATTTGCAGACTCTATCTTATTGCTAATTTTCTTGTAGATGTAAGGGGAAAATATATTTACAAGGGCAATATAGAAAAACAGTAGCCTTTAAGCACATACATATCTCTTAATAGCTGGTTGCTAGGTGCAGCACCATTCCCTTTGCAACAGATTATAACTCTTTGCATATCCAAGACAAAAAAATGAATAACGAATTCCCATTTGACAAAATTATTGAAAAATTTTAGGGAATAACAAGCAATATCTCGAAAATGGTTCACTCAACAAAAAAAATCTGATGTGTTACACTCACATGACTTTCTCTACTCTTGTACAATCTATTTTTACAAACGCCTATTCTCCATATGCTTCATATTAATCGAGATATCGAGATGTCAATCTTATTTGTAATTTTCTTGTAGATGCAAGGGGAATATGGTAGCTTTTAAGCGATAGTCAAATATTTTATCGCTGGTTGCTATGTGGGGCATTCCATTCTCTTTGCATGTCCAGAACATAAAATATGAATAACGAATTTGAGAAAAAGTATAAGTATTGGAAAATTTAAGGGAATAACAAGCAATATCTCGCAAACGGTTCACTCAACAAAAGAAATGTATATGACATAACTTGTGTATTTTAACGCGATCTACATTTTTTGTGTAGTAAAATTTTGTCTATCTCTTATGGTTTACCAGTTATGAAAAAGTCGTTCATAATGAAGAACACTTTTGGAGACATTCCCAGAAAATTCGAGATATACATTTTATTTGTCATGACAATATCTTAAACATATGATATTTTAATCAAAATCGTTAGAGCCGTTTTTGAGAAAATTAAAATTTTCGAAAAATGTTCCATGTAAAGGGTAGTCTGGGTTGGGGGGATTTTCTTGAAAACCTTCGTGTCGCATCTCTGGAAGATACTGAACCTAAATACCAAGTTTGGTGCTTATCCGATTGTTCGTTTTTGAGTTATGCTGTTCACAGACACACACACACACAGACACACACACACAGACACACACACGGACATGTTTCTAAAAATGCTTTTTTTGGATTCAGGAGGTCTCAAAACGTGTATTTCCGGTGAAATCTCGGTATCGAATTTTTGGGTGGAATGCAATACTTCCCCTACTTACTATACGTAGTAGAAAAAGTAATATGTATATGACATAAATTGTGTATTTTAACGCGATCTACATTTTTTGTGTAGTAAAAGTTTGTCTATCTCTTATGGTTTACCAGTTATGCAAAAGTCGTTCACAATGAAGAATACTTTTGGAGACATTCCCAGGAAATTCAAGATATACATTTTATTTGTCATGAAAATATCTTAAACATATTATATTTTAATCAAAATCGTTAGAGCCATTTTTGAGAAAATTAAAATTTTCGAAAAATCTTCCATGTAAAGGGTACTCTGGGGTGGGGGATTTTCTTGAAAACCTTCGTGTCGCATCTCTGGAAGATACTGAACCCAAATACCAAGTTTGGTATTTATCCGAACTGTTCGTTTCTGAGTTATGCTGTTCACAGACACACAGACACACAGACAGACACACAGACACACACACGGACATGTTTCCAAAAATGCTTTTTTTGAATTCAGGGAGTCTCAAAACATGTATTTCCGGTGAAATCTCGGTATCGAAATTTTGGGTGGAATACAATACTTCCCCTACTTACTATACGTAGTAGAGAAAGTAATGAATAACGAATTCCCGTTTTAGAAAATAAGTATTGAAACATTTAAGGGAATAGCAAGCAATATCTCGAAAATGGTTCACTCAACAAAAAAAATGTATATGACATAAATTGTGTATTTTAACGCGATTTACATTTTTTGTGTAGTAAACTTTTGTCTATCTCTTATGGTTTACGAGTTATGCAAAAGTCGTTCACAATAAAGAATATTTTTGGAGACATTCCCAGGAAATTCAAGATATACATTTTATTTTTCATAAAAATATCTTAAACATATGATATTTTAATCAAAATCGTTAGAGCCATTTTTGAGAAAATTAAAATTTTCGAAAAATCTTCCATGTAAAGGGTACTCTAGGGTGGGAGGATTTTGTTGAAAACCTTCGTGTCGCATCTCTGGAAGATACTGAACCTAAATACCAAGTTTGGTGTTTATCCAATTGTTCGTTTCTGAGTTATGCTGTTCACAGACAGACACACAGACTGACAGACACACAGACACACATACACACACGGACATGTTTCCAAATTTTTTTTTGGATTCAGGGGATCTCAAAACATGTATTTCTGGTGAAATCTCGGTATCGAATTTTTGGGTGGAATACAATACTTCCCCTACTTACTATACGTAGAAGAGAAAGTAAAAAATCTGGTGTGTTACACTCACATGACTTTCTCTTCTCTTGTACAAACTATTTTTACAAACGCTTATTCTCCATATGCTTCATGTTAATCGAGATATCGAGATGTTAATCTTATTGCTAATTTTCTTGTAGATGCATGGGGAATGGCTAGGTTTTAAGCGATAGTCAAATATTTTAAGAGCTGGTTGCTATGTGGAGTATTCCATTCTCTTTGCATTACCAGTACAAAAAAAAATTAAGAGCCCTAGATTTTAACTGTGCAGTAAACGCACCGTAGTGATAGCACTAAATGTTTTTAACACACTGCCTAAATCCCTCGGTATGATCCCTTGTAATGCGAAATTATTTGTCACTGCATTGCAGATTACTTTTGCATCATCAATTACAATATCCTGCTGCCAAACCTCATCAGCGCACAAGGCGGATATAGCATAACACCATCATAATTTGAAATTTATTTTAAGTGCAAAGCATTGTCTAAATGAAGAATTTTATTAATTACTTCAGAACTCCAAGCATCAATATTTATTACAGTTGAAAAACATAACGCCATCACCGAGTTGCTTGTGCACTGTGTGTTTATAACCTCACCAAATATGCCATTATTTTGGCTCAAGGTGCCAGCAATCACTTTGGCTACTTTCACGGAAAACAACTTCTTAACATTAAAATTAAAACTGCTTCGTTTCTTACTAGGCATTATGAAAAGTCTTAAAACGAAACAAAGAACAGAAACCAAAACAGAAACACCCGAAAATGGTACTATAGCAAATAATATATGAATGAATAAAATGAAACAGCCCTTAAGCCGTGGAAACACAAACTATAAACTAAAATAGGAACATTTAAAATGCTACTAGAATGAACAATAAGATATGAATTAATAAAATGAAACGATCTTACGAAATTGGTTCAAATCAGCATTCCTTTGAAGCAAATGCTGATAGAAGATTCAAAAAATCATAGCAGTTCGTTTATTTCTTAGTATAAAAAATATTTGACTATCGCTTAAGGCCTAGAATGTTCCCCTTGTTTTGAATTTGCAAGGGCAATAGCCTTTAAGCATAGACGTATCTGTTAATAGCTGGTTGCTTTGTGCAGCACCATTCTCTTTGCCACAGATTAATACTCTTTGCATATCCAACACAAAAAAAAAATGAATAATGAATTCCCATTTGAGAAAAAGTATAAGTATTGAAAAATTTAAGGGAATAACAAGCAATATCTTGTTGCAAACCTTCGTGTCGCATCTCTGGAAGATACTGAACCTAAATATCAAGTTTGGTTCACAGTCACACACACGGACATGTTTCCAAAAATGCTTGGTTTTTGGATTCAGGAGGCCTCAAAACATGTATTTCCGGTCAAATCTCCGTATCGAATTTTTGGGTGGAATGCAATACTTCCCCTACTTACTATACGTAGTAGAGAAAGTAAAACTACTTTGTAGAGGAGTGGGAAGAGGTCATACAATCGTGACTCACCATATGTTTATGCATTCCATAAGCAGTAGGTATCTATATTCCAAGGGCTGAAATTTTGGCATACAAATGCTAGGGACGTGATAAAAAATGTGGGGATCAGCAGCCATAACTGGTTGAAACACATAATTCCGCGCGTTTTATAGCTCAAAAGTAGTATGACCTAGTAAGAGTGGATTAGTCAACAGTAATCTCATTAGAGGTTTTGATTTATCTTGAAAATCTCAAAACTCGCATGGGATTAAATTGAGCATTTGATTAGAAGAAATTATACAAAGATTATAAGTAAATGCAATAAAATATTAACTGGCATACTAAAATAGTAAGCCCTATTTTCAGTTGACTAATGTGCCATCTAACGAATGGCAAACACGTAAACAAATGCTAGGCAGGTAATAAAAATTGTGCGGATACGCAGCTATGATTTATTGAAACACATTGTTCGTACCGTTTAAATAGCAAATGCAGTATGACGCAGTACAAGTGAAATAGTCATACACCACTTTACTGTAACTGAAGTTTTACCTACAGTTGCAATATTAGCCTATGACGGTAAGATTAACCGACTTCTGATATTGGATTAAGGTAGTAAATCCGCAAGAAAAGACATATTTAGTACAGTTACTGAAATTAAGTTACATTTATAGCCCATGAAATGTAGGTGAGAACAGGTCATTTAAGCGTTTCTTTTGACAATATCTCGTTAACTGTTTGAACTAGAACCTTGTGAAAAAATTACCATTGTCGTTCTAATCTTATCTAGATTTCTTTTCAATAGGCATTGTTCCATTGAATATAAGCAACTTTGTACAAGAAATTCATCCTCTGATAAATGGAATAGTCACCTCGAATGGAGATCTTACAAGATCTACAAAACGTTTATTTCGGCGATTTAACTATCAAAATATGTTATTACTACTTTGATTCGATAGTGTGATAACATTTTTACTAAGTATAGCTGGCTTAACCGGTATTACACAAGTGGCTTTTTAAACCTCGAATAACAATTCACCTAATCTCTCCCATATCGTTATTAAATAATTGTACAATTATCTAGAAGATATTTGTGGTGAGTCTCCCCTTTACCATTTAGAAATGAGGTTAAAAGTGCGCGTGACTTTCCTAATAACGGACGAAAACTGCCCTGATATTCATGGAGTGGACATGAATTATTAGGTTTGTCACATTTATGATTTTCTTAACCTCCTTCCGACAGTGCTGCAAACTGTAAAAATGTGTACAACCTGTACTAACGTGTAAAAGAATTATCGGAATGATCCAATAATTACTTTCTCTACTACGTATAGTAAGTAGGGGAAGTATTGTATTCCACCCAAAAATTCGATACCCAGATTTCACCGGAAATATGTGTTTTGAGGCCCCCTGAATCCAAAAAAAAGCATTTTTGGAAACATGTCCGTGTGTGTTCTGTGTGTCTGTCTGTCTGTGAACAGCATAACTCAGAAACGAACAGTCGGATAAACACCAAACTTGATATTTAGGTTCAGTATCTTCCAGAGATGCGACACGAAGGTTTTCAAGAAAATCCCCCCACCCCAGAGTACCCTTTACAGGGAACATTTTTCGAAAATTTTAATTTTCTCAAAAATGGCTATAACGATTTTGATTAAAATATCATATGTTTAAGATATTTTCATGACAAATAAAATGTATATCTTGAATTTTCTGGAAATGTCTCCAAAAGTATTCTTCATTGTGAACGACTTTTGGTAAACTGGTAAACCATAAGAGATAGATAAAATTTTACTACACAAAAGATGTAGATCGCGTTAAAATACACAATTTATGTCATATACATTTTTGTTGTTGAGTGAACCATTTTCGAGATATTGCTTGTTATTCCCTTAAATTTTCCAATACTTACACTTTTTCTCAAATGGGAATTCGTTATTCATATTTTTACTTTCTCTAAATGAAATTCAGTTTTATTTATGGACGCTCTTTAACTACTATGGTTATTAGCGTCCCATTCTATATTGGGCGTGAAACACCGGTAATTTTGCTTAGAGACCTCTTTATCAGGCTTGAGGTTTTTCTACGTGCCGTAAATCTACGACACGGGACCACCGGCTTTACTTCCCTTCCGAAGGCATTTTACGCCCGGGTTTGAACCCGCGACCTTGGGAACTAGAGACTAGCACGGTACCACTAGTCCACGGAGGACGACATTACTTTCTCTACTACGTATAGTAAGTAGGGGAAGTATTGTATTCCACACGAAAATTCGATATCGATATTTCACCGGAAATACATGTTTTGAGACCCCCTTGAATCCAAAAAAAGCATTTTTGGAAACATGTCCGTGTGTGTGTCTGTGTGTCTGTCTGTCTGTGAACAGCATAGAGAAAATGTTACTACACAAAAAATGTAGATCGCGTTAAAATACACAATTTATGTCATATACATTTTTTTTGCTGAGTGAACCGTTTTCGAAATATTGCTTGTTATTCCCTTAAATTTTTCAATAATTTTCTCAAATGGGAATTTGTTATTCATTTTTTGTCTTGGATATGCAAAGAGTATTAATCTGTGGCAAAGGGAATGGTGCTGCACCTAGCAACCAGCTATTAAGAGATATGTATGTGCTTAAAGGCTACTGTATTTCTATATTGCCCTTGTAAATATATATTCCCCTTACATCTACAAGAAAATTAGCAATAAGATAGAGTCTGCAAATGTTTATCTGGAATAACATGAAGTAGATGGCGAATATGCGTTTGTAAAAATAGTTTGTGCAAGAGTAGAGAAAGTCATGTGAGTGTAACAAATCAGATTTTTTTGTCCTGGTAATGCAAAGAGAATGGAATACTTCACATATCAACCAGCTCTTAAAATATTTGACTATAGCTTAAACCAACCAATTCCTCTTGCATCTACAAGAAAATTAGCATTAAGATTAGCATATCCATATCTCGATTAACATGAAGCATATGGAGAATAAGCGTTTGTAAAAATAGTTTGTACAAGAGTAGAGAAAGTCATGTGAGTGTAACACATCAGATTTTTTTGTCCTGGTAATGCAAAGAGAATGGAATACTTCACATATCAACCAGCTCTTAAAATATTTGACTATAGCTTAAACCAACCAATTCCTCTTGCATCTACAAGAAAATTAGCATTAAGATTAGCATATCCATATCTCGATTAACATGAAGCATATGGAGAATAAGCGTTTGTAAAAATAGTTATTACAAGAGTAGAGAAGGTCATGTGAGTGTAACAGATCAGAATTTTTTTTAGATAATCATAGTATGTAAAATTCTAAAGTTGTGCCTTTTCCTAATCCCGTAATTATTTAATAACACATTGATTCCGCAGTTTTTACTCTCTCTACAACGTATCTAGTAGGTAGAGAAGGTATTGTATTTCACCCAAAAATTCGATATCGAGATTTCGCCGGAAATACATATTTTGAGGCACCTGAATCCAAACAAAGCATTTTTAGAAAAAGGTCCGCGTGTGTGTGCGTGTGTCTGTGAGCAGCATAACTCAAAGCGAATAGTCGGATAAATACCAAACTTTGTATTTAGGTTCAGAACTTTCCAAAGATGGGACTTAAAGATTTTCAAGAAAATCTCGCCACCCAAAACTACCGTTTACATGGGACATTTTTCGAAATTTTTAATTTTCTAGAAATCTTTAACGATTTTGATTAAAATACCATAGATTAAAAATATTTAAATGACAAATACAATGTATATCTCGAATTTTCTAGGAATAGCTTGTAAAGTCCTCTTATTCGGAAGGAATTTTGTATAATCTTGTATAACTGGAACACTTTACGTGATAGACGAAAACATACAACACAAAAGATGTAGATCTCTTTCAAACGCACAATTTATTGCAAGTAATTTTTTTATGGCATCAGCCATTTCGGGAAATCCATTATTAATGGTTAGATTTGTTCAATACTTTTGTCATTCTTTTCAAGCCCAGTCGATATTCAGTGTTTCTCGCGATGGCATGGGTTGTATGGAATTTAAGACCAGCATATATCGTCCGCTTCTTAAACATTTGACTCTCGCTATTATTCCCTTTGTACTGTAACGAAACGTCGTAGCTATTTCTGCGGATGTTTATCTCAATTAAAATGAAGAAGGTAAAAAGATTAGCTTTCGTAAGAATAATTTGTATACCCACTAATAAACGAGGGTTAGAAAAAGTTATGTGAATGTAACACATCAGATTTTTACATAATGCTGTGACTTTGTCCAGTTTTTCAACTGTCACTTCTCTAATGTTCTCTCTCTCACTTCGTTAATGTAATCTAGTTCAACTTTTCACTGTTACATCTCTAATGTGAACTAGTTCAATTTCCCCGTCACTTCACTTTCTTCGGACGTAGACTTTCTTCTTCCGGATGATTCACTCTCTGGAAGACGAACACAAGACTTCTACAATCTCTCGCTCCGCAGCAGCACTTGCCGCACGTCACAGCAGTCGTAGGCAACTCGCTACGTTGTTTAGTTTTTGATGAGATTATGCGGGAGCAAAAAGAGAAGAATGGCTTACTTTTAGAGGATCCCCGTTCAGATATAGTTACACATGGAACGTGTAAAGATACAAGTGAATAGACGACAGATTTTTTCGGGTGCAAAAATCCTTAGTATGGCTTCCTTCGAAGGGAAGTAAAGCCGGTGGTCCCATGTCGTAGATTTACGGCACGTAAAAGAACCTCAAGCCTGATAAAGAGGCCTCTGAGCAAAATTACCGGTCTTTCACGCTCAATATAGAATGAGACGCTAAGGACCACATCAGTTAAAGAGCGTCCATAAATAAAACTCAATTTAATTTAATTTGATACGAGGCGAAATATTTCTAAAACCTTAAGAAATAACAACTATTTTGAATTCCTTTTAGATCTACATTTTTTATATAGTAAGTTCTTGCCTATCCCTTATAGTTTTCAACTTACATGAAATTCATTAACATTAAACTTGTCTAACCTCTCGCTTTATATTTGTATATATAAGTTAGTGTTAGTTTTCCAACAAAATGTCACGGCGGTTCGTCTTTCACCTAAGAAACTATGTACGTATATTTACTCTTAGGCCTTTATCCGGGATTATCGTTAATTATTGTGTGATTTTTACTTTCTCTACTACGTATAGTAAGTAGGGGAAGTATTGCATTCCACCCAAAAATTCGATACCGAGATTTCACCGGAAATACATGTTTTGAGACCTCCTGAATCCAAAAAAAGCATTTTTGGAAACATGTCCGTGTGTGTGTCTGTGTGTGTGTATGTGTGTGTGTGTGTCTGTGTGTGTATGTGTCTGTGTGTGTGTGTGTCTGTGAACAGCATAACTCAAAAACGAACAGTCGGATAAACACCAAACTTGGTATTTAGGTTTAGTATCTTCCAGAGATGCGACACGAAGGTTTTCAAGAAAATCCCCCCACCCCAGACTACCCTTTACATGGAACATTTTTCGAAAATTTTAATTTTCTCAAAAATGGCTCTAACGATTTTGATTAAAATATCATATGTTTAAGATAATGTCATGAGAAATGAAATGTATATCTCGAATTTCCTGGGAATGTCTCCAAAAGTATTCTTCATTGTGAACGACTTTTGCATAACTGGTAAACCATAAGAGATAGACAAAATTTTACTACACAAAAAATGTAGATCTCGTTAAAATACACAACTTATGTCATATACATTTCTTTTGTTGAGTGAACCGTTTTCGAGATATTGCTTGTTATTCCCTTAAATTTTCCAATACTTATACTTTTTCTCAAATTCGTTATTCATTTTTTTATGTCCTGGACTTGCAAAGAGAATGGAATGCGCCGCATAGCAACCAGCGTTAAAATATTTGACCATCGCTTAAAAGCTACCATATTCCCCTTGCATCTACAAGAAAATTAGCAATAAGATTGGCATCTCGATATCTCGATTAACATGAAGCATATGGAGAATAAGCGTTTGTAAAAATAGATTGTACAAGAGTAGAGAAAGTCATGTGAGTGTAACACATCAGATTTTTTTTATATGAACTGCATTTATAAATTTAGTTTTTTCTTAAACCCCATTGATTGCTATCTCCTTCCTAATGACCCTCATTAGCCGAGTTCCTAATGGAAATTGACCATCGGCGCAATACGAATACACCGATTAATGCACAGCATGAAGATTCTGCTCTCCTATTTAAACATTTTAAAAATTACATGTAGTCTATAACCATTCAAAATAAGAATCTCAATATTTAATTTAAATTCCGTTGAACGATTTCTGATGTTGCGCAGTAGTACATAATTTTCTCTCTATATTTAATACACACTGCTAACGAATTTGATTACAACATATAGGAGAATTGCAGTAAACTCCTTATATAAAGGTTATTAAAAGATTTTGGCATCTAGAAACAATAAAAGTTGTTTAGATATTTTAATGTTAGATCCAGTATGCATCTACAATATTTGAATAAACCTTTAATTCGTTATAAACAAAATGTAGCTGTGTTGTGTGTTTTAGTTGCTAACTGGTGATTATCCTTTTAATTGCTTAGATTGAAATACCCATGGTTTTTGTTCATACCTGTACACCTATTTTCTATGGAGTAACAGCAACAATTATTAAGTACTCATGGCATTATCAAAGAAAAGTTAATGGCTTCTTCGCAAGAATGTTAGTATTGTGGTATCCAGGGTTTATAAATTCTCTTTAGCCTTTTAGAGGCTTTGGATATTTTCAACAATGTAGGAATTATTAAAATTGGTTCGTTTCCGAGATCATTCACACACACACACAGGAACACATCCTCTCCCTTTATATATATATATATATATATATATATATATATATATATATATATATATATATATATATAAGTTAGTTATATTTTCCCAACAAAATATCACGGCAGTTCATCGTCTTTCATCTAAGAAACTATGTACGTATATTTACTGGTTAGATCTTTATCCGGGATTATCATTCATTATTGTGCGGTTTTTTCTTTCTGAATTTCATTTCGGTGAAAATATCGCATCTAACACATCTCTTTTCAAGAATATTCACGGCATATATTTTAAAGTGAAGTATCCGGTATAAACTGTTATCTGTTATACTATAAATTGCAGAAGATATGCAACTATGTTAGATGAATCCCCAGTCTTGGTTTGCTCTTTAATGTAACCCACAATTATTTACGTTCCACATTAAAGCATCACCCGTGGTGACACAAATACTGCTACTTTTATGTGTATATTGGTATTATTTAATGGATAGAATTACTATTAAGCAAAGTATCAACAAAATTCTTTAGATGCGAGCAAAACCTCATTGCGGCCATATATACCAGATAACCCAAATAAGCCTCCTTTGTAGTTTAATGTTTCCCGCACACATAGGTGCAAAAGAAGTTGCCCGCATCATTGTCGTTAAAAGACGCAGTGCAGGTACAAAGCGAAGAGTCAATGAGGTAGTGCTGCTATCTGCAAGTGTTTGTTTACGTCGTAGTTTTGTACTGATAAGCGTTGCGTGGTCTCCTGCATACAGTTCGAGCCAAGCCATTCAAACAGAAAGGTGACGTTCACCAAAAGTGAACACACAGATATGGTTACGATCTGTGCGGAGATGCACCAAAATGCAAAATGCGGTTGAGGTAGGAAGACTGTGTTCTGAAAATTTCAAATGCAGCATCTGTATTCTGCTCTCTTTTTTGTACAGAAATAATATTAAGAAATAATGAATCATTCCAGGTAAAACCTGGGCCTGAGAGGCCCTTACATCAATTCGTCCACCAAGCTGGGCATGTTTTTGCACAGCATATTATGAATAATGGCGGCGCCGTGGCCGAGTGGTTAGACCGCTCGCCTCCCACCGAGGCGGCCCGGGTTCAATCCCAGGGACCTGCATGTGGGATTTGTGGTGGACGAAGCGGCGTCTGGGCGGGTTTTCTCCGGGTTCTCCGGTTTCCCCCGCCATTCATTCCACCAACTACTCCATCATCACCTTTCCTTTCATCCATTTCACCAACATTTCGTTTCATCTACTTCCTTCATCCCATACCAGGCATCGGGCTGATCACCCATCCTGGATGTTCTGTCTGATCCATGAGTGTCTGCTCCTCGACGGGCCTCTGACCCCAGACACCCGCTTGTAAGTCCTGGGGGGTGTAAGTCCTACATAAGAGGAGGGTAAACAGATAATGAATGAATATTATGAATAATGCACTAATAGAAAATAATTTAATTTTAACGCAGCTTTAAAAATAGAATTTTGTTAAATCTTGTTAATTTTGTGGCACCGATTCGTGTCATATAGTTGTACCGATTGTAGATTAACTGTTATGGAACTAAAGACTTAACACGTGTGCACAGTTTGCGTCAAGCGGCAATTCTGAATTCTTGTTAATGAGTGAATTATTTTTTAAATAACCGATAACAACCCCTCACTCACACAAACACACACACACACACAGGTACTCTCACATTCAAACACCAGACATTGGGCATACCATGTTTTTGCTTAAAGATAACTTTCTGGAACCCAGCTGGGAATCGAACCCAAAACATCTCATATACCAGGCTGTTTCTCTACCGAATGAGCTCTGGGACCAGCAATAGCGGTTAAAGTGTTCGTTTTCAAACATTGGTCTTTCATTTAGCGGTCTCCTTTCTGTTGGTATGGAGTCACCTTTACAGTTCTGCTTAGGCAAACCTTTTGGTATCCGCGCTATCCAGTATAAACTAACTTCAACTAAGGACGGCTTGTGTGGGCCACTTGCTACAGTGATTTTCCTTCACATTGTGGTTACCACACGGCGGCTTGCGCGCCGGCGCTGCAGCTCGGACTACCGCCGAAAAAGTTATAATAACCCGGTTCTAATATTTCTGGGTTCTCTGAGCAACCAGTCACTGATAGCCGGTTTAACCTAATGATCGCCTCAGTACTGGTTCAGATCCAATATAAAGTTGCTCAGTACCCATCTTAGCAGCTTCATTTGCTCTTTCATTGCCCAGAATCCCCAAATGCATCCACTTGAGATGAACTGATCTGTGGAGAGCTAGTACCGTGAAGAACTCGCAGCATTCACAGTTTAAGCTTAAGCTTCGAATCGGGCTTAAGCTACAATGGAGATTTACAGCACCTAGTTCAAGCGATAAGCTGAGCTTATATTGGCTTAGCTTAAACCGTGCTAAACTGTGGTTTAAGCTAAGGGGTCACCATGTTTTCTGAAGAAGACAACATTGGTGATAAAATGCAAATTATTTTAACCCATATGCACTAAAGAAGGCGATCTACAATGTTTAGAATGCGTCCAATACATTTTCACGTGTGGAATGACTGAGAATTCTACGAGAGGTTTCGATTAATAAACAATTATGGTTCCAGGAATTATTCATGATACAATAAACATAAAATCGACTGGTAAGACGCAAAACTTAATTTATCATACCCTTAATTTTAAATTTGTACTTCATACTTTTATGCATACATTGTTGCATTCATTGTCATCACATCTACATATATCTTATTGCTTCATATTTCAGTAGTAAAGCGCTCTCGTCAGAAACAATTTCTTCTCTTAACATTGAAGCGTTATGCAAGTGAAAGCATGCTAATTGCAGCTAGAGATTTTCCCGGCATCTCAAAACTTACAGCGCGTAAAGCCATCAAAGTTCCTTCAACTTTCTTTGCAATGGTTTTAAGCAAATATGCAAACACTCGAAATTACGAACCTCTTGAGGACATAAAACCCAGCAATTTTCATTAAACATGTTTTAATAAATTCTCCGTCCTGAAATGCCTTAAAGTTCTTTGCAATCTCCCAGGCTACAATATAGGTAGGGTGATTGCTTTTCTCTGCCATGGTTTGAGTCTTTGTAACTGGTTTAGGTCCATTGTTTTCTATCAACTTCAAAATTTCTTGCGTTCTTTCGCGTCCTGTAAAAATATTGAAAATTGGCAATCTGATCTGTAACTTAAACAAGAATTAATGTATCAATAAATAAAATGTTAAATAATAATAATTACAGAATACCTTGTAACTTGGCATATTCTGAAAAATAAGCATTGTAATGGCGTTTCATGTTGAATTGCATTATTCCGCGTAATACTTTGGAACATATTGAACATTTTGCAATGCTACCATCTTCAAAGAAGAAGAACTTCTCCCTCTCCGGATGAAATTTTCTGCTCTTCGAACGTTGCCTTGCAAGCGCCATTGCGAGCCGCTACTATTTGGCTTAGTACTGACCATGCTGACACGAGGAGGAGTGGGAGAAGCTACGGAGGGGTACTGCGCGAGTCAACTGAAGCGCAAATCAACTCGCTAAGCACTGTGGCTACTCTAGAGCCCGTAGCGTTCCCAGTACCCAGGTCGCCACAACCTGTCGACCTTCTAAGGAGGTCATGATCTTGTCCGTTCAACCGGACTGACTTCCCTGCTTTACAGACATTGCGAATGGTGCCTAAAGTCATATTACTAAAGGTACCTTCGATGTCCAGGAAAACGGCATGGCGTGTTTTCCATAGTCCAGCGCCTTCTCCAGCCTCACCACAAGCTGATGAAGCGCTGTATCGGGAGATTTACTCGGCCAATACCATACTGATGAGTGTGTATGGTTCTATCCACCGATACGCCATCCCTCAAAATTCTGTCTACCAGGCTTTCTAGAGCCTTTAACAAAAGGAATGTCAAACTAATAGGACGAAAATCTCTAGGCCTGCGATAGGATTGCCCACTTGACTTAGGTATAAACCCTCCTTGGCATGCCTCATAACCTGACACGCCCTGAATATTCTCACTAAGTGAGATGAAACGATCTCCCAGCCCTCCTGAAGGCGATCCGGGAAGGCCCCATCCACACCTACGCTTTTACTTGGCTTGAAAGTATAAATGACCCATTTAAGTTTTTTAAAAGTAACAATCTCAGTGGCCTTCCCTCGAAAGCCTGTGTACCCTAATCGAGTTTAGTTCTTGATTTATAATGCAAGCCTCCGCGAAGTGAGTCTCAAGAACAGCCTCAAAGTCTCCCCTTCGATTCTGTCGCAGCTCCGGAGTGGTCCTGTATTGAGGCCAGTCTGGCCCTAGCTCTAGAGTCCAACAGTTCCTGCAGGCGAGTAGCGCTTGACTGCTGCTGTACATTATCCCAGAGGAACCTCCAAGATTCCTCGGAGAGCTTCCTGATTTGTTTTTTATAAATTCTTTGAGCATTCTTATAGGAGTCCCAAGTTGCGTTACACTTATGGGCCCTATACGCATTGTATAGTCTTCGTATCTTTTCCTGATGGACCTTAAAAAATTCCATCTGAACTTATCTTTAGCCCGAACCTTGTAAGACGGGGTAGTTTCTTTCATGAGAGAACATCAGAATGTTCGTGGAAAAACTCACGTACCCCTCCAGGTACTCCAGATTTCTTAGCCTGTTCTGGGGTGTATTACTCAGCCTTCCTTCCAAATCCCTTCTAAAGGAATCCCTTCTAAATTATTCCTCCTAGGGTTCCTGTACAGGCGGTCCTTTTCTTTTCCCTCCAGACTAAAGCGTATATGCCTATGGTCGGGAAGGGAAGGTTCCAAACAAATCCTCCAGTCCTTAATCTTCTCTGGTATCTCAAAAGACCCTAGGGTCAAGTCTAGGTCATAAGGATAATATCAGCTGAGTCATTGTCCACACTGACCACAAGGCGTATATTTTTCGGTTCCGCCTTGTGCTCATAGACCCCTCACTGTTTGAAGTTAATTCCTGGGTTCTGCATCTCAAGCCTTTGGAGGAAAACCTCATTCAGCACCTCCGGCTCCGGAACCAGGCCAGGAATACCTTTTAGGTTGGCAGTGCGTCCATTTCAACTGTCTTGAGCCTGGACCCCTCCCATGCGTATAAATTAGGTATGCTTGTTTTCAGCCACTCCGAGGAAACCTCGTCGTGACAGATCACTATTAGGGCTCCCTTCGTCGGGTAACAGTCGTCGAACCTCAGGACGTCCCCCCTCTTGGGGAGCCCATCCATGAGCCTATCGACCGCCATCCGGACCTGTTTACCCTTTTTCTGTGTCAGAGCAACCTAGAGGAAACCAATATCTACGATGGCCACCTTAATCCCAGATTGAACTGTCTTGGCATAACTGAGAGCCCGAGACATCCTCGCTTTTTGGCCTCTATTTTTTTCCATTAGCGGAGCTACATCCGTCCGATTCCTTTTGGAGGTTCCAGAAGGGCCTAGCTCAGGCTCGGTCATGCCTTCTGTACACGTACTTCCCCCACGTTCCCGGCCAATAACCTACCCCTTTTTCTCCTCCTCTCCTCTGCCCCACAAACATTCTTGGGCTTCAGTTTTAGGGTGCCTATCTCACTTATTTCAGATACATCCTATGTGACTAAACAGTAAAAAGTTTACAATGTCTGTATCACCTATATTAGTAGGTAACGGGAAGTACTGTATTTCACCCAAAAATTCGATGTCAAGTTTTCACATATTTTGAGCCTCCATGGAACAAAAAAGGCAGTTTTAGAGAAATGTCCGTGTGTCTGTGAAAAGCATAACTAAAAACTAAAATCAGATGAACACCAAACTTGATATTTAATTAATAAATCTTCCAAAGATACGATACAAAGTTTTTCAACAAAACTCCCCCGCCCAAAACTACCTTTTACAACTACCTTCTCCAATTTTCGATTTTCTAAAAGCTATTGATTAAAATACAATATGTTTAAGGTGTTTACATGGAAAATAAAATTTATATCCTGGATTTTCTGGGAAAGCCCTCTTCATTCCGAAGCAATTTTGTATGATTTCTGTGTAACTAGTAAACCATAAGAAACAAAGAACGTACTATACAAAAAATGCTTTAAAACAAAAATTTATTTCATATAACTTTTTTGGGACTTGGGCAATTTCGAGACGTCTATCATTATTAGTTTGAATTTTCAATACTTTGTATTTTTAAAGTGCTGTTGCTTTTCAGTTGTTTCTCGCGATATCATGGAAACAGAAGGGAATTTCGAGGCAAAAATATAGCTACCCACTTTTTAAACATCTGATTGTCGAGGCGGTTCTCTATCTCCGTTGTACCTTCAACAATGTGTGTAATGAATCTGTTTCTGCAAAGACTTATCTCGATTAAGATGAAGTGTATAGAAAAATAAGTTTTCGTGAGAACAGTTTATAGAAACTACGTAAAAATAAACGATAGTAGGTGGAGGAAGTATGTGAGTATAACACTTAAGATTTTTTATCTAGCACGGAGGAGAAAATGGGAAAAAGACAGAATCTCTCTCATTATCTCCTTTTGTGTAAGTTTCCTCCCGCATATGTAGGAATCTTTATCTTCTTCCAATTGTGCAATCCTAAGGTGCACAGCCATGATTATGGCCCTGTCACGTACCTGTTAGAGATTTGCTGCTCGAACGTGCTGGGATATATGCCAGCGTCTGATTCATTAGGTACAGAACTTGGAGGTCTATTCGCGACGTGGCAATTTTCTCAGGTCCCACTCCCGTATATAGGGGGACCATTTAGGTTGAGACTGTACAATATCTCCAAAACTAAGCGTTGTTGAAAAAATATCGTGTAGTCGTGTTTTATTTGGAGGAAGTTATGGTGGTCATTTAATGGTAAATTTAAATTAATCCTAATTGTAAATTCCCATTTAAAAAATTTAATTGGCTCTAAAATTACCATCACAACATCCTCCAAATAAAACACTAATGGCATTTACTTCCCCCATTAATACGAAGCAACTTTTGTTTTATTCAAGACGTTATAAAAATGTACGAAATAGAACAAGGAGTGCATCCAAATAATCCGGAATGAAAAAAAGGAAGAAGTTAAGGACTAGATGTTGCCCGAACCAATTCATTTAATCCAGACATTATCATATGTAGCTCTAAAGAACCGGCTTTCTGCTTCGTTTCCGTTACTATCTGCCACAAGGAAAGCTGAGCAGCAGGCCGGTTTGTAAACTAGTGACATTTCCTCTAACTGCGCGGAGTAACTTTGCGATACAAATTAGTTTGAAATGTTGTAATCATGTTGTTTTAGCAATGTATATTAATCATATGTTAATGCATTATTATTACTATTATTATTAAATAATACAATTGGCAATCTTCAGTATGGCAAGACATGGTTAATTTGTACACTGCATCATAGGAGGGAATATACAAATGTAAGATAATAAATTATTTAATAAAAACATACAACTCGTACGTTCAAAAGTAAAATAAACAAGTTTTAAATCTGGCCATTATGAACAAATTAAGCAACAGCTTAATAAATTGTACTGTACTTTCGTCCACGAATAGTTGTTCCAATAAGGATTATCCTTCTTCCTCTTGGCATTTTCATATTGATTCGCATAACAAGACGAATAACGGCGTTGTAGATTAAACTTTATATGGTTTAATATCTTATTACAAGTTAAACACCTTATACAATATCTTGTGCTGTAATAAAGTATGTTTCCTCCGAAGCAAGTTTGAACCTACTTGGTGTTGTTGAACTACACTTTGACGTATTGTCTCCCATGATAAATGAAAATTACTCGACAGGACCTCCGCTGCGCTGAGGGAGAGTACGACTGACGTCAATGCTCCTTTGCTCCTCTTTCAGATATTCCCATTACGCCTGTATACCTAATGAGCAACCAATTTCCCAACCGGCCTGCTCGGTACTTGACGATAGCGGATCTAACCCAACCACCCTCCCTTTTTAGCGACAGCAATTATATAGGAGAAACTGGCGCCAATTTGAGATGGAACGTAGTAGATGCCGCTAAAAGAATCGGCAAAGGATCGCTAAATCAATGTCGCCAACAATCTTGGATTATTGTGGTTTAGCTTCACAGATCCTTCGGCTACGCTCTTTAGTTGTTCCGCAGTTGCGCCTAACTGCTTCACTCCTCTACGCTTAAAAAACATCCCTCGGCTACGCTTTGTGGCTTAGGGCCCTCAACCTTGGGCTACGGTTTGGGCTTAGGATCCTCCAAGTTGCCAGGAGTTCTCCGTACCTTCCGCTATGTTCAGATTCCAATGTTTGCAATGGAAGCAATGTTTTCATAATGTGTGTAACTTGTTTGAAATAATTTTCTCATTTTCACTGTTTGGTGAAGATGGCCCATTGTAGCGCTTTAGTTATATTTTTTGTGTATCCATTTTGAGGATATCTATTTCTACATTCCTCCACTCTGTATGCAAGTTGGCTGCAGGTAAGTGTGAGGCTCGCATTCGGGAGGTCCAGTGTTTGATACCCCTCAACCGTCCACTCTGACCTTGGGGTTTTTGTGGTTTTTCCTGGGCGGTAGGTGAATACTGGGGTGGTTTCTCATCTACTACCATTACCTTTTCCACATTTCCCTTTCATTCCGTTTCCTTCACATTTTCAGGTGATCTTTTAGGTTTCGTGGTGTGAGACGAAGCCGGACAGATGGTGCGAATGCTTGCTTCAAGGAAAGAATATTCCCCGTGGACACTAGAGGGCTGCCTGATTCGACGGGTCGTTCATCACCCTCTCTGAGCAGCTCCAGTAGTGGGACGGGTCTTCGGGCCAGATACTGCGCGTCTCCGCCTGTCTGCTTGCGACCTGTAACCTGGCTCGTTCAGTCCATCCCTTCCTCCTGGGAAGAAGAGGTGAGAGGGGCAACTCAGTTAAGTGCGGCAGTGGCAACGGAACTTTCAGATACATATGCCAACAGTTTGCTGCCATAGACAGACAGATGTTCGGATATAGCCAGTGTAAGGTGTTGGATATAACGTCTCCCAAGAACTCGCAATGGCTGGACTGTATGAATGACAACATATCACCCGCATCCAAACATCGTAAAGTTCATGAGCGCCATTTGCAGGCCTTGCCTCGTGACCCACGCAATCAACCAACACCAAGTACGTCTACAGTAATACTTCAGATGGTAAAGGAACCTCCTAGATATCATCCGATTCTTTCAAACATAATGGCGCACCTTTGCAGAAGGTAGCTCGAACTCGACAGGCTAAGTTTGGGAACAGTGATTCCCTAGAGCTATATGAAAATATGTCCGTTTGTTTACCTTCTTGCATCATGACAGCATACCACTTTTGATAACGGAATTTGTAACTTTGAATGTGGCCAAAACAAACAACAAATATTAAACGACTTTATTTTGCACATGATATCGATATCCTAATTCTACAAGAGGTCAATACTGATAGCCTAGATTTTATAGGCCCAAAATTTAATCACGTGAGCACTCCGGGAGAAAATGACAGAGGTACAGACATTATTTATCACGTAGGAACTGAGTTACCATCACGGAATCTCACGCTAGTGGACGTGCCTCTACTGTGATGATGGACAACATATTGTTGATAAAGGTGTACAGGTAAGAGACATGAACATGAGTGCCGTCTTCGTGAGGTGTTGCCCTTTCTTTAGGGCACCTCAAAAAGGGTGTTTCCAGTGAAATCTCGAGATTAAATTTGTAGTTGTTCCATTTTAGTTTCACTTTAGTTGTACACTTCCTCTGCCTACCATAGGGAAGTGGCCGAAAAAATAAATATAGCTGCATTAAGGATTACAACTGGGAACACAGTGATTACTTTTAATACCGACTAACCAGGAGACTAACCACGAACTTTAGCGTTTCTCTTTCCCTCTCATTTCACTTCCTTCTTCATCTGTCAGGGGCACAAGGCCAGGAGCACTGTACAATGATGTATAGCCTATGCGTAATACGTAGTGGCATCGGGACCTTCTGACTGTAGGTACTTGTCCGTAGGATGGAGGAGCATCGAATAGGTACACTGCCGAGATATACCATCAGGAGACGCTAGGGATCCCGCGCCATCAGAACCGACCACTCTTTGTAATACCTCACTTATCCCTTCCTCTCGGACCGCAGTGCTGAAATCCTCCTATGTCACTAACATGTCCAAACCTACAATTTATATCGAGTATAAACACTATAGATCTCCACTTAGGAAGTGACCGTATATATAGAAATGAACGAAAAACCATAACACTGCTTTATACCTTGTTACATCACTATCTTGTAAACACTGGCACTGCAATGAGACCGAGATCCTAATAAAATCACTATGGATAGGTGTAGGTCTCACTTTCAAGAGGTCCAAAGTTCGAGTCTCGTTGGAGTGAGTTACCTAATAAGGCTTTTTCCAGGCTTTTCCTCAGAAAGCGAATACCGGCTAACTCTAAACTTATGCACCACTGGCTTATTTAAGCCTAATTTTGCTTACTTCATTCATGCAACATTTGATAGACCTAACTGGTTAAAGGACGTTAAAAGTATTAAACATTTCTGCAACGGTTCGATTATTCGTTTCAGCTATTCATTTATTAAATAAATTTAACTTACAAAAAATAAGTAGTTTGACTGCTACCTCCAAGGCTAACTTTGGAGACATCGGTTGCGTTGTTCATGTACTAGATAGAGAAAAAGAGAAGACTTTGGCCCCATTATTGTAAAGGAGTGAGTATGTACATTGAAGTGGATAAAAAGTGGACCATAATGAAGCTATGCTGCTTATATTGGTACACATAAATCTAGCCCCACCCTCTGCCAGGTCCTCTTCCTCGAGAATAACTCTAGCCACTGGATTGGCAGGGTACTTTATCTCTCCAAAATATGGCCGAACTGCCAAAGAGTAACATTACAAGTTAATTGTCCATGTTCTCACTTGTAAAATATCGTTAAGGCAATGCTTCGTTGAATTTGGGCGCAAAAATATAATATAATAAAAACTAGAAATAAGGACGAAGGTTACGAAGTTTTTTATTTTGGTTATTTTAATACACTTAAACCTTGAATTTTCATGCTACACTATGGTTTTCTTATTACCGTTCGATGGCGGTAATAGCTTTAACGTTCGTCTCTATATCGCTGATGATACCTGGCATATAAATGTGTAACTGTCGTTTAGTTTAACGACACTTTAAAGCATTTCTTCATCCTTTCCTCTAGAAGCCGCTTTACGTTGTATGAGTTTAGCCTTTCTTTGTTTATCAGTCGTAGCTAAACTCTTTCATAGAGGCAATATCCGGACCACCTCTTCGTTTCAAATGTATAACATCGTTCACTGGTTGGGTTTTGTGTCCATGAATTGTTTTTCAGGCCATACACGTAGAGAACTGATACCTGCTGGGTGAATGCGGAGGCTGGTTACCAAAGGTGGAAACCTTAAGGCGGGAAAACCACTATTTCTATCTAGCGGAGTGGGCCACTTTTTATGCACGCCAATGTACTAAACATTTGAAAGTTTTAAACATGTTCCTAAATGCAACCACAGCGTTAAATTTCAGGTTGGCACACTTTGTCGGGAACATTGTAGTACTTTAATGACGGATGTTTTGGGAAATAATTCTAAAAAAACGTTTATATATACACGTAGCCCTTGCATATAAACTTTCCTTAATAAGTCAGGAAATGTTCCTCAAGCTCTTATACCAGGTAGCGTTTGAAGTGTGCATATAACCCTTCGTGCGTTAAAAGAGTTGCAGAACTCAACGGGGCAATTCCAAGTAAACACTGGTCAGTGGGGAACTGACGCATTAATGCCCTAAAAATCCACCGCCGCCGCCACCACCACCACCACCACCACCACCACCACCACCACCACCACCACCACACCAGCGGTTCTCAGAAACATCCATATGGATAAACGGAGATAGTTGTAATATCGTATCAATCAACAGGGCAAAATTTCGAACAATTATTCAGCAGTAGCAGTACTGTTAGATGATGATGGTAATAATAGTAGTAACAATAACATTTAGCGAAAAAAATGGCAGTGAAACACTGCGTGCTCTCATGTTTGCTGCTTATGGTCCGTAATGTTAGACAAGAACAGCTAAATACAGTTTAAAATCATCTGACGTAATAGATGTAATAGATTCACATGACATCATTTATTAGTGGGTACTAAAGCTAATTTTTCTCTCTACTTCATTTTAATCCAAATAAACCTTTGCATAAATACCCACATTACACATTTCGTTATAGACACAAAAGGGAATAGCGATAGTCAAATATTTAAAAACTGTACGCTATAAGCTGGCCTTAAAATGCCATACTGTTTCCATGCAATCGTGAAAAACAACTGAAAATCCATAGGTCTTAAAAGAAATGGCAATTAATGGTTCATTTGAACCAATTGAACCATTAATAACGGATATCTCCAAAATGGCTGATGCAATAAAAACTTTATTTGAAATAATTTTTTTTAAAGAGAACTACATTTTTTGTGTAGTACGTTTTCCTCTATCACTTAATATTTACCAGTTATATAAGATTATACATAATTTCCTCCAAATCAAGTTGACTTCACAGGCTATTCCAGAAAATTCAAGATATACATTTTATTTGTAATGTTATTATCTTAAATACATGGTATTTTAAAATCGCAAGAGCCATTTTTAGGAAATAAAAGCTTTAGAAAAATCTTCCAGGGTAGTCTGGAGTGGGGGGGGGGCTTTCTTGAAAATCCTTTTGTCGCATCTTTGGATGATATTGAACCTAAATACCAAGTTCTGAATTTATCCGAATATTTGTTTTTGAGTTATGCTGTTCACAGACACACAGACGGGATTTTCTTTTAAAAAAATGCTTTTTTGGATTCAAGGGACCTCAAAATATGTATTTCCGGTGAAATTCCGTCATCAAAGTTTTGGGAGGAATACAATACTTCCCCTACTTACTATACCTAGTAGCGAAAGTAAAAATAGTTATGGGTGGATACGGATAGATCAAATAAAGACTTTTAATTATTTGTCAGTCGAAAAAGTGAGTTTACGGACTGTACACTCTGTTGCAAGCCTGGGAAGTGCCTCTCAGTGAGCGCTATCGCTCATCGTCTTTGCTGATAAGCAAGAGGAGTAGAAGGAAGCTCGGCTGACCCCCGTAGCTCAGTCGGTAGAGCACCTGTGCCGTGCTCGATTCCCGACTGGGGTGGGAATTTTTCTCTAGCCAAAATTACTCCCTAACCTCCACAGAGTCTGGAAGTATGCATGAGAGTGTGAAAGTGTGTGTGATCTAACGATTAAATCCCAAAGCTTACCAGAAATCCAAAGACAATCTAATACGAGTTAACACCGTTACCTATAGGCAATAATATGCTCCAAAGGAAAGGCCGCCGATAAGAACATTGTAATTAAAGGCGGAGTATGAATGGAACTAAAAAAAATCTCGCCACTTTGAGGCGGTACATTCGTCGTCTCACAGTTGATGGTTGTTAATGATACGCGGGAGGTGTAGGAGGTTACGACAGGTTCATTGGTGTGGTAGGTTTTCTGGGTTTTGCATGAGGTTCTCTTCGTTGGTCTCAGGAGTGGGTACCCTGGCTATGGTTGGCTGCTCAGTTACATGAATGCACTGTAGGTCCTTTATATCATAAGATTTATTCAATGTCTGCCGTAACACTCGCCACCGCGGAATGTGATAAAAATGGTTTGGCTATGGTAATGAGCTCCCCTGATGCAACGTCTTAGTTCGCGAAAGTATTTTAGTAGAGTCCCTTGGTGCGATGTCTTAGCTCGCGAAAGTGTTTTCGCAGGCTCGGTGCGACGTCCTGGTTCGCGAAGGTACTTTGGTGGAGTCTGTTAACAAGACAAACCTGACATCGCCATTGCACGATTTTCCCCTTCTCTCGTTCCTGATTTTGGTTTCTCACGTCACGTGATGTTATTTCTGTGCATTTCGTTGGCTCTTCAAAATTTTTATTTATATTTTATTTTTCACACACAGATGTTTAGGTTTCCCACGCTGGTGTCGGAGATGTAAGATAAGGCACGCAAGCTTCTTACCCGAGCTAAACCATGTACTCATTGTTATGGGCACGTAGGGGTATGCTATAAAGGAGACGACCGACCAGTTAATGGAATAGGGACAGGCTACCTGCTTGTTTAGGAAGGACTGACCAGATGATATTTATGATATTTTAAGGTGCGGACAGAATGTACGGTTACATATATGCCCTCATGGGAAATCTATCGGCGGGTCTAAGGGGCCGACGATAAATTTCTCATGAAATCCCATCGAGTTATTCAACCTACGAATCATTTTTTTTAAATGTATCTCTTAACCTTTCGAACTTGCATACATGGTACCCTGACTTAATTCCCTTTTTTTTTTTTTTTTTTTGATCGTCGCAATTCGGGATGATTTGTGATGTTTATGACGGTGTAAGTGGCGAGTGCGTTAATACAGGTACAGTTATTACAACACATATGGGTATGATTAGCATAATAATTACCTGTTCTTTTTTTTTTACCCTAATTAATACATAACACATAAACTTTCAAACACACAGCTTAAAATACAGCAATTCAATCATGTTATTACACTGATACCTTCTTTGAAATTGCTGTTATGCTAATTAATACACAATACGTGAAATTTTATACCCACAACTTATAATACAATAATTCTGCCATATTATCACACTTATGTTTTCTTTGAAACCACTGTTATGCTAATTAATACACAATACATGAAATTTTATACATACAGCTTATAACACAATAATTCTGCCATATTATCACACTGATATTTTCTTTGAAACCACTGTTATGCTAATTAAGACATAATACATGAACTTTTATACATACAGCTTATAACACAATAATTCTGCCATATTATCACACTGATATTTCTTTGACACCGCTGTTATGCTAATTAATACATGATACATAAACTTTCATACATACAGCTTTTAATACAACCATTCTATCATGTTATTACACTGGTGTCTCTGAGTTCACTTCTATAGTTATCACGCGTCCTTTTTTTTTCTAGGGGAACCCCGTCTTGAAATATAATATTACTACTACGTTGTTTAGTCAGACAGGGGAGGGTTCGATGGTTAGCGGTCAAGGCGTAACATTTGTGTCGGAACTTCTAGGTCTCAGTGACTCTTTAAATGGGCGTAATAACATTATGTTGTAGTTTCCTAATATTTTCCCTGTCCTTATGTCCTGGAGCTTGTACGTTCGATCCCCGAACTGGGCCATGATTCTGAAGGGACCTTTCCACAGAAGGTTCATTCCTCTATATTCTCGTTTTACCAACGAAGACTTGTTAAAGTTCCTTACTAGTACCTTATCGTTTATCTGTGGATTCCAGGTGTGTAGATGTCTTTTCTGCTTTGCGTTCCTCTTCTCGGCTTTGTTTTTAAGTTTCAAAAACGCTCTTTGTATCCTCTCCGAGTCTGTTTCACTTATTATAGGTAACGCAGTAGGAATTCCGTCGATTATGTGGTCGTGTGGTTTTCCTGTCAACAGTTGAGTTGGGGAGTAGCCATGATTGGGATTGATGGCGTGATTCATGACCCACTGTATATAAGATAAGTATTCGGGCCATTTTGTGTGCTTTACGTGCGTAAGGATCCGGAGATATGAATTCAGGTCTCGCATAGTTCTTTCGCATGGGTTTCCCTGTGGATGGTAATTGCTAGTGTGATATAGTTTTACCCCTGCCTCTCGGAGCTTATCAACAAACTTTCGGCCGTGATGGATAGAAGCATTATCAACGAGCAGTGCTGTGATTTGGCCATATTTTGGTATATATTCTGCAACGATCTTGTTTGCACACGAGGCGCTGGTAAGCTTTTTGAGTGGATATAGGGTTACAAATTTAGACATTACGTCAACCATTACGAAAATGTATTGTAGGCCTGTCCGTGCCCTTGGGAGAGGACCATGGCTGTCGGCTACAACCAGTTGTAAGGGCGCTTCTCTTAATATAGCCAGTGGTGGTCGATCAAAGCGAAAATGTAGGGGCTTTGCCTTCTGGCATATTTCGCATGTGGCCACGAACGTTCTCACTTTTCGTCCAAGCTTCGGGATATACAAATGTTCTGGTATAACTAGGCTCGTTCTTTCTACACCTGCGTGTATGAGTGCGGTATGATAGGCCTGAATAATCAATTCCTCGAGTGTTGCGGGTATGTATACTTTCCAGGCTGGGGCGTGCTTGCCGTCCAGTTTATACAATACGGCGTCCATTTTGCCATACTTTCCCTTATTTTCGGAGCTAATCGGCGGTGCATTTCCCAGTATTTCGGCCAATTTGGTATCTTCTCGTTGATACTTTTGCAGTTGTTTCATTTTGCTAGCCATATGGCTGTTTAGGCTTAAATCCAGTTTTAATACGCTAATTTCTCTCTGCGTGTTCCCTATCGTCTCAGGAATGTTTTCTCCTACCTTTACTCTCGATAATAGGTCACTAAAAATGTTACTGCTGCCCGGGATGTGCTTGATCTCTGCGTTATATGCCATTATTTCGTGAATGTATCTGGACAGCTTGGCACTCGTCAGCTTGCAATTTTTTATAAAGGCCAAGCTCACATGGTCAGTAAAGATTATTATTTGCTTATTGTATATAAAATGCCTGAACTTCTGTATTGCGAAGAAGATTGCTCCAATTTCCTGCTCTGTTACATTAGAGATGCGCTCCGCTTTATTAAGTGATCTTGACGCGGTCGCTATGATGCGCAGTTCGCCATCTTGGAATTTTTGCGCCAGTACGCATCCGTAGGCTACCATTGATGCGTCTGTGTAAATTAGAAATGGCAATTCCATTCTTGGACGTGTCAACAGTATGGAGTTGCTAAACAGCTGTTTTAGATGCTGGAAGGCGTGCTCCTCAACTTCCGACCATCGCCATCTTGTGTTTTTGACTAACAAAGCCCTTAGCGGTGCAGTTTCTTTAGCGTAGTTTAACAAAAAACGGCTTTGGTAACCCAGTACGCCTAAAAATTTCTTCACCTGCTTAGTATTCTTGGGACGCGGAATCCGCAGTACTGCTTCAATGCGTTCATCATCTGGTGAGATATTTTCACCTGAAATTACGTATCCTAAAAATTTGACCGAGTTTGCAAAAAATGTACATTTATCCCAGTTTAGGGTCATGCCGCATTCCCGTAATCGTCCTAAAACTGTGTCGATATGGTCTAGGTGTTCATCTACTTCAAGGTCGTGAATCAATAGATCGTCGACATATTGAGAAACGTATCCATTTGTTTGAGTGCCTAACACGGCATGCATTGCGCGTAAAAATCCACTGTTTGACACGCTGACGCCAAAGGGACAACGGCGAAAGGTATATACTTGACCCGAGTGAACAAAACCCATGTATTTGCGTAGGCGTGGGTCTAATTCCACCTGGAGGTATGAGTTTGTCAAATCTAGTGACGTGAACCATCGCTGTCTGCCAATCCCAGCGAGAATTTTTTCAATATTCTCCGTACGCATATTATCCGGAGTTATATACTGATTTAGTTTACGTGCATCAATTGTCAATCTTACGGTTCCATTTTTCTTTCGCACGATACAGAGGGGCTGAATGTAAGGGCTATCGGATGTCTCTATTATTCCGTCTGAAAGCAATTCTTGGATTTTATGGGTTACCGCATCGTTTAAGTCTAACGGTATCATACGACATTTATGACGTATTATCGGCACATCTGTTATTTGAAAGGTGTATTGGAATACATTGCATCTTCCCGTTCTTCTTGTGAATACTTCCCTGTGTTTTACTAATATTTGAAACATCCTTTCCTTTTGTGGATCGCTCAGGTGCGTCAGCTGTGAGATATTTTCCCTCACCCCATTAATGAATGACCCACATTTTCCTTCAGGTAGGCTGTGGTACACCGGTTTGGCATTTTCTGTCTCTGTCTCTCTTTCTATACAAATGCCGTGGCTGGTGACAATGTTTACCTTCGTATATGCATCATCTGGCTCGTCATAGGGGTCATTGTACTCGTCTGTGCTTAGTGGGTGTTGTGACATAAGTCTAACTACTGCAGCGCAATCTTTCATATTCAAAATTTCAACAAAGAATTCCTCATCCTGTAATCTCATTTCTGCTTCTGATAGTTTTATACTCTGAGTCGGCACCACGTAATTGAAGGGAACAACTGTAATTGAACCAGATGTATTGAAGGTTACCTGTGATTTTTCATAATCAATCACTGCCCCTAGGGCGTTCAATAAGTCACTACCTATAATGAGATCTGTAACGAGATTTTTCACGACAAAACACACAAATTCCAGTTCGCAGCCATGTACATTCGCCGTAATTAGTACCTGTTGAGAAATTTTCTGCTTTGTTTTCCCAATCGCGCCACTGCAGACGGCATTTCTCACGGGGAGAATCTGCAGTTGCAAGCTCATGTGTTGTAGTCTGTTCAGTAGGCTTTCGCTACAAACCGTTAGCATCGATCCGGTATCTAAAATCATATTAACGTTTTTTCTTCCAATTTTGCCAGTTATCTTAGGAGCTTCCATCATCTCCTGCGTTAACGTTCTATCGTTGAACCTGATAATATTGCTACTCGATGCCGCGCTATGTATCTGGTGGTCGTTTTCTTGTGCGTCCCCGGAGGATTGTGAGGTATGACACGCGTCTTTCCGGAAGGCATGCGGGAACGTCATCCTTCCTGGGTCTAGTTTCCCGTTCGTGGCTGTTGTGCAGTTTGGTTAACGTTGTGACCGGGGCTCTCACGTCCTTGTTCTGTATTTGTGTTATTAGGCGAAGGGGGCCGTGCGTATTCACGCGCATGTGGTATGGGACTCCTCGCGCCATTTTGTCTGTCAGACCGTTCGCTATAGTGTACATTACCTCGTGGAGGGCTTCGATGTCTGTTGTCGGATCTACCCCACGAATTTTGGCTATTTCTGCGCAGGTTATTTCTACCTGTGTTGCCTCGTCTGTCAAAGTTCATTAGTTGTATGGGATATTCCCGATACATCCGACTAGGATTCTGAACGTTTCGTTCGTGTCTATGACCATATGTCGTTTCCGAATTTCGGTCGTATGGTCGGTTATACCTCGGTCGGCTCGCGACTCCGTGCCTGTTTTGAGGTCCTTGTGCCCTCATCCCATCATTTCTGTGTTGTGTCTGGGTATGGTTATCTGCCCTCTCCCACGCGGTTTGTTCGGCAGCTTGTGGTCCGTGACCCTGCAGGGCTGCAAGCAACTCTATTGCCTCGCTCAGGGTTTGTGGTCGAGCTACCACCAAGTGATGGCGTATTACGTCTGGGTAATGTCGTACCATTAACGCTATGAACTCCTGCTCCGGCATAAGTGGTTCCAGTAATTTGCTTAGCTGGCCTAGGCGTAAGAAATAGTCGGTCATTGACTCGCGGTTTCCCTTCTGATATCTCCCATTATTGATTTGGCTTCGGACATTGTATTGAGCGCTTCCACTCCAATACTTTTGCAGGAAGGCCGCCCGAAAATGTTCGTACTGTGCCAGGTCACCTAATGTTAGTCTGAACCAGCTTAAGGCAGAACCTACAAGACTCCTTTGAATTATGACCATTTTATAGGTGTTGGGTATTCCTCTTAAACTAAAATAAGACTCTATATCATTTATAAATTGCTTCGCATTGTCACGCTCACTGTCGAACCTTGGTATAGGGAGTTCATTCAAAAATTGTGTCGGAACTGACAATCGCGGCTGTGTCTCAGGTTCACTCAGTGAATTATAGTTTATGTGAGGAGACGACGAGGGAGCGCTCACGCGGTCACTCGCCCTTCCCTCCATGCTTACTCCACTACCTGAGGCAACGGGAAGTGTGGAAGCGTGGCCTTGTGTATTGCCTATGTGGATGTGCTCAATCGCTTCCCGTACCTCGGCAATTGCAATCTCTCTTGCCTTTGCTTGGAGCTTGTCACTTTGGACGGCAACCACTTGTGTCAGTTCATCCCTTAATCTACTAACTTCGCATGTTTGCGAGATTCGTGCTTCTCCCATCATTTTATTTAAATTATCGAGCTTGGCGCTCGTACCTGCCTCAAATGAGCGCTGTTTTGCTTCGAGTGTGACACAAGCGGATCTCGTCTCCTCTCTTATCTTATCGGCTACATTATTTATTGTTTCAGATAATGTGCATCTTATACTACCAATTTCTTGATTGCATGCCTGCCTAATCTGCCCTACTTCTGCCTGAGTGGATCTAAGTTCATTCTGCACTGTGCGTATGTCATTTTGCAGAGCACTTTGAGTCTGCTTGACCTCGCTCATGACACTATTGAGCTGTGTTTCGAGCTGCTGGCATAACTCATACTGTTTCTCAGCAAATACTCGCTCCTGCTGGTTGAGTTGCTGGCTCAATCTCTCCTCCTGTGAGGATAATTTAGCCTCTAATTGGGTCATTACCTCAGCGACCATTGTTTCCCCTTGGTATGAGATTTTTGCTTCTAATTGTGCGGTTTGAGCCGCCATTGTTTCCCCTTGAGATAGAATCTTTGCTTCTAAGTGTGCGGTGTGAGCCGCCATTGCTTCCACTTGAGATAGAATCTTTGCTTCTAATTGTGCGGTTTGAGCCGCCATTGTTTCCCCTTGAGATAGAATCTTTGCTTCTAATTGTGCGGTTTGAGCCGCCATTGCTTCCCCTTGAGATGAAATCTTTACTTCTAATTGTGCGGTTATTTGAGCAGCCATGTCAACGGTTTGTTGCCGTAGCTGGGTCATCTGTCCCAATAATTGTTGCATAATGTGTGTCGCGCCCGCCAGTTCTGAGTTTTCAGTTGGAGGTGATTGCTCGGACTGCCTAATCTCACCTACTGGCAGAGATGGTTCAATGTTTACACCCATCTCCCTATCTACATTTATATTATTTGCCATGGTTCCCCTCACGCCTATTACTTTATTGCTTCTAAGTAACATTCACCGATTTGGTTTATCTCCCCCTTTTTTTTTAAGTTACTGTTTAAGGAGTCGGCAGCACCTGTCTAGTCATGCATGTTTACAATTCTATACAATAGGTTATCTACATATACATCTAAGCAGAGGTTCGGGCACTTACTCATTGCTGTGGTCCGGATTGCTGTGGTATGTTTAATCCAGGATAGGGTTTGCACTTCACTAACACAGGGGGGCTAATGTTGTCTTGTGGAGGTCGCGGTGGTAGTCTCCGTTGCCGTGGATCTTCGTTGGTGGTGATGATTTGGGTCGTTGCTCGGTTGCGTTGCTCGTGGTCGTATCTCATTCATGCAGTGGCATCCAGAAACTCGTCGGAGAACATGCCAGTCGTCCTGCTGTGGCGTCCAGAAAGTCGTTGCTGCAACATCCGTCGGTTGTATATTTGTGATGTCCAGAAGTTGGTAGAAGTCCGTCCTTCAGGCGTTGTTGCGTGCCATTTTAAGAGGCAGCCACCAGGTATTCGTGACCAACCACCTTGGGTGCCATTTTATGAGGCGGTACATTCGTCGTCTCACAGTTGATGGTTGTTAATGATACGCGGGAGGTGTAGGAGGTTACGACAGGTTCATTGGTGTGGTAGGTTTTCTGGGTTTTGCATGAGGTTCTCTTCGTTGGTCTCAGGAGTGGGTACCCTGGCTATGGTTGGCTGCTCAGTTACATGAATGCACTGTAGGTCCTTTATATCATAAGATTTATTCAATGTCTGCCGTAACACTCGCCACCGCGGAATGTGATAAAAATGGTTTGGCTATGGTAATGAGCTCCCCTGATGCAACGTCTTAGTTCGCGAAAGTATTTTAGTAGAGTCCCTTGGTGCGATGTCTTAGCTCGCGAAAGTGTTTTCGCAGGCTCGGTGCGACGTCCTGGTTCGCGAAGGTACTTTGGTGGAGTCTGTTAACAAGACAAACCTGACATCGCCATTGCACGATTTTCCCCTTCTCTCGTTCCTGATTTTGGTTTCTCACGTCACGTGATGTTATTTCTGTGCATTTCGTTGGCTCTTCAAAATTTTTATTTATATTTTATTTTTCACACACAGATGTTTAGGTTTCCCACGCTGGTGTCGGAGATGTAAGATAAGGCACGCAAGCTTCTTACCCGAGCTAAACCATGTACTCATTGTTATGGGCACGTAGGGGTATGCTATAAAGGAGACGACCGACCAGTTAATGGAATAGGGACAGGCTACCTGCTTGTTTAGGAAGGACTGACCAGATGATATTTATGATATTTTAAGGTGCGGACAGAATGTACGGTTACAACTTCCCCACTGACCTGTGTTTACTTGGAATTGCCCTGTAGAGTCCTGAGACCGTTTTAACCCACGAAAGGATACATACTTGAAATACGGCGCGGTTGGGCCACCTGGTATATAACTGTTCAACTCTACACTTGCAGTGAATCGGCTAAAAGTCTTAAATGTTTGGAGGTTCTCTATAAATTACCGTTAATTTTGTTCCGATTTCAAGCGGATCTTCAAATCTGTAGACGCAGCGGATGGCGTAAAAATCATAAACTTTTATGCAGATCAGTATATGAACTACCCTTAATTTGGAAGCGATTTTCACCAAATTGAATACATAATTTAGACTACCTACATGCAGCAAGAATTGTTTCGTACTTATAGACGGCCAGACAAAACGACACTAATAGCTTTTATACTGCGGTGAATGCATCTAAAGGTCGTAAATCTCTTCAGCAACCAAATTCTGACCGCACCACTATTACCACATTACTCCGAAGCATGCAATAAACTGTGAATACTTTTTTTTTTTGCAATGAATATGAATATAGCAGAAAATAGATTTTATATAAATAATTCGTAAAATACCTAGCTATGAGGTAATAATGGATAGTCATGTTACTATAACGTAAAATATGCTTTTGTCGCATAATCGTTTCACAGATTGGGTGTATCTTACCTTTGAAGGAATTTCCAAAAGCCTAGGCTCCTCAAGAGTTTCTCTTCGTAACAGTAGATATTAGCAAGCAGTCAGTTTTCCATATCTCGTAAACCTCCTGACTGAAAAGCACCGGCAGAGCAGCAAAATCGATATTGGATAAAATTATAAATTTGACGATTAGAGAAATTACTGATACAGAAAGTAATGGTATCATTTATGCATTCCAAGTAGTAAATTAAACACAGAAAATAGATAAATGATGACTTGCATAGATTTCAGGGATCCTGAGAGCTTACTAAATTTCTAATGCGCACAAGGAAATAGTTTTGTTTATCGATCGATACATGATAAAGGCAATGCTGCAACCTTTCATGATAAAATGCTGCACACCATATAAGCATCGATTTCTCGGAACTCTTTAGATTATATGACAGATTGTGGCTCAAGCTCAACTAATCGTTTCAACCAGTGCTCCACTTTGTGGTGCAATGTTGCTACTTCGCTGTTACTGTAGTTTTGAGAGTATTAAGTTTGTTTTCTGACCCCATGTATGTACAGAACACAGTCACTACATCTCATGTAAATCATCATCGCCATTGTCGTCATCGACACCAACAAACCGACATCGGTAACCGAGGTGTTTGGGACATACACTCGTTAGCGGGAGGAGGTTTAAATTCCGTCAATACCGTTCTCCCTGCGTTTTTTTTTCTCCGGGTTTCCTTAATCTCATAACCAAGAATAGGAATGCGACACGAAGATTTTCAAGAGAATACCCTACCCACCCCAAACTACACTATACATGCAAGATTGTTTCGAATTTTTTTTATTTTCTAAAAAGGGCTTTATCGGTTTTGATTAAAATACCATATATTAAATCTATTTACATGACAAATAAAATGTATATCTTGAATTTTCTGGGAATAGCCTAAGAATTTCTCTCCACTCGTAAGAAATTGTTTATAATCTTGTATATCTGGTAAACGTTACGCGATTGATGAAAACGTACAACACAAAAATTGTAGACCTATTTAAGACACACAATTTATTTCAAATAACTTTTTGTGGCATAAGACTTTTCTGAAATGTCCGTTATTAATGATCCGAATTTTTCATTATCTGATCATTCTTTTAAAGTCCTGACAACATTCAATTGTTTCTGGCAATTTCATGGAAACAGTATGGCATTTTAAGGCCACCGTATAGCGTCCGGTTTTTTTGCTATCTTTTTGTATCTATACCGAAATGTGTAATTTAGCTATTTATGCAACGGTTTATGGAGTAAAATGAAGTAGATAGAAAAATAATATTTAGTAAGATTCATTTGTATACTCACTAATAAACAATAGACGGTGAAGAGAGTCATGTGAATATTACATCAGATTTTTTCTATATAGCCAAAGAGTACCTATTGTTTGTTAGGGGTTGAAAATAAGGATTCATAATATGGATAGCGGGTATTTTTTAAGGTTGTACCGTAGCTTATCATTTTTGCCAGATACTATAATCCAAGTGTAAAAAGTTTAACAAAAATCAAACTAAATACCCTGATAACAATGTTATGATAATGAAGTTCAGCGAAGTAAGAGAGAAATTTGGTGATATAAACAGGATATGCAACTCCCCCATTCAAGAACTCAATTATAAACACATTTATCCGTTTCAATTAGAAATCATTAAAATCTGCAATTTTCTCAATAAAGTTCGAGAAATGTCCTCTTATAGGCATATTCAATTAAACAGTATTGAAATTGCGTTACATGAATATGAAACCCCTAGCTACAAATATCGCCAGTTTTAAAAGTTTTGAAATTTTGGAAATATTTATAACCTATCCGTCCGAACAGTGGTTTTAAATGGTGAAAGAACTATCAAAATCCATTGAGTAGATTTTGACATTACCTCTCCTCAAACAAACACACATTTTTTCTCCCTTTATAATATTAGTATAAATATGAATATTTTGATTCGAGTGCGTTACGGACGAAACAAGTTTTATAAAAACCAATGGACCACATAACCAAAGTTCGGAAGAAAATTATTTTAGTTGTATGGACTCCGGCCGTGTAAGCATACGCCATTATTTACATTAACACTATTAAAGAAATGTCCATATATTTCTAATATTTTTATTTTATGACTTTCATAGCATGATTTTTACTTTCTCTACTACGTATAGTAAGTAGGGGAAGTATTGCATTCCACCCAAAAATTCGATACCGAGATTTCACCGGAAATACACGTTTTGAGACCTCCTGAATCCAAAAAAAGCATTTATAGAAACATGTCCGTGTGTGTGTCTGTGTGTGTGTGTGTCTGTGTGTGTGTCTGTGTGTGTGTGTGTCAGTGTGTCTGTGAACAGCATAACTCAAAAACGAACAATCGGATAAGCACCAAGCTTGGTATTTAGGTTCAGTATCTTCCAGAGATGCGACACGAAGGTTTTCAAGAAAATCCCCCCACCCCAGACTACCCTTTACATGGAACATTTTTCGAAAATTTTAATTTTCTCAAAAACGGCTCTAACGATTTTGATTAAAATATCATATGTTTAAGATATTGTCATGACAAATAAAATGTATATCTCGAATTTTCTGGGAATGTCTCCAAAAGTATTCTTCATTATGAACGACTTTTTCATAACTGGTAAACCATAAGAGATAGACAAAATTTTACTACACGAAAAATGTAGATCGCGTTAAAATACACAATTTATGTCATATACATTTCTTTTGTTGAGTGAACCGTTTTCGAGATATTGCTTGTTATTTCCTTAAATTTTCCAATACTTATACTTTTTCTCAAATGCGTTATTCATTTTTACTTTCTCTACTACGTATAGTAAGTAGGGGAAGTATTGCATTCCACCCAAAAATTCGATACCGAGATTTCACCGGAAATACACGTTTTGAGCCTCCTGAATCCAAAAAAAGCATTTATAGAAACATGTCCGTGTGTGTGTCTGTGTGTGTGTGTCTGTGTGTGTGTCTGTGTGTGTGTGTGTCAGTGTGTCTGTGAACAGCATAACTCAAAAACGAACAATCGGATAAGCACCAAGCTTGGTATTTAGGTTCAGTATCTTCCAGAGATGCGACACGAAGGTTTTCAAGAAAATCCCCCCACCCCAGACTACCCTTTACATGGAACATTTTTCGAAAATTTTAATTTTCTCAAAAACGGCTCTAACGATTTTGATTAAAATATCATATGTTTAAGATATTGTCATGACAAATAAAATGTATATCTCGAATTTTCTGGGAATGTCTCCAAAAGTATTCTTCATTATGAAAACGACTTTTTCATAACTGGTAAACCATAAGAGATAGACAAAATTTTACTACACGAAAAATGTAGATCGCGTTAAAATACACAATTTATGTCATATACATTTCTTTTGTTGAGTGAACCGTTTGCGAGATATTGCTTGTTATTCCCTTAAATTTTCCAATACTTATACTTTTTCTCAAATTCGTTATTCATTTTTTTATGTTCTGGACATGCAAAGAGAATGGAATGCCCCACATAGCAACCAGCGTTAAAATATTTGACTATCGCTTAAAACCTACCATATTCCCCTTGCATCTACAAGAAAATTATCAATAAGATTGACATCTCGATATCTCGATTAACATGAAGCATATGGAGAATAGGCGTTTGTAAAATTAGGTTGTACAAGAGTAGAGAAAGTTATGTGAGTGTAACACATCAGATTTTTTTCATATTTCTCACATTTCTAGTGACAACTGGTATATAATACACTATTTTGGTCGACCACACTATAATACGCTGATTAATGTGGCGTAACTGAACATGTGGTATGCATAATACAGTGAGTCCATAAAAATACTGTCATACTTTGAACTGGTATTGTGTCGCTTTGGATCGTCGTATTTGGGTGAACTTGGTGACATTCGAAAGAAAAACCCAAATATGTTTACTATACCTCATAGACATTGGATGTGGCCCCCACGAGTGACGCTGCAGACATCAAGGCGATATTCCCATTCATGCCACAACGCTCCAACATATCTGATGAAATGAACTGGATGGCAGCAGTGATACGAAGTTGCACTTTTTGCAGGTTTTGAGGCAATGGGGGTACATAGACACGATCTTAATGTAACCCCATAAAAAGAAGTCACAGACCGTCAAGTCAGGCGACCTCGGCGGCCACTTGTAGAAGGCATCATCATTTCCGGCACGTCCAATCCATCTTCCTCGAACTCACTCATTCAGATGTTCCCGAACATGTAAATGCCAGTGAGGAGGTGCTCCATCTTGTTGGAAAATAAATTGGTTGCCTTTTTCTTCTTCTTCCAATTGCGGAAATAAACATTCATTGAGCATGTCAAATAAGTTGGACCATTGACAGTGGTCTCTCGAAAGCAAAATGAGCCATAGGCTTGATGTTTCGATACGGCACAAAAGACATTCACTTTAGGGGAGTCTCTATCAACTTCCAAAATGGCATGTGGATTCTGGCTCCCCCAAATCCTAAAATTATGCCTGTTCACTTTTTCACTAACGTGGAATGTTGCCTCACCACTGAAAATTATTTTTTCTGACAGATTTTCATTATCCTCCATTAGTTCCAATAAGTGTTCAGAGAAATCTAATAGTTTTGCAGGGCCATCAGGTTTCAACTTATGTAATAATTACAGTTTGTGGGAGTGAAACTTCAGTCGCGTACGCAGGATCTTAGATACGGTGGATTTAGGGATGTTTAACTGCTGACTAACTCTACGGACAGACTTCTTACGACTACGTACAGATGCCTCCCGCACTTCCCGCATTGACAGATGGTCTCCCTGAATGGCCTTTCCTTTGATGACGTATGCAGCTACGATCCACAAAATCACGGTACCACTTCAAAATTGACGTGTGTGTACGAGCTTTATGTTGAAACCTTCGCCTAAAAGCAGCTGAACCTGCACCAGACTCTGCGTGCTATGATATTCCAAAACACACCAACTACTTTCTTGTGGGTTCACCATAACTCCTTAAATCTTCTTTAACAACAACACAATTTTAAAAGCACCGAGCGGGATGGCTCAGGCGGTAACGTCTGTGGCCTGCATTCGGGAGGTCCCGGATTCAAATCCCGTGGGCCGACCAATCTGACTGAGGTTTATCGTGGTTTCCCTCATTCGCTAAGGTAAATACCGGATTCGATATTTAATACCACGACCCAAAGTTCCACCTTAAGTCTAAAACCACAGTAAAATGAAAAATAGGTGGCAATAGCGAATATTGTGCCATCTATCCACAGACAATGACAGAAGGTAGACTAGACCCTAATGCCATCTGCACGGCACGAAGCAGAAGATCCATTGCTATGCGCTAGGGTCTCTGTGGACACGACGAAGCGGGTGGTTACAGGGATGAGAACTAGAAAGCTAACTGTCCGCCACTACCTCAATCTAAGAGTTATTCACTAACAGATCCGTCGCGATATGACCATGTAATTAAAGCGACGTAAACTAAATAGAGTAATAAAAGCATTTAAAGCAAACATTCACATGTGACTTTCCTGCTAAATATCCAACAATGAACCCATATCGACCAATTACAAACGTGAGTGAATTTAGTTTCTGTGTTTGATTCCCGCGATCCCGTCCATTGTTGTCCATTGTATACATGCACAAAAATTGGATTTTTTTCTTTCGAATGTCACCAATTTTACTTAAATACGATTATACAAGACGACGTAGTGCCAGTTTGGAGTATGACAGTATTTTTATGGACACACTGTACTTCACCGACTCATTGTGATCTTACTCGGCGGCGTGCGCGGCTTCACTATCGCCCATATCTTTTAACATCTTCAAAGCAACAGTCCACTGGGATCCATTCTCCAGATAAACAATGAAATCTCAGCATTTAAAATAAAATAAATTCTGTTCTTTGTAATTTGAATATTATAATAGAGTTCATTTGCATTGCTTCAATATATGTTGCTTTCACGTTACCCGCAAAAAATCAAATACGGCGTGGACTCAACTGTGCTGCCACATGTTACACACCCGCAAACCCGCTCAGGGCCTGCAATCCGATTAGAATTTAATTACACACAGTTAACAAGGTAAGATCGTTTTGTAAAAAAAACCCCTCAAAATCTTGATGTTATAGTGTGGTCTACCAAAAAAGGCGTATGCAACTTGACTATAATGGTAATTAAGACGTTCGTATGAAACTAATGAAACTCTCTACCGCTCGTTTCATAAAATACTCGCATCTTAATTACTACATTAAAGCTTTGTTGCATAATATACTATTACACTGCAATAGATAATTAACGTTTGCGTTCTTTGCAATTTTTGACTTTCCAATCTTCCTGCTGCCTCAAGAAAAGCAACTCTGTCAACGTTTGCCATTTAGTTTCTGGCTGGTAAGGTCTTTATAATTAGCTTCACTTTGTGTCAAGATCGATTACAAATAGTGTCTGTTCTTTCGCCACATGTCATCAATTTAACTTCATTGTGACTTTAAGCACGAAAATAATAACGTATTCTAATACACATTTTACTTGTGCAGGCAACAACGAATGAGATTATTATTCCGCCCAAAGAAGAATGTATCTCAAAGGATGATCCGAGGAAGTTCTTGATCATCGCGTATGATCTGGAAATGACGGGGTTGGAGCCGGAAGATGAGATTGTGCAAATTGGAGCTTACTATGCCGCTGATCCTGGGGGATCTCAGAAGTTCAGTCAATTTGTTTTACCAGCCACCAGACAAATCAATCCTGATGCCTCCTTCAAGATCGGTCTTAAAGTGGATTGCAGAGATGACAAGAGAGTTCTCGTCGATACCAGGTGAAACCACTTTCTAATATATATTCATGAAATGTGGAGAAGTCAGGACCCTAACCATTGTAATATGAGACTTGTTCATTTGCAAAATTCCTCAATTTTTATTGCCGGTTCAATCAAATCTATGACTTCCTGGATTTGCGTGGTACAGTGACAGGCTCCACATAACCCGGTACTTCTCTCTTGAGATACAAAAGTATGGTTTTCTCTGCCATCTTAGTAAATAGATTAAGTATTGCACTCCACCTAAAAATTCGATATTGGAATTTCACCGAAAATTCACGTTCTTTTTAGAAAAAGTCCCTGTTTTTGTGTGTGCGCGCGTGTGTATGCAAAAACGAAAAGTCGGATAAATACCAAACTTGGTATTTAAATTCAGTGTCTTCCAGGGATACGATAGGGAAAATTTTAATAAAATCCTCCCACTTAAACCTTTTTATATGGAAAAGTTTTCGTTGCTTTTTTTCTCAAAGATGTCTCTAATGGTTTTAAATATAGAGGGGAAGCTTTAACCGTTTAACTACGGTTGGGTCTAAGCATGGGCTATAGCGAACGCAAGCTATTGGAATTCAACAACAGCCAGTAAAATACGAGGGACATATTAAAAGTAGGGTCCGTTTTGCAATAACGTAATATTTTCCCATAGTTTATTTTTTAACCAAGCCTTCAAACTTTACACTACTTTTCTACCAGTTATCAATGTTTTTGAACATTTTTCTTAGGGCAGCATAAGCTTTTTAGAGCCTCGTCATAGACTTCCGCTGCCAGTTCATCTAGAAACCTTGTAACTGTTTCCGGAGTTAAAATGTTCTATGTAGAAAATGAGCTATGATAATCTCTTAGGGGATATATGCGGCGCATGTACGAAAGCTTATTGAAGAACTTAAATAATGAGTCGCCTGTTTTGGCTAACATCACATTAACTTGCAGATTAACAATAAGATTTATCTTCCTCCTACAGAAACTGCGAGGACTAAGTTAGATTCGAAAAACCAAGTTTTTTCTCTTTCTTGGTAAGGATTTAGACAAACAACTGTTTTTGTTTGGAACAGTTGAATGTAAGGAGTAATGTAAATACTCTGCTATATCAGATAACGCAGGTAGATCATGGACAGATCCCTTTCTGCAACGTCATAAGATTCTCTCTCCGTAAACCTTGTGGCACATTGCTTCCGCATTCTTTAGGTTTTAACACGAAGAACGCACCTACATTTTTATCTTCTTTTGCAAGCTTATGAAAACATAATTACCTAGCAAACAGAGTTTACAAAGTTGACGAAATTGGTCTCATAGTTGTTCAATGTAAAATTCCACATGCATTGATAGAAAATACAAAACATCTTCAGCAGAGATGTGTGCCTCAACCACAATCATGCTTCCAAAACTGCGAATGAAAATATTGTACCACGTGGTAATTTTCCTAAGGAAGAACTTGTCAGAACAACTAATGAGACTTTCTCTTAAGCAGGCTCTATTGGGTTTGCACATCCTATTGTTTGAGTCAGAAGTAACATTTTTTCGCAGTGGCTCAGCAGGGCCGGCTCCAGGAGTTTTGCCCGCTCCGTGTGATAATTGCAAGTGCCATCCCCTTAAACTTTTAGACACGACTGATTTTTATCCGCAACGGCAGTCCTCAATGATAAGTTATTCTCACTATATATATATTTGTAGGCGTAATTAATAAATAAAATTCAGGAAGAGATACGTGTGGTGAAGTGATCTGAGTAAAAGATAAAACATGCAAAGCCACACAATAAAAATATTCAGTATATTGGTTTACCTCTTAATCGGAAGATTAAAAGACTAAAACACACACACAGACACAAAATGAAAACACTCCCGATGGTTGACTGCACTGGTTAATAATCCACAACATATTTCGGCCTGGATGTGTTTTCATTTATGAGTAACAGAAGTTACCAAGTTCCTCTTATTTCATTGTAATGTTAGATGCCACAGTATGAGAGTGACCACTCTATCATTTGTACTTTAATGTTACTACTGTATGCTTATCTATTTGGGATCTTGAGGTATGGATTGCCCATAATAACACGAGATGTTAAGGAGTAACTGAACCTTAAACCATCTGTAGAAATTGTAATCCCTAGATATTCTCGAATGGAAGAGTAGTAAGTGACCATAAAAACGAGATATTCCAGTATCTGTCACCAGTCCAGCCCTTTGGTAGTATGGCCGGCGTTTAACCACGTTTCAACTAACCATACTATTTCATAAAATGCTTATTTTGTATTTATCTTAAACATAATGCCCTTAGGGCTTCAGTATTAGATCTTTCGAGTGTTATTTTTCTCTTATCTATTGTCTTGAACTCAAATCCGAGATCATTGAGGATCTTGTTCAAAGAGCAAAGGCTTCGCTGGAGTAGCTCTACTTCTTTAAATGAAGAAATAAGTTTGCGTGTGGTAGGATGCTCGTTTTGGGTGCAGTAGCAGTAGGTATGCCTTATTATTGCATTTAATTCAAAGTTGTCCAATTGAGTTTCTTTGGAGCAAAAAATAGTAGTTACCAACAAAGTTGGCTAACAATTAAAGAAGTAACTGACACAAACAGCAACTTTCAGGATACCACTATGGCGATTACTGACCTGAGAGATTCATGAGTCATCAATGTAAGCAAATAACTAAAGGTAGTGGCCTGAAGCTCCTGTTCATAAACGTGATACTTAATGTTGAACACCTGACGTGCACGGTAAGTTTCGACGGTCATCATCAATGAGGGTCGCATCAGTAATCAATCCTGGCGCTACATTTGTTACCAGTTTCATAACAAAACATGTCCAGAAAGTCGCTAGATCTTAAGCATTATTTGTAATTCCGTCATATTTTCACATAATTATCTTGTTCATGTTTTAAGATTTTTGCCTCCCCTAAAACCTGCTGCCCTGAGTGGTGGCACGGCTTGACATCCCCTTGAGCCGGTCCTGTGGCTCAGTCATCTTATTCAGAAGATTGTTCCTAAAAAGGAATCCCCGGTTCTTCTCGTCTCCAATGTAAATTACAGCCAAGTTCGTAATTTGGAATGCTTGAAATGGATTTGACTAATTTTATAACAACCATCTGTCCTCTGTTCCGCTCTACTCATAAGATGAATCATAGACAACTTGCATGGGGCCTCTTATTATTGCAAGGAAATAAGGACATGACTAAGGGTATCTCAGAGATCTGGAACATGCTGCGATATAATGGAGCTCTTTGGGAAGGGTCACTTGAAAGTTCAGATAGTAGAGATTGCCGTGGAAGGCTTTAGGATTGCAGGAATCTAACAACCTATTAGTAATTTTTTTCCTAGACAGTCTCTCACTAGAATCAACACATAAGTCCAGCCTGGTTCATCCTATGTATCTCTTAATCTCAATAAGGTGACACTTGATGTAGAGCTAAATAACCAGCTAGCCGATTTCGTCAACATGTCTATCTCCAGACACACCTAGAGCTGGCAGAATCAACTAGTACGCCTAGCCACCTACCACATCTTGGTTCTTCAAAATACGATCTAATGAGCCCTTTTGATATTCCATTAGCCCTCGCAGCTGACGAAAAGCCGCAGGTGCTCCTGGAATAAACTGCATCACTATAAAAGGCTGCATTCCCCGAATCGCTCAGCAAGGAGATCAATAAAACTGAAAATGTTCCGAGCTTTGACAATGGAATAAATTGCGAAAAAAGCAGTAAAAAGGAAAACAAATAGTGTGAAAGGGAAAGGAAATTGAGGAAGAATGAAGAACTAGAATGTCCTGTTGATTTTGAAGAATCCGAGTAGATTGTGTCAGCCTGAATTATGATGATAATGACTTCGAATTTACTCCAGGTACAGCTAAGCCGAAATATGACCCAATATGCATGCTCTGGGAGAGAAGATTTTCTGAAGATACTGGTGAACGTTGAATAATATAGGCATATACTGAATATTTTGGAAAGTGGTCACTATATATACAGGATGTTTCGAAAGTTACTGTATAAACTTCCTGGGTGTAATCTACAGGTCAAGATAAGATTAAAATGTTATATAGTACTTTATCTGGAATGCTTTATTTTGGAGTTATACAACTTTACGCTTATTGAAATAGCAGACAAAATAATTGTTAACAAAAAACTGACAAGTCATCTACAAAAAGCACAGTAGGGATCACGAGTGAAACACAAACAAAACAACATTAATATGTCCCAAAGTTGACAAACAAAGAGATCACTACTTAAGTACAAACTACATAAGGCCATTTATACCAAAACATGTTCAAAATGACGTCCCTGAAGGTTAACAGAGTGACGGTTCGTCTTCGTACACTCTTGGAATGTTGCAGACCCCATTCAACTCATTCCGCACAGTTATGCAGCAATTTTCAATTCGCTGCTGTAGTTCTGCTACGTTCTGAGTTTCGGTTCCACCATAAACGAGTGCCTTGAGACGGCCCCAAAAGTAGGAATCCAGGGAGTAAAGTTCCAGTTATCTGGCTGGCCAAGAAACTTGTCCTGCATGACCTATCCGCTTACCGGATATGTAATACTGAGATACGTCCTGGCCTCATGACTGAAATGTGCAGGAGCTCCAACGTACATAAACTATAAGGTGGTTCGCATACCGATTGGGATATCTTCATAAAGCACAACACACAGTTTAGATTCAAAAATCTGTCGGTACACTCGACCAGACAGACGCCGCGATAGAACATGCGGTCCCAATAAGGTATTTTCCACCATACCACGTCAAATGCTCACTGATAAGCGATGTTGGTATCTTCTTACTGTAGGTGCGTTAGGATTGTCATAAGTCCAAGCATGTTATGAGCGTTTATGATAAACAGCGCTTCGTCAGTAAACAGTGCCCAACGAATGAACATTACAACAGCAGTGTGTTGCTGGAGTAACCCGTGACAGGAATGCTGACATCTAGGATAGTCTGCAGGATTCAGCTCACTTACTTTCTGCAGGTGAAATGTGTGTAATTGTTGTCTCCGAAACAGACGTCATACAGTTGAATGGGGTATCCCTGCAGTAGCACTTGTTTGTCGGGTATTTATGGTCGGCTGTTAATCCACTACTTCCAGAATGTTCTCAATATCCACTCCACACTGTTGAGGTCGACCGGACCGCGGCACAGAACGAATGTCGTACTCCCTCGTACGCCTGTCCACAGCTGCAAATGTTTGATGGTTTGGTAGTCTTCTGTTTGGAAACAATTCCCTTTACCGTGGTCTTTCTTCTCATGAATTACCTTCTGTTTGCTCCATAAAAGAGGGCATATCCGCGTATTCATTGTTTGAGTAAGCCATCACACCATAAGTACACCATAGCAACAACTGAATGTCGTATTGCAGTGTACCAGACGTGGTACCTCTACACGACAACAGCGCCATACTACAGAGTACAACAGGCCATACCTGGTATTTTCCTGAACTGTGTAGAGGCGTGTTGTGCAGTATTACAGTCGCTATGTCAATGAATGTGACAAGCTCAAAGATTGTACTGCCCCATGTTTTAACAGCTACCAATAGAACATTATGCATCATAACTGCAAAATAAAGCAATTTCAGATAATGTACTATACTCTAGAGTACTAGAGTACTTTACTCTTATTTTGACCTCTACATTAAACTCACGAAGTTTGTACAGTGACTTACGAAACATCCTGTATACCAGGTGAGTCAGCTGCCCCTAGGTATTCGTATCTATGCAATCCGCAGTTTATAGTCTAATGTGAAAACATTGACACTTTTAGCAAACCAGCTCTTATTGTAGCTCTGCCCTTTTATTCAGTATATACGCAACCACCACTAATGATTAAAGGCTTGAATGAGCCAAGGAGCTGCGAAAGGCTTGAAAAAGACGGCTCTTCATGAATATAATGCTTGCAAAGGAGGTAGAGGAATGCTCTCCCGAAGAGCGTGACAGAATGCGTGTGTTCTGGCCGAGTGGCTTAACTAACGACATGTGGTGAAGCAAAGGTTAGCTTCGGAGGTTCTAATCCAATATTTACATCAAATTGCTTTGGTTCTTTTTCTTTCTCTTTGTGTTTATTTTCTGTATTTTAGTATACCAATTTGTTTTTATTGGCTCTCCTGTGAGCTAAAGACACAAGAATTACAATCATAATAATTGTGAATCATGTTTACCCTAATAATCTGTACCATATCTGGTGTTGTAAATGTGTTGCGTAGTTCGCTTTCATTCTTTTGGGCGTACTTCGACGCTATTAAATCTAACAGTTTTTTCATGTTTAAACCTTATAATTTACTTCTTCTACTCACAAAGGAGTTGTAAATGTGCTAGGTTCACGGGTAAACAGCAAAATAAATTGTTAAATGTTCAAAATGACGACCCCCTTCATGAATGCATACTTGGGTACGTTGCCAGAGAGAGACCTTCTTGCATGCTGTAACATGGGCGGTGTAATCTACCTGCATTCTTTACGTGTGAATGCCTGTAGATGATTTGGGTTTTGCGGTTCTTGACCGTAGACCCGTTCCTTTAAATGATTCCACAAAAAGAATTCAGGCGATCTAGGGGGCCATGCAATTGGGCACCCTCGGCCAATCCATTTTTGCGGATCTGTTCTATGTAAGTGATTCTTTACAACCAGTGACCAGTGTGTTGGAGCTCCCTATCACTCGCGCTTGAAAGTCGCGTCCGTGGAGGGCCTGGTGTAGTTGTAGATGGTATGGATATTTATTACGGTGCAATATGCGCATCACTGAGGACCGACTTAGACTTATGTGCAGATCTTGTGCTATGGTTGAACTGGTATGTAGATTGTTTTCTATTACGTTTAGCACAGCTTCTTCGTTGCCTCCAGAGGTTACTGGAGCATCGCGAGCAGGTGGTGCTCTTTTAAATCATCCTGTTTCACGAAGGCGTCTTTCAGCCCTTCGAAAAGTGTCTGCAGTAGGTGCCCTCTTTCCTGGAAACCGTTCTTCATACAGGCGCTTTGCTGACAGTGCATTACACCTTGTTTCTCCATAGATTAACAGCATGTCAACATACTCGTCGTTTGTATACGTTATGACAGCAGCCGTGTCTAGTAGAAAGTTTGAAACACTCGGTAGAAAATGGAGAGTTTATTCACGCCAAACATTGTCGCAGCGCAAATAGCTAAAGCCACTTTGCATGTGTGAAGTGTTTTAAACTTGGCTAAATGAGCAAGAATAATACCGAGCACAATAAAATACCTACTGCGAAGTATATATTATTCCCTTGTCAGTGGATAATATGGCGATTGCTCTATTTTTACACACTTATAATGTTATAAAAATGTTCTTTTTATCATAATATAAAATTATAGGCGCAAAGAGATAAAACAAAAGGTAATAAAAAGTTCGCACTTAACACGAAGGATTTGAACCCGAATTGAAGTGGCACAATGGTAAAAAAAACAACCATGATAAAACTATTCGGCCAATCCTACCTTGCGAGCTCAAACCCCACTTCGAATCTTTACTCGCTTTTTGCAGCTTCATACAGTGTTTGGAGCTCGTTTTGGTAGTTTTAACTCAAATAAACAAACTGTATCAGTCATTTCAATTACTGTATGAACTGAAATATGCCATAGTTTGTGACAGAGGGGAAATTATCTACGTAATACTTAGCATTTTTTTGACAAGGCTGTACAAGGAACCTTTGTTGGCTGACGGCTTAAATCCAATTGGTTGCACTGCGTAGATCTACCATTTTGTTTTCAAATAGTTTTGCCAACCAATGCATATAATAAGTTGTTTCTTCAGGGGCGTTTTCAAAGGTGTGTATGAAGAATAAAACTTTGTAAAATCACTAAAAATGCTTTTGCAGCTCCCAGTGTCAGGGTGGGATGTTTTCGGAATCGACATATATGGCGATTGCATTCTGTCCCGTAAAACACTTATGCACTGAGTTATCTATCCCACCTCTATAAAGTGTTATGCAAATCAGCCATTAGAAGACATTCAAGAAAGGTGTAAACCACATATGTCGCTTAGCACGTTGCATAAATTCAAAAATAAATTGGGGCAACTGACTCACCTGGTATATACGATGAAGGTGACGGTGTAGATATTTTGATGGTTATACTTCGTTTGTCTTGAATATTATATGAATACTTTTACTTTCACAGCGTAATTTGTAAATAGTATTAGTAGCCATATCTGCATCACCTTGTGAGAAACTAGGAAATACTCATATGTCATAAAAATATATTTTTATGTTGTAATACTTGTTTTTAAAAGTTGTTAATAATTATTATGTAGTAAAAAGAGATTTCGCTCTCTGGCTCACAGCTGTCTCTCTCGGACAGACATTTCCTTATGTGTCCACTATGCTTCTGATAAAGCAAAGCGGTAAAATAATTTATGGTTGCATTGTTACCTTCACTGTCCTTCCGTAGTGACTTCCAGCACCTCTTGAATAGAACCTTTCAAATTGCATATCTTCAATGCTGCGCAGAATGCTGTTGTGCATGCTCTCATTACCCCACTCCTCATGAATGGCCGGAGTAGACATGTCTTTATTCGACCATCTCGGCAAGAATGGCGTGTGTACTCACACGGAATTATCTTTCTTTTGAGTGTCGGTGTTATTTGTGGTAGATAATCTGTTTTAAACTGAGCTGTTTATTTATGGATGCTCTTTAACTGCTATAGTTCTTAGCTCCCATCTTATATTGAGCGTGAAAGACCGGAAATTTTGCTCAGATGCCTCTGTATCAGGCTTGAGGTTCTTTTGCATGGCATAAATCTAGACACGGGACCACCGGCTTTACTTCCCTTCCGAAGAAAGCCATGCTAAGGATTTTTATGTCCGAAAAAAAAAGTCCATCGCCCTTTGCCGGGTTTGAATCTGCGACTTCGGGTTTTAAAACTGTGTATTGCTACAATATTGCTCCAGAATATACTATACTACTATATAGTATATTCTGGAGAGTTAATTTGGCCAGTATAACTTTCGAGTCCGTTATGTTTTTATAAAACATTCAGTATCAAAATGAACCTTTGAATAATAAATGACATGTTTAAAACCTAAAATATATCGACCCGTGCCAGACCTTTTTCAGAAAGACGTAAAGTGACAAGGAAATCCCAAATTAATTGATATCTAAAATACACATGGCTTAGACGCTGTAGTCCTAAGAAAATAATTTGTCGTTACTACTGAGGTGAAGAGCCATGGAGACCCAGTAAAACACTTTGAAGCTAAAACTATGGAGCACACCAGAATAGAGGGCGCATTTAAAATCAGATGTGCTTTATATTATCACTGTATATCTGAAACCTCTCTCCGGCAAGTAAAAACAAAACAAGAAAATGTGATGTGTTAATCAAGAATATTAGCAGCAGTGAAATTAGGTATTTAATATACAGTGAGAGATAATTACTATCCATTTTTTTACGCTACGCTACTGGAAAATATATCACTATGTGTACATTTAGGATCTTTTTAGTATATAGAGAGCAACCTTTAAATTCGCATTTATCGTTAACTGGGGATAACTTCGGTAGACGTAGCGTTTTAGAAACAAACGCAAGACAAGACATGGCCCTCATCAATGAATTTGTTCTCTTTGAAGTTCACGGGAGAGGGAGGAAGGTGATGGTTTAGATTAAGAAACAAAAACACACACGCACACACACTAACTGGCTACCCGACGTTGCACCGGTAGCTTTTTAATTTCGAATGACGATTTAATTAATTTCATTTACCTCCCCCACTGTTTTTATAAAACTATTCTACAATGATTATAGAAGTTATAGTGAATCCTCCCTTTTATCCCTTGTAATTGTAATTTAGCACAGTGCCGTCTATTTCTAATAAAGGATGAAAAATTCCCTGATATTCACTAAAAAGGATGTCTGACTTCACCTCCCCCCGACAGTCTTCGAAATTCTGGAAATGCTGTATAACGTGTAAGTACCTATTGGCTGTTGAACAATTATTACAGTCGGAATACTCCAGTAATTCTTAGTTACTCACAATAGGTGATATTTTAAACCGTTTTTCTTTGCTCCCATAGTTATTTAATAACATAAAATCTACACAGTGCTCACATAATACATAGAACCTTAACATATACAACGAAAAAGAGGTGAAGCTGGTGAAAATGAAGATTTCCCAATTCCAGCCACCAAATAAACTGCCTTAGGAAGGACAGATTTTCTGCTACCATCAAGAAAAATGTCGTCCTCTGTGGTGTAGTGATTACCATGCTAGCCTCTATTCCCGAGGTCGCGGGTTCAAACCCGGCGGAGGGCGATGGATTTTTCGGGCGTAAAAATCCTTAGCATGGTTTCTTTCGGTAGGGCAGTAAAGCCGGTGGTTCCTTGTCGTAGATTTACGGCACGTAAAAGAACCTCAAGCCCAAAAAGAGGTCTCTGGGCAGAATTCCCGGCCTTTCACGCCCAATATAGAATGGGAGCTAAGGACCACAGCAGTTAAAGAGCGTCCATAAATAAAACAAAAAAATTCTGATGTGTCACGCTCACATTACTTTCTCTACTCTTGTACAAACTATTTTTACAAACGCTTATTCTCCATATGCTTCATGTTAATCGAGATATCGAGATGTCAATCTTATTGCTAATTTTCTTGTAGATGCAAGGGGAATATGGTAGGTTTTAAGCGATAGTCAAATCATTAAAGAGCTGGTTGCTATGTCGAGTATTCCATTCTCTTTGCATTACCAGGACAAAAAAAATGAATAACGAATTCCCTTTTGAGAAAAAAATATAAGTATTGGAAAATTTAAGGGAATAACAAGCAATATCTCGAAAATGGTTCACTCAACAACAAAAAATGCATATGACATAAATTGTGTATTTTAACACAATCTACATTTTTGCGCAGTAAAATTTTGTCTGTCTCTTATGGTTTACCAGTTATGCAAAAGTCCTTCACAATGCAGAATACTTTTGGAGACATTCGCAGAAAATTCGCGATATACATTTTATTTGTCATGAAAGTATCTTAAATATATGATATTTTAATCAAAATCGTTAGAGCCACTTTCGAGAAAATTAAAATGTTCGAAAAATGTTCCATGTAAAGGGTAATCTGGGGTGGAGGGATTTTCTTGAAAACCTTCGTGTCGCATCTCTGGAAGATACTGAACCTAAATACCAAGTTTGGTGTTTATCCGTCTGTTCGTTTCTGAGTTATGCTGTTCAAAGACACACACAGACACACACACACGGACATGTTTCCAAAAATACTTTTTTTTTTGGATTCAGGAGGCCACAAAGCATGTATTTCCGGTGAAATCTCGGTTTCGAATTTTTGGGTGGAATGTAATACTTCCCCTACTATACGTAGCAGAGAAAGTAAAAATATAGAAAAATAATATTTGGGTTATTAATTATAAAACATCGGTTTAGTGATTTCTGATGTTAATTTGAAATAATTTTCTTTCTTTATACAGTTGTTTGACATATCCTGCTAATGATCTTGATAACAAATACAAAGAGAATAAAGCAAAACGTTCTGAATGTATGGCTATTAAAATATGTTGGTTATGGCAGATTCGATTCTCTTCTCTTTTGTTTTGTATATTTTGCTTGGAATGAAATATCCGACATTTGTCTTATTCCGTGGAGTAACAACAACCTGTATCTACTCCATGGTGTTCTCAGCTTAAAGTGAGTGTTCTTCACAAGCAAGTGTTCCTATTCAAGTCCAAGCGCTTTTAAACCTTCTTTAATCAAAAGTAGCGTATGAAATGAAATTTGAGGGTGTTTCATAGAGCCATATCCTCAGAAAGAATTGGCTTTTAAATGCTGAAAGAATTATCAAAATCACTTGAGTGGTTTTTTGAGATTACGCTACATACACACAGTTTTTCTCTATTTATTATTACACTAGTCTGCATGACATCGGATGACTGAAAACTAATAAGTGATCCTGACTCATCTTTTATGCTGATTTCAGAACTGCTTTTAGTTTTTTTATCACGTACAGTTTTTTCACAATTTCACTTCAAAAATATAGAGGTATAAAGATATTGCTTCCGCCACTACACATAAAATTGGGCTTGATGAAGCAATTTGTAAGCACTCTGCCACAGGATAGACCCTACTTCAAGTACTTTTCCAAGAAATTTCCCTTCATTACACAAGACAAATTAAAGGCTGAAATTTTTGTTGATCCTCAAATGGATGACGATTTTGAGAAGACAAAATGAGAGAGAAATAGAAGCATGGACCGCCTCCCGATCAGTTACTGAAAACTTCTCAGGCAATAACAAAGATCCTAATTACAAGGCCATTGTTGAAACAACGTTGGAACATTTCAAGAAGATGGTTGTAACATGAGTGTAAAGGTGCATTTTCTGCATTCACATATCGACTACTTTCCAGAAAATCTGGGACATTATAATGAAGAGCAGGGTGAACGTTTTCACCAAGATATTAAGGAAATGGAGAGGAGGTACCAGGGGAGATGGAATGAAACTATGATGGCCGACTACTGGTGGATGTTGAGGAGGGACAGTCATCTTCAAGGATCTGCAAGGAAGTCAAAGAAGAGAAAGTTTGAAAAAAATTAAATGAAACACTTTGGCTTCTTGTTTTGTTAAAATGTAGTCATGAAATAAATTAGACGAGTTCTTGAGAGTATTCTTAAAATGTTTCTTGAATAAAAAGTTACCTTGTGTGAAATGGTATTTGAATACTTTTCTACGCTCATTAGTAAAATTGTGAAAACATTACTTCTTATTTTGTGTAAAAACCTGACGTGATAGAAAACAACCGAAGTTATTTCTGGAATCAGCATAAAAACTTGATTCAAGAACACCTACTTTTAAGAAATCATCTGACAAAAAGTTTGAAAATGTAGACTAGTGTTATTATTATTATTATTATTATTATTATTATTACTATTATATTTTAAGGCGTGTCATCTCTGCTATAACAATAAGAAAAAGTGCTTAGTAGCAGTGCTTAAGTATCATTTGCTCGTGAGCATTTTCTGTGGTATGGACATATTACTGAAAGGAAAGGACAAGCGTTGGCCAGGCCTACGAATATCAGAGTACTGACTTACCCTCAACGTCAATGCGGGAATATTGCTGGTTTTCTTTAATTTTCCAATAAAATGTGCATATGCCATTTTCTTGTTCAAGTAGTTGCATTTTACACCAATTTACGTTACTAACTTATGTTTTGTAATAACACCTTGTCTAGTAGTCTTGAATAATACTCCTTGTGCTTTAAATGTTGTTGTTTTGTTATTTATCTCCTTAGTTTCATGTGGTTGCAAAACAAAAATGTTTTAATTTTCTTGGTTTTCAGACTCCTTTTTAAAACGGGATATATTCAGGTCATAAAAATCAAGTTTAGCAAGCACATATATATTTGTCAAACGAGTTAATATTACTCATATACATGTTCAATAAGACCTTTTAGGAAGTAATATTAAAGCGATAATAATTACGTGTTCGTGAAAAAGATAGAATGGTTTGACTCCTGAAATAATTACAAACTGGGGTTGTCCCCTTTTGGAAATAAGCGATTAAAAGAAAGAAACAGAAAGGTGCGCCTGGAGTATAATTAAGAATAAATTGTGGTTAAGGTGGGAGGATAGCCCTAAAAAGTCTCAGAGAAGCCTATCCCCGCTGAATTTCCTTGTCTACTGTGAAGCAGGCGTGCTTCTACGAGGCGTGTTTTTAAAGTAAGTACCGTTTTAACAGTTTGCCACCGCAGCGCTGCAGTCGCGATTTTGAGCATGCGCAATCACATCCTCCATTTATTAGGAAGCCAGACGCTGTGAGAGATCGTCACTTTGGGTTTTCCAGTTGTTAGAGCGTTTCGAAATGTTCAAAACAATCGAACCCGCCGACTGTGAAGTCAATCAGTGATCCGTGTTCTGAATGCTAGAAATGTTACGCCATCAAACATTCATCGCAAATTGTGCGAGGTTTATGGGGAAACAATACTAAATGATAATGCCCGGCCATGCACAAGCAAACTCAAGATCTGATTTGGTTGGGAACAATTTGACCGCACTCCCTGCAGTCCGGATTTGGCACCAAGCGATATCCGCCTGTTTCTTCATCTGAAGAAATTCCATGACGATGATGTGAAACAAGAAGTGCATGCATTACTTTCATCACAGGCGGCATCATTCTTTGATGAAGGCATACAAAACTGATTTCCCGTTACGATGAGTGTCTGAATAACGGCGATGACTAAGTGGAGAAATAGTGTAAGGTGTAAGGCAATGAATGATAATAAAGCATTTTGGAAAATAATGTTGTGTTATTTTTTAAAAAATTATCAGTACTTACTTCGAAAACACGCTTCGTACATCTCTTGGAGTTTAATTCTAATCTAGCTAATTATTTCTTTAAGACAATTCCCGAAATAAATTTAATGTGAATAGCATAAGCTCAATATTCTGCAAGTCAATGATTAAGCTTATCAATTGTTTCAAAAACGTTTCCGCTCTACAACAGGTCACAGCAAGTATTACCGACAGCCTCGGAAGAGGGTGCTGTGGGATTGTTTTGTGATTGGTTGAAGCTACAGCTAAATCAAAATGGCTGCTATGACAGCATAGTACTAGTGAGTCATGGTGCCATTTTCCTTGACATCCCAGCCCTGGTGCACGCTCTTCGTAGATTAAACATGGCAGAACAATTCTACAAGGTGAGTGATAAGATAAACCTACACCCACACCAACCACTCTAGATGAGCTTCATTGTGTTTATCTATTTTTAGCCAGTCATATGACAAAAACAAAGGAAACAATGAAAATTAAGTCATACAGAAGGAAGAGTAATAAAGGGAACAAAAGGTGTACTTTATTGCTTATTTTGTCGGTTATTTCCATTCTTCTCTGTATCTACACATCAAATGATTCCAATCATTTTTGCGTACTTCGTCGCAGGCTGCTGTTTCCATAGCATACAATGCGACATTTAATTAACAGAACTTCACCAACATCTTCCTCAGCTCTTTCTTAAGGACAGCTACCCATCTTGAAATTTCTAAAATGTACACTTTCAGTTCTATTCATTTAAAATTTAATACAGCAACCAGTATTTAATTACTAGTACGCGTATCAAATTCTATGCATATTCTAATATTAGTTCACGAGATATTATCTTCGTACAGAGCGGGATGGCTCAGGCGGTTAAGTCTGTGGCCCCCGAGACGTCCCGGGTTCAAATCCCGTGGGCCGACCAATCTGTCTGAGGTTTTTTCGTGGTTTTCCTCAGTCGCCAAGGTAAATACCGGATTGGATATTTAATACCACGACCCAAAGTTCCATCTTAAGTCTAAAACAATAAAATAAATGGTAATAGCGAATGCTATGCCATCTATCTACAGACAATGTAAGCAGTTAGACTGGACGGCACCCTAATGCCATCTGCACGGCATGAAGCAGGGTTTACAGGGATGAGACCTAGAAGGCTAACTGTACATCACATATCGTTCTAAGAGATATCCACCAACAGATCCATCGCGATATGACCAGGGAGTTAAAGGGACGTAAAATAAAATAGAAAAAAAATCTTCTTTTTTATGCTGTTTTGAAAAGTTGTTCCGCACGATGCAATTGTTTCTTTTTAAATAATATAATTATCCTTTAGGAGAAAATAAATGTAATGTATGAGACTGCAATTTTTACTTTCTCTACCATGTACCTATTGGTAGAGAAGGTATTGCATTCCACCCTAAAGCTCGATACCGAGATTTCACCGGAAATACGTGTTTTGGGGCCCTCTGAATACAAAAAGAGCATTTTTAGAAAAAGGTCCTTGTGTGTATCTTTGAACGGCATAACTCAAAACCGAAAAGTCGGATCTACACCAAACTTGTTATTTAAGTTCAGTACCTTCCAAAGATGCGGGACGAAGACTTTTTAAGAAAATTTCCCCTCCCCAAATTTATCTTGATTTTCTGGGAAGCGCCTTTGAGCTCCTCGTTATTCGGAAAGGATTTTGCATAATCTTGTATAACTGGTGAACGTTAAGCGATAGACGAAAACATGCTACCAAGAAATGTAGATCTCTTTAAAATACACAATGTATTTTAAATAACTTTTTTGTGGCACAAGCCATTTCCGAGATATCCATTATTATTGGCTCGAATTCTTCAATACTTAGACATTCTTTTTAAGTCCTGTCAACATTCAGTTGTTTCTCGCGATTTCATTGAATGAGTATGGAATTTTAAGGCCAGTATATGTGTCCAGTTTCTTAAATATTTGACAATCGATGTTCTCTTTGTATCTGTAACTAAGTGTGTAATGTAGCTATATCTACAAAAGTTTATTTGGAATAAAATGAAGTAGATATAAAAATAAGGTTTAGTAAAACTAGTTTGTATACCATTAATAAACGATAAAGGTCAGAGAAAATCATGTGATGTATATCAGAATATTTTTGCTTGAAATTTACACAATATCAGTGTTACTGTTTAATAATATCCCAACTAAGCAAGTTAACAAAACTTAATTTCATTATTTTTTATTCTGTTACTCATAAGAAGGTATAAATATTTATTTTATTTATACCGAAAAATACAGCGTGGAACAATCTGAAAATGAGAATGTGCTGACAAATTAAAACCCGAGAAAAGAATTAAAACGCTAATATAACACCAATTCCGAATTTAAGTTGTTTAAAATTATTAGTGTATATACAGACCCTCCATTTTATTCTACTCTTCTGCAGTTAATTTCGTATATGAAAATCCATGAAGACTCTCTTGAACGGTTTGTTTACTTCAATGTAGGAAAAACTTATCGTTTCTAACTAAAATTTTATAGGAAGCTAGGTTTATAGTCACACATTTAAATCAATATATGATATGCTTTAAAGGATTCGTACAGCTATAAAACTTACATAGAACTAAAGTAGAATGTTTGTAGTCTTTAATAGCACTGCAATCCATATTTATGAATGTTGGCAATTTTGGCCTTTTTCACCGATTGGTATACTTTAACCCTTAATTTGTCAAAACTACAGTAATAATAAAACAAAAGATTAGTATAAAAACAAAGGAAAGGGTGATAAAGAAGCCATAAATGTAAACAATTATTTTTCATTTTTTGCTTACTAACTGTTTATTGTATCCTACAAGATACATTGCCAAGAATAGGGCAATGAACAAAGCAATATAAACAATGCATTGTATCAACATATGTGTAAAAAATTGAAAAAGAAACTAAATTCACACGCAGTGAGCAAATACTTATTGATATTGTTTATTTAGTGTGGTATGATAGAAAACAATTGTGATTATCTACAAATCATAGTCTTACATTACGCTTTCTATACGCAACACTTATTTGTCCTTTTGTCCTGGATGACCAGCTTCAACAATAGTCAGCTCCGAAGGTAACTCAGGATGAAAAAAATAAGGCTGTGTGCTCACTATCATCGTCTTCAGTAACGTATTACGTGCCAGTTTTGGGCAGCAATGCCAATGACAACATATTTCTGCCCTTTATATGAACATTTTCTTAAAAATGTTAATTTTAAAATATAAATTTATGACTCTAAAGGACTGTAAATAAAGCATAACACTAATTAATGCCAATTTCCTACATATATTGTGAAAAGAATTTCAGATTATCTACATCTTTATCCGAGGTTTCGGCAATGTATCTCCAGGGATACACTCCTTTATAAGACCACAGATTTATTCCAAAGAATATATACATACATATATATATATATATATATATATATATATATATCTGATGTGTTACGCTCACATGACTCTACTCTTGTACAAAGTATTTTTACAAACGCTTATTCTCCATCTAGTTCATGTTAATCGAGATAAACATTTGCAGACCCTATCTTATTGCTAATTTTCTTGTAGATGTAGGGGAAAATATATTTACAAGGGCAATATAGAAAAACAGTAGCCTTTAAGCACATACATATCTCTTAATAGCTGGTTGCTAGGTGCAGCACCATTCCCTTTGCCACAGATTATGACTCTTTGCATATCCAAGACAAAAAAAATGAATAACGAATTCCCATTTGAGAAAATAAGTATTGAAAAATTTAAGGGAATAACAAGCAATATCTCGAAAATGGTTCACTCAACAAAAAAAATGTATATGGCATAAATTGTGTATTTTAACGCGATCTACATTTTTGTGTAGTAAAAGTTCGTCTATCTCTTATGGTTTACCAGTTATGCAAAAGTCGTTCACAATAAAGAATACTTTTGGAGACATTCCCAGAAAATTCGAGATATACATTTCATTTGTCATGAAAATATCTTAAACATATAATATTTTATTCAAAATCGTTACAGCCATTTTTGAGAAAATTAAAATTTTCGAAAAATCTTCCATGTAAAGGGTAATCTGGTTTGGGGGATTTTTTTGAAAACCTTCGTGTCGCATCTCTGAAAGATACTGAACTTAAATACCAAGTTTGGTGTTTATCCGACTGTTCGTTTCTGAGTTATGCTGTTCACAGACACAAACACACACACACGGACATGTTTCCAAAAATGCTTTTTTTTTGGATTAGTGGGATTTCAAAACATGTATTTCCGGTGAAAGCTCGGTATCGAATTTTTGGGTGGAATACAATACTTCCCCTACTTACTATAGGTAGTAGAGAAAGTAAAAATGTATTTACTTACCTGGGAAGCACATGGTTGATGTGCAACCATTTTGATGTCTTGTTAGGCCATATTGTTCACTGTGTAGTTAAGACTCGCATACGGAAACGGCAGCAAATTTTAGACAGCAGCTTTAGAGTGTTGCTTAGCCAGGGATTATGCTCACAACCAGTTACCATGCATGTTTTCCTTGGTGGAAAATTGAAAGTGTATGTATCTTATATGATACATTGCCAGTTTAAGGGTTAAGCGTCCATAGAAGAGGCTTCTTTTTTCTTTTAAAGCTTCCTTTTTATTGGTGCCATCTGCATGATGCCAACAGCTCATATAACTATACAGACATGGAGTATCTCGCTCCATCACATGCGTGCCTTCTTTATTCTTCTTGTAAAAATCAAAGTTTTCATCATGTTTTATCTCCATTAGCATGCTTCTTAGGATCCCCTTATGATGTATTCTTCTGTACTCTACTACATTCCTCCCTTGTTCGAAAACAACTTCTCAACAACTTCTCCAAATAGGTATTGAATGACTTACTTTCATTAGTTGTTTTGTGTAGAATTTGCATAGGAATCTTCACTCTTTCTATTCACCGCTAGTTTTCTTCAGAAACTACGTAAATTTCTTTCAGCGTCGAAGTCTTTTCCAATACTAAACACGCTACTTTATCTTTCTTTCAGTAAGGTTTGTTCATAGCAGTACAGCTGCATGTTTCTTCACCCTCCTTTCCGCTCATCGAAATGCTTCCGCGGTAATGTGAGGCACGCATTTAGGAGGTTCCGATTTCGATTCCAATTGGACCTGCCACTCTGAAAGCAGAATAAAATTCTTTTTAATTTAACCAGATCTAACACACTTCTCGGACATTTGTACATAATAGACTTACACAGGAAACGTGGAAGGGAAAATGCAACATCCCAGGATATACTATTTGCCACGCATGGATACGTAGCCTTAGGCTCCTTTATCTTCGAACCTAACGATATAATAAGGATAAATATCAAGAATGTGCTCAATTTTATCGGTCACATTGGATTTGATTGAAAGCCCAATCCTAGAGGCACAGAGAGATCTAAGAGCCTACAAGCAGGCTGCAAATGAGGCCACTCATTTCTTCTTCTCTTTCATCATCATCAGCTGGTTATGGGTTTTTTTTCGTGGTTTCCCTGACTCGTTAGGCGAATGCTGGGGTGGTCCCCCTTCTACTACGAATTTCCTATTCCATCAATTCCTGTCATCTGTTTCAGGCTATTGGACCAGGCGACGGCGGTTAGTGTGTTGTGGCAGGAGGGTGGAATTTCGCTTTGGAAAGATCTCTCCCTGGCACTTGGCGGGGCTGCTGGGATGCCCTTCCTGGTATGTCTTGTCTATCCCCTGTATCCCCAGATTGGAGGTAGCTAAGGCTACCTTTAGGCTACGCACCTAGCCAGCATCAGGATTGGTTGTTGGAATCGTTAGAGACCCCGTTCTTGCTAGTGCACTTTGTCGTCCGGATCTTGTCTTCCTTCGGAAGCACGAAGGCCCACTATGGCCTGGCCTAAGTACGGTAGGAGTGCATGCTTCAGTTATTAGAGGCCCCTCCGTTTGACTAACTCCTAACTCCTAACTCCTGACTTTCCCTGTTTCCTTCCTAAAGCCGAAACGTACATCTATAATTTGCCCAGTGAACTTAAAAAAACTCGTCAGCAAGCCCATTCTCCTTATGTTGCTTACCGTTATTCAGGAGAAATGTGTTTGTTGCACAAAGCTGAAACCAAACATTTTAAAACTGAACGAGCTAGTGTATTTTATTAACATGTTTAACTCTTTTTTTCACAGGTAGTGAGCGGTTTTTGTGATTCCAATGCTGTTTTTAAAACCGACTTGAAGGGTTGCTTCAGCTCATTTTCACTAGAAAGACTTTATCAAAGCATTATGGGAGGAATGCGACAAGGAGAACATCGTGCAGAGATTGACGCTAGGGATTTGTACCTGATGTTGCTCAGACATTACAAAGTGTACGTACTTTAGTATTTATACTTCTAGAATATTTGCTTCATCCTACAATTTCGGAAAACTTTCGATAACAAAATACTTCAGAAATGTGAGGCAAGACGTCTTTAAAGCAAATAACCTAACCAAACTTTTACATAAAAATTACACTAAAAAATGTATCAAGAATGTTTAACGTGTGGAGTTTTTCCTAGATATAGCCACCGCGGAAATGTTTAATACAAGAGTGAGATAACAACGAAGGATAGAGTCAGAGTGGTCGCAAGGAAACTGCCGACGGTATCCTATACTGTTTTTGTTTATTCAACGTTGGCAGAAACTAGTTATCTGCGTTTCATACCCTGGGTAAGCCATTCACTTATTGGTTTGATTTCCTATGTGACACACATGTATTAGCCTATGAACAAAGGTCAGGCCTAGGTGAGCGAAGAAATAGGAGTACGGTAACATTTCAGCTGATTGGTTGGAAGGCATGCTTCACAACGACCGTCCACACCAGTCCCTGATTGTGTCCGTCTCGTATTGGTTTCATCTCAGAAGTCTGGCACTCAAACATTACCCTATGAACACAGGTCGGTTTCCCTCTCAGGAGAGAAGGAAAAGGCGAGAATAAGACAAGCATTTCTTAAGTAGGGTACTAAAACCAGGTAAAGGGTTGGGGCTGCGTGGCAGAGGCGGTTGTATTTCCTTACCAACATAAACCACTACGCATTATATCGATTCGATCTCATACACTCGACTGTCGGACTGTGATAATGTATATTATACAACAAAACAGCGCAAAATTCACATTATTATGTTGCTCCAGCAGGAGTAAAAAATAAAACAATCCACAAGTGCCATTAAGTTCCCAATCCAAATCTATGCATACGGAAGTAAGTCACACAAAGAAGTTAGTACCTAATAGAAAAATAGTTTCAAATAACGGTCTGATATTAAAAATCTAAAATACAAACTGAGCGATTGTAATAATCTGGCTGAACAGCAAACTGAGATTAATGAAGTGCTAATTCTAACAGGTAGCAAAATAACCTTAGAATGCCTAAAAAAAGAGCATCCAAAATCATAATGAGCTCATACATAAATACGACCACAACTTAGCAGCTTGGGGCAAGATAAGTGCAATATACAGTGCCGATGCGTTAAAGACGATTCATTTGGGAAAGTAACAAAATGAATAATAAGAGACCTACGTACATCATCTAACGTGCAGCGGCAACAAGAATGGGAAGTATCTGTAAATGGAAAGGAATCGAGAATTACTTCCCAAGCACCAAAGAAAGGCTGAAGAGGAGGATTATAAATTATAACATCAAACTTAAGATGTACGATGGCATGTGACGGGACGCTAAGAGGCTACTACCATAAATACCTAGCGGGATGGCTCAGGCGGCAAAGTCTGTGACCCACCTTCTGGAGGTCCCGGTGATCCTGGTGATCGCCCACTCTGACTATGGGGCTTTTTGTGGTTTTTCTCTGGTCGCCAAGGCGAATGCCGGGGTGGTGTATTCAACCACGATTTTTCTCTTCCCCATTTCCTCTCATTTCAACTCCATTTCACGTTTCGGGTGTGCTTTCAGATCCTGCGGTGTTGGCGGTGCCGGACAAATGGCGTGGATGAATGTGCGTTGGAAAGATTTCTTCCTGTGAACACCAGAGTGAGCTGCCCCGCCCGTTAGGTTCGCTACATTGCCCTCTTGGGATTCCTTGCCACTGATGCGCGGGTGCTCAAACTGGAAATGTTAGGGACTTTTGAGCGTCTCTGTGGGCTGTCTGCCTGCGGACCTGGGACCTCCTGCGGCTCTTTCACCTCAGTCATGCCTCCTGCGGGGTGTAGGCACAGTAGCACAAACTGGTCGCAGTGCGCGAGGTGTCTCTCTCCGATAAACACATCCTACATCCTACTACCATAATTTCACATTACACAAGATCCAAATCATCCATATACAGGAGAACAAACTTGACCACCTCCTACTGAATTGTATGTGTCATACAACGGAAGGGATACCTCGTGCACTCTGACTTGCATAGATACTGCGGCTATCTTCCCCCAGGAGGAAGGGATGAAGTAAAGGAACCACAGCAGGCTACAGGCCGCAGGTAGACAGGTCACAGAGGTGCGAAAAGATGTTTACCTTTATCTTTAAATTTTTTATTTTTTTTATTTAGGATTAAAGTTTTTTTTAAGGGTTTAAATAAGTAAAAAATGTTAATAAGGGAATTAAACCCAGGAAGTTCCTAACAGTTCCAGGCTTAAGACCCGTCCCACTACTGGAGCTGATCAGAGAGGGTGAGGAACGAACCTTCAACCAAGCAGCTCTCTATTGTACACGGAGAATACTCTTTCCTTTGAGCAAGCATACACGATCATCTTTCCGGCAATGCCATATACCACGAAACCTAGAAGCATTACTAAAACATGAGAAGGAAATGGTATGAAAGTGGAATTATAAAAAGGAAATCACGGTAAACGAGAAACCACCCCAATGTTTGCCTACCAGCCGGGGAAATGCACGAAAAACTCAATTCAGGGTGAGCGCTCGATGGGAATCGAACCTGGAGTCTCCGGAATGCGAGCCTTATACGTTACCACGGTGCCATCTCGCTCGTTTCCTACTGAATTGTAGTCAGCTCAACATAGCCGGCCCTCGTAGCCGTGGTCGCTGGAGTATATAGCTCCGGCGTTCTGCCAAGCTGAGGGTCGCGGGTTCGAGTCCTGCCATGGGTATGGGTGTTTGTGTGTGTGTCTATGTGTTGTGTAATGACGGTAATAAGCGTTAACGAAAATAGTAACAACACACAGTAGTAGGATATATAGAGGAATTCTGGCACAGTTTTTTGCGTTTATATGGGAAAGGATAGGGAAAACGAGGGTAGATGCGACAGTTCTAGGAGGAAAATGCGTTTATAGGGGAGAGATAGGGAATACGAGGGTCGATGCTAGGCTAGTCAGATGCTAAAGGAGGGAGGGATACGCTTTATACGAGAGAGATAGGGAATACAAGGAAAGATGCTATACTAAACAGGACTAGAAGGGTAGAATATGAGCGATATAGCAAACCGAGGAGAGGTATTAGGATAGGAGTTTTGAATGATCGAGTAGGCGTTTATATGGAGAGACGAGGAAAACGAGAGTCGATGCTAGGCTAGACGGTGTTGAATGAGGGAATGCATCTTATATGAGAGAGGTAGGGGAATATGAGGAGAAGTGCTAGGCTAGTCGGGAAGGTCTGAATGAGAGAGTATACGTCTATATGGGAAAAGACAGGGAAAACGAAGGTAGGTGCTAGGTTGAGAGAGTCTTCAAGGAGGAAAATGCATTTATATGAGAGCGGTAGGGCATACGAGGAGAGGTGCTAGTCTAGACAGTGGCTGAGAGTAGAGTATGGTTTTATGAGAGGTATAGGAAAACGGGAGAGATACAAGGATAGACAGGTAGTGTAGCAGTAGGAATATGGACTTATATACAGGAGAGATATGGAATAGGAGGGAGATACTAGACCTTGAAAGCGACTTTAAGCGAGAACTTCATGAAAATATGTGATTAATCGCTTATATCTCCTGAATGAAAAGAGATAGAACAATGGGATAAAAACTAATTAATTCTTTGGAATGCGCCGCGTCCTTGAGATATTAATCCAAGTTGGCCGGGATGCCTGGGTTCGAATCCTAGGAGGGATTACAAATTCATCTTCTAATAACTCAGAGACTAATTAAGATAAAGACGCCAAATAAATTTTATTACATTAATGTCATTAGGTAGTTTCTTCTGAATGTACATTTGGGTACCTGGTGTCCTGGGTTCGATCCGTAATTTTTAAATCGCCATTATCTCGGAAACTAAGAGAGGTAGAGGGGTGAACCAAAGCATTATTGATAGCTGTTATAATGCGTAATTAATGCTTTATATAATTTTTAATCAGTTGTCCCTAGTTCGAATCCCGATTTTTAAATGATTTCCTTAATTTTTCTCTATACTCTAGAATATAACACTTAGATTGATGCTGTAACTGCATACAGCTTTTTTTAACATATCAAACTAATATTGTAAATAATTTTGTTTCTGGTGCTCTGGGTTCGAATACCGATAAAATGTAATTTAATTTTAAATTTAATAACTCCTAAACTGCTTAAGATAAAGACGTCAAATAAACTTTATTACATTTATATCAATAGGTAGTTTCTTGCAGATCTATATTTGGGGATCTAGTGTCCTGAGTTCGATTCTTAATTTTAAATCTTCATTATCTCGGAAACTAAGAGAGATAGAGGGATGAACCAAAGCATGTTTGATAGCTATTATAATAGGTAATTAATGCTGTATATAATTGTCAATCAGTTGTGCTTGGTTCGATTCCCCATCTTTTAATGAGTTCCTTAATTTTCCTCTGTACACTAGAATATATCACTTGGATTGATAGCGTAACTGCACACAGCTTTGTTTAACATGTCAAGCTAATATTATAAATTATTTTGTTCCTGGTGTTCTGGGTTCGAATTCCGATTTAATGAAATTTACTTGCAAATTTAATAACTCGTAATCTAATTTATATAGACACGTCAAGTAAGCCGTAAACAGAGTACCCAGTTCCTAAATATCGTTATCATGACAAAAAGTACTTTAAAGTACTCAGATCGAATCCCGAAGGGGTGATTTCATATATCTTCAAGCCTATGAATCCTATCAGGTTCGAGTAAAGATTAAATGGTAGATGCTGATGCGGGGGAGCTAAAATACATTTATTAAAACTATTACCGGGTTGGATTCTAGAAGCTTAGAATCTCTGTAACTCTGGAAAAATTGCTTTTCTCGTGATTGTAGTGAAATGTAATGGTTTTTCTGTGGGAAGATGGAAAGGAAGAATTGAAAACATGAAATAATGTAGTATATACACACATTTAACTGAACAAGGGAGAAAATCTTCTACGTTACCTTTTAAGCCTTTGAGATTGTGCTAGCTTCGGTGTAATGGGTGGTGGTAGGCTTTGAATGTAACATCTGACTGAATGAGCGTGTGGGAATACTTCTCTTGTTGATGTGACAGCATATACAGGTAGTTACGAGACGAGTTTAAACGTGTTTGATACTGGCAGACATCCTGTCTCTGGGTGTGACGTCATAGACATCGAGCATCCTATAGAACTTAACGATCTACCTTTCCTGCCTGAGTGTATGAAACCATTGAAATCATATACAAAGAAACTGATACCTCGCCTTGGACCTCGAAAGAAGTATGTAGTACATTACATAGCTTTGAATCAAGCTCTTAATCATGGGTTACGACTAAAAAATCCATCGTGTGCTGCAATTCCAACAGTCACAGTGGTTAAAACCTTATGTGGAATTTAACAACAGGCTACTACAATAAGCTGCAAATGACTTCGAGAAGGACGTCTACAGCTCTTTAACAACGTCATGTTTGGAAAAACTATGGAGAATCTGTCTGATCGTATGGATATACGACTGGTGATAAATGAGAAGACTCTAGAGAAGCTGATCGCCAATCCTATGTTTATTGATAGGTCGATATATGCTGCTATTCTAGCTGTTGTATTTATGGCCTCTCGACAAGCCTGTATACATTGGTATGAGTGTGTTGGACATCTCCGAGACAATGTATCTCCATCATTATGATGTGCTGTTATCATATTATGGAGCTTATGTATATGGATACTTATTCATTCATTCATCGTGTAACAACTGGAGATGTGTCCCATGACAAGTTACGTTTACTTGAGCATCTGGATACTGCTGATTACCCTGTCAACTATATATGCTATTCAGCTCTAAACAAATTGCTTGGGAAATCTAAAGATGAGGCTAATGATAAAATCATCCAGCGCTTTGTCGGACTACGAGCTAAGATGTATGCCTTAGATATCCACGGCTCAATGGTAAAAAGATTAAGGGTGAAAAACGTAGTGCTATTAAGCATTACATTACATTTGAGAGTTATACTGATTGTCCTAAAACCTGTGAAATCATGAGAACACCTATGAATCTAATCTTATCATGAAAGCACGCTGATACTACTGTGCAAGTGAATAAAATTACATTGAATCCCTTTGATGATCTCCGCGAATCTACAATGTTAAAAAATTAAAGTTTACTCATGTGCTGTGTATGCACATAGCAGACAAATGGTGAAGAAAGAAGAAGATGGAAGGGGAGGCGGTAACCATTGTCATTAGGAGCAAATACTAGTGTTAGTCTCAGGCCTATATAAAGGGAAGAGACGTCTACCCTTACAATCCTTGTTTAATGAAGCAATGATTTAACTGATAAAGCTGCTACATTTGAACAAAAAATGGATTAGCTGCTGCTACATCTGTAATGTAACCGGTTGTTGTCGCTGCTATTATTGTATCAGATGTTGCTACAGCTGTAGGATGTGTTACATCTATTGTTGTACAGCTGCTGTATCTGCTACGATAGTAATTGTATTTGCTTTTGCTACAGCTATTGTGCTGATTGTGTCTAATGCTGCTACAGCTGCTGTTGCTATAGATGCTGTATCTGATACTACATCTGTCGTATTTACTGTTGATGTTGTGATGACTGCTTTTGCTGTGGTAGGGGAATCTACAGCTGGAATATCATTACTGTGATGCTTGCTATTGCTAAACACTGCTAAATCTCTAGCTGCTGCTGCAGTTGTTATGTAATGCGACGGCTACTGCTATTGTTATAGCAGATGCTGCTACAGCTGTGGGGTCTGTTACAGCTATTGTTGTACAGTCTCTGTATCTGCTACGATAGCTGCTGTATTTGCTTCTGCTATAGGTATTGTGCTGACTATGTCTAATGCTGTTACAGCTACCTGATCTGATACTGTTATTGCTGTAGCTGATGTTACAGTGTTGTATCTACTACTTCAGCTCCGTATTTGATGTTACAGCTGGAGTGATGACTGCTGTTGCTGTGGTGGGTGAAGCTACAGCTGGAATATCTTTGCTGTGATGCTTGCTATTGCTAAGAGTGCTAAATCTTTCCTGCTGCTGCTCCTACAGCTGTTATATAACTGGTGTTTGTCACTGCTGTTATTGTAGCAGATGTTGCTACAGCTGTAAGATCTGTTACATCTATTGTCGTACAGCTGCTGTATCTGCTACGGTAGCTATTGTATTTGCTTCTGTTACAGCTATTGTCCAGGCTGCGGGTGATGTTTCTGTAGCTGCAGGATCTATTGCTGCTATCATTGTAGCTGCTGTACATATGGCCTCTCGTCAGATTGTATTCAACAAGCCTATATACATTGGTATGAGTGTGTTGGACATCTCCAAGACATTAATGTATCACTATCATTACGACGTGTTGTTGCCTTATTATGGAGCTGAAAACCTGAAGCTTATGTATATGGACACTGATTCATTCATTCATCGTGTAACAACTGAAGATGTGTACCAGGACAAGCTACGTTTTCTTGAGCATCTCGATACAGCTGATTACCCTGCCAACCATATATGTTACTCTACTCAGAACAAGAAGGTATGGGAAAATTTAAAGATGAGGCTAATAGCAAAATCATCCTGCGCTTTGTTGGACTACGTCCTAAGATGTATGCCTTAGATATTCAAGGATCAATGATAAAAAGATTAAAGGTATAAAACGTAGCGCTATTAAGCAGTACATTTCGTTTGACAGCTATACAGACTGTCTTAAAACCTGTGAAATCATCAGAATGCCCATGAATCTAATCCTATCACGAAAGCATGCTGTTAACACAGTGCAAGTGAATAAAATTACATTGAATCCCTTTGACGATAAAAGAATTATTGCTGAGGATGGAATAACTACCTAGGCGTATGGACATTACAGTATTACAAACAGTACTTAAGAGAATGTAACCCGAAGATGAAGATTTTCTCAGCGAGTCTACAATTTAAATAATTAAAGTTTACTCATGTGCTGTGTATGCAACTAGCAGACAAATGGTGAAGAAAGGGGAAGATGTAAGGGAAGGTGGTAACCCTGCCATTAGGAGCAAATACTAGTGTTAGTCTGAAACCTAGATAAAGGGGAGAGGCACCTACAACGAACTTAAATAAAGGTATGTTGACGCAAAGCTTTTTAATTTGTGAACCATATGCAGTTTATCTCTGCAGTTTATAACTGTTTAACATATAATAAGTTTGTAAGATTTAGAAAAAAAGTATATAAATTGTTGTAACGTTGGATGAGAAATGTTTATGATCTAATTACTCTCTATATTACCATGAGTACCTGTGATACTAGTTGAATTACCTGCTAAAATGACTTAAATACCTGTCATACTAGCCGAATCATGTGAAATTACCTTAACTAGCTCTGATACGAATTCCTGTTCTAAATTAGCACGATCACCTGTGATACTATCTGGTTTGCCCCAAATATCAATGATACTAGATGAATTACCTGTTAAAATGACTCAAATACCATTGATACAACCTGAATCACCTGCATTTACCTTAAATAGCTGTGATACAAATCTCTGATCGAAATTATCACGAGTATCTGTGAAACTATACTGATTACCCAAATACTTACGATATTACCTCAACTATCTGTGAAATACGAAACTACATTATAACCGACTCCTGGAACCTGCCCTCCTGTAATGCTAGCTTAATTACTCTAAACACCTATGATACTTGAATTATGCTAAATACCTACGATACTCTCTGAATTACCTGTGAAATACGAAACTATGCTATACCCAACCATGGAATCTATCCTCCTGTGATACTAGCTGAATTAGCCTAAATACCTACGATACTAACTGAATTACCTGTGAAATCATGCACAGCTATGATGCAGTTAGCTTCTGGAATCTGACCTCATGTGATACTAGCTGAATTAGCTTAAATGCCCCCCGATACTAGCTGAATTGCCTGTGAAAAATATGCAGCTATGATACGTCCTGCCCCCAGGAAGCTAGCCTCCTGTGATACTAGCTGAGGGACTCTAAACACCTATGTTACTTGAATTATCCTAAATACCTACGATACTCTCTGAATTATCTGTAACATCATACGGAATTATGCTATATCCGCTTCCCGGGATCTCTCCTACCCTGTGATACTAACTGAATTACTTACCTGTTAGTGTGAGTGGGTTAGCTTTTCCCGTGAGAGGGTCACCTTTCCCCTACCCTTTTCCCTTTGTGGATCACCTTTTTCCCTTTGCTGGTCACGTTTTTCCCTTTGCTGGTCACATTTTTCCCTTTGCTGATCATCTTTTTCCCTTTGTTGGTCACATTTTTCCCTTTACTGGTCACATTTTTCCCTTTGCTGGTCACGTTTTTCCCTTTGCTGGTCACCTTTTTCCCTTTGCTGGCCACCTTTTTCCCTTTGCTGGTCACCTTTTTCCCTTTGCTGGTCACCTTTTTCCCTTTGCTGGTCACGTTTTCCCTTTGCTGGTCACCTTTTTCCCTTTGCTGGTCACGTTTTTCCCTTTGCTGGTCACCTTTTTCCCTTTGCTGGTCACCTTTTTCCCTTTGCTGGTCACCTTTTTCCCTTTGCTGGTCACGTTTTTCCCTTTGCTGGTCACCTTTTTCCCTTTGCTGGTCACATTTTTCCCTTTGCTTGTCACCTTTTTCCCTTTGCTGGTCACCTTTTCCCTGAATGGGTTATGTGATGGACATGTCTAGAACATTGACATGAAGCAGTTTTCCATGAAGTTCACGTCTAAAGTCGCTTTCAAGGTCTAGCACCTCCTATTCCCTATCTCTCCTGTATATAAACCCATATTGCTACTCCTTTAGTATCTGTCTAGCCTAACACCTCTCCTCCTGTTCCTATACCTCTCATATAAACCATACTCTACTCCTCTAGCTCTGTCTAGCCTAACACCTCTCTCGTTTTCCTATGACTCTCATATAAACCATACTCTGCTCCTCGACCTCTGTCTAGTCTAACTCCTCTCCTCGTTTTCCTATACCTCTCATATAAACCATACTCTATTTTCGACCTCTGTCTAGCCTAACACCTCTCCTCGTTTTCCTATACCTCTCATATAAACTATACTCTACTCCTCAACCTCTGTCTAGCCTAACACCCCTCTTCCTGTTCCTATACTTCTCATACATATAAACGCATACTCTACTCTCAACCTCTGTCTAGCCTAACACCACTCCCCGTATCCCCTACCTCTCATAAAGCGCATTCCTCTCCTGATCCCTGTCTAGCTGAGCATCTCTCTTTGGTTTCCTATACCGCTCATATAAAACACATTCTAACTTTAACACCTGTGTATCCTATAATAGGATCTCTCCGTTTTCTCGTATCTTCTTATAAACACATACTCAATTCTCCTAACCTAATACCTCTCCTCGTTTTCCTATACTTCTCATATAAACCATACTCCACTCCTCAACCTCTGTCTAGCCTAACACCCCTCCTCGTTTTCCTATATCTCTCATATAGACCATACTCTACTCCTCAACCTCTGGCTAGCCTAACACCTCTCCTCCTGTTCCCTACCTCTCTCATATAACCCATACTCTACTCAACCTCTGTCTTGCCTAGCACCGCTCCTCCTGCTCCTATACCTCTCATACATATAAACGCATACTCTACTCTCAGCCTCTGTCTAGCCTAGCACCTCTCCACGTATTCTCTATCTGTCTCATATAAAGCGCATCCCCCTCCTTCTGCCGCTGTCTAGCCTAGTGCCAGTCCTCGTATTCCCTATCTCGCCCATATAAACGCATTTTCCTCCTTGGCCCTCCGCATCCACCCTCGTTTTCCCTATCCTTTCCCATATAAACGCAAAAAACTGTGCCAGCTCTCTTCTAAATAACCTACTGTGGTGTGGTCGTGTTTTTCCCGTGCGGGCTTGCACCCCTTGTTGTTTTGCGTGACACGATCACAGCGCAGACCTACATTTATATTTTAAGCACCTTCTTGCTTACCACTGTTGAAGAGCAATTCAGGGATGGTGATTGCATCTTTCAACACGATTGAGCACCTGTTCATACTGCACGGGCTGTGGCAGAATGGTTACACGACAATAACTTCCCTGTAATGGGCGGACCTGCACAGAGCCCTAACTTGAATCCTATAGAACACCTTTAGGATGTTTTGGAACGCCGACTTCGTGCCAGGCCTCACCGACCTACATCGATACCTCTCCTCAGTTCCGCACTCCGTGAAGAATGGGCTGCCATTTCCCAAGAAACCTTCCAGCACCTGATTGAAATTATGCCTGCGAGAGTGAACGCTGTCATCAAGGCTGAGGGTGGGCCAACACCATATTGACTTCCAGCATTACCGATGGAGGGCACCACGAACTTGTACGTCATTTTCAACCAGGTGTCCGGATACTTTTGATCGCGTAGTGTATCTAGTAGTTATAGGAGGCATTGCATTCCACCCAAAAATTCGATACCGAAATTTCACCGGAAATACATGTTTTGAGGCACTCTGAATAAAATTGTTTTAGAAAAGGTGTCCGTGTGAATTTGTCTGTGTGTGTGTGTGTGTGTGTGTGTGTGTGTGTGTGTGTGTGTCGCGCGCGTGTGTCTGTGAAAAGCATAACTCAAAAACGAAAAGTCGGATACATACCAATCTTGGTATTTAAATTCAGTATTTTCTGAAGATGCGACACAAAGATTTTGAAGAAAATCCCCACCCCAAACTACCCTTTACATGGAACACTTTTCGAAATTTTTTATTTTCTATAAAATGGCTCTAACGATTTTGATTAAAGTACCATATATGAGAGATATTTGCATGACAATTAATGTGTATATGTTGAATTTTCTGGGTATAAGCTATGAAGTCGTCTTCATTTGGAAGGAATTTCGTATACTTTTGCAATACTGGTAAACGTTAAGCGGTAGATGAAAACACACTGCACAAAAAATGTGCATCTCTTTAAAACACGCAATTTATTTCAAATAAGTTTTTTGTGGCATAAGCATTTCTGAGATAGCGCTATTAAAGGTTCTAATTGTTCACTTCTTGGTCATGCTCTTAACGTCTGTCAATATTCAGTTGTTTCTCGTGATTGCAGGAAAGGGTATGGAATTTTAAGACCAGCGTGTGGTGTGCAGTTCTTAAACATTTGACTATCGCTGTTGCCTTAGCATCTAAAACTAAATATGTAATGTAGCTACATTTGCAAAGGTTTATTTGGAATTAAATGTAGAAGACAGAAAAATAAGCTTTCGTAAGAATAGTTTGTATACTTACTAATAACGACAGAGGGTAGAGAAAGACATGTGAATTAACATATCAGATATTCAAAAGTCTGTATTTTACTGTATCCTTCTCATACCTAAAACAAATGTCTAAATGTGTAATGAAAGTTTACCTTGATTAACAAGAAGTAGGCAAAAGAATAACCTTTTATAAGAATATTTTGTAGAAGAGTGAGTAGGGAAAGCCATGTAAGTGCAGTACATAAACGTTTTTCTTTCTTTCTTTCTTTGCAAGGAAGGATAGCCACGTGTTGTTATCACAGAATTTTTGTTGTTAAAGAATCACGAGGTTGAAATCTTTGACGCTGGATCGAAAATGTCTAAAAGAGGAACAGCGAATCAGGTAGGCTGTGCCTTCAGTTTTCGTAGATGCACTTGAAATCTATACGCGGATGGATAGACTGTCTCCCACATGCTGCATTGTGCAATCAGAACGGTGTATTTACAGTTAAGTAAGCTCTGATATGGATTAAGTCTCAATACTCTAAGTTGCTGCATTTATAGTGATTCACAAACTCGTTAATTCTGTAAATAATAAATGTAATCTTAACCGTCTTGCAGTAGAAATTAGGATGTTTTTTAAATTCTTGTGAAAAACATATTTGTTTATTTTAGATGCGAGGGCGCAGTGAAACATTAGGGAACGAAAGAGCCGATGAGTTAACAAAAAATTCTGCTCCTTCAGATGTGCAATACAGTTACACTCTGCCCGTATTCATACATAAAAAAGACAATATAGTAGCACGTATTTATTTGGTGGAATCAGCTGTGGACTTCCTCTACAAAAGATCTTATCACTAGAGAAACACTTTTGTCCACTATTGATACCCTAATTTGAAACAATAAGATACCTTTTAATTTGTCATTTAGATTGTTGTCAAATAAGATATGAAAAACCTCTGTACAATTTATTCGGCAAAATCAGCTCTTACAACGAAATTTTAAATTGTATTACCCATATTTTTAGATATCTATAGTCCATTACGGATAAACGTATTTTAACCCTGTCATTTATTACTGCACGGTGTCCCAAACGTCCCGCACCATAGGGATTACAGTATATTTACAATATATGTTCAATATGGTTTCCGTCTATTTCGAAACATAATTGAAAACGATCCCTCGTGTTCTACAGAATGTTGGTTACCAAATCAGACGTTAGTGAATGGCTCAAAGTTGTGATACACTCTCGCAGATGGCTTTTGTCACTGATCTTAAATGTGTAAACTTTGGATTTTACATAACCCCACACTATCTATCGGGTTTAAATCCGGAGATCGTGGAGTCCATTCCACTTGTCCCCTACCACCGATCTACTGGGGGAAGTTTTCATCTAGCCAATCACGAACTTGTATACCATAGTGTGGGGTGCACTATCTTGCATGAACTATTCTGGTTTTCCAGAACCCAGCAAATCCAAATCAGGTAGTGATTCATCCCCTTTGTCAAGTAAAGTTCAATGTTAAGTTTCCGTCAAAGAAGTTGAGACTTATGTTCCGGCCTTTCTACAAACCACACCAAACTATGACGCGAGCAGATCCTTACTCCTTACTGCCGATACACCAGTGAGGATTACTGTCGGACCAATGCCGAAAGTTATGCCAGATCGCCTCACCATTTAATAAAATTTGGCTTTGTCTGAAAACATAACTTTGGACAGAAACTCTCGGTTCCCCTCCATCTAGGTCAAAACCCAATTGCACGTTTCCAATCGGCTATCAGGATCGTATTCTGACATGTGTAACTTGTACGGATGAAACTTGTGTTTTCACAAGATATTCCATTCTGTGATTCGAGGAACGTCCACATCCAAGCTTATTCGTAAGATATTCCATACTGTGGTTCAAGGAACGTCCACGTCCAAGCTTATTCGTAAGATATTCCATACTGTGGTTCAAGGAACGTCCACATCCAAGCTTATTCATAAGATATTCCATACTGTGGTTCAAGGAACGTCCACATCCAAGCTTATTCGTAAGATATTCCATACTGTGGTTCAAGGAACGTCCACATCCAAGCTTATTCATAAGATATTCCATACTGTGATTCGAGGAACGTCCACATCCAAGCTTATTCGTAAGATATTCCATACTGTGGTTCAAGGAACGTCCACATCCAAGCTTATTCGTAAGATATTCCATACTGTGGTTCAAGGAACGTCCACATCCAAGCTTATTCATAAGATATTCCATACTGTGATTCGAGGAACGTCCACATCCAAGCTTATTCATAAGATATTCCATACTGTGATTCGAGGAACGTCCACATCCAAGCTTATTCGTAAGATATTCCATACTGTGATTCGAGGAACGTCCACATCCAAGCTTATTCGTAAGATATTCCATACTGTGATTCGAGGAACGTCCACATCCAAGCTTATTCGTAAGATATTCCATACTGTGATTCAAGGAACGTCCACATCCAAGCTTATTCGTAAGATATTCCATACTGTGATTCGAGGAACGTCCACGTCCAAGCTTATTCGTAAGATATTCCATACTGTGATTCGAGAAACGTCCACATCCAAGCTTATTCGTAAGATATTCCATATTGTGATTCGAGGAACGTCCACATCCAAGCTTATTCGTAAGATATTCCATACTGTGATTCAAGGAACGTCCACGTCCAAGCTTATACGTAAGATTTTCCATTCTGTGATTCAAGGAACGTCCACATCCAAGCTTATTCGTAAGATATTCCATACTGTGGTTCAAGGAACGTCCACGTCCAAGCTTATTCGTAAGATATTCCATACTGTGGTTCAAGGAACGTCCACGTCCAAGCTTATACGTAAGATATTCCATACTGTGGTTCAAGGAACGTCCACGTCCAAGCTTATTCGTAAGATATTCCATACTGTGGTTCAAGGAACGTCCATGTCCAAGCTTATTCATAAGATATTCCATACTGTGGTTCGAGGAACGTCCACGTCCAAGCTTATTCGTAAGATATTCCATACTGTGGTTCGAGGAACGTCCATGTCCAAGCTTATTCATAAGATATTCCATACTGTGGTTCGAGGAACACCCGCTTCCAAGCTTGTTCGCAGATTGATTTTTTGGGATATGTGATACTTTCGCAAAACCCCCTCCACTACCTCTTCTGACGTGATCGGACGTCCAGATCTTTTACCATCGACCGCTCTACCTGTAAGTTTGAACTTTACTAGCAATCTGCCAACTGTTGTGTGTGACATTGGCTCTCGCTCAGGATGCCTAATATTATCTTCATCTGCAACTTGTCTTTGGGAGAGTCCTTCTCTTCCACAAAGGAGGATAATCTCAACGCGCTCCTCAGTGGTCAGCATTTTTCAGTCCTACAACAAGAAAACGTAGCAAAACTAGTAAAACCCTATGGTGCGGGACTTTTTGGGACTTTCTTTGTTCATATTAGATGATATTGTAACCCATGTAATCATAAGTTAATACTACTCTTCACCCGATGTTCAAGCTTAACATCTATTTGTTCTGAATTGTATAAATGCATTTTCTTTTGTATTTAAAAAATTATAACCTTAAAGTACCTTCTGGTAAAGTAGGGTTCAACACATTATATATTTAATAATAACCACTGTGTTGTTTTTGGCCCAGTCTACTACAAAGCTTACCATTCTGTTTAACATTTTTCAGGAGCAGTTTGTCACTGCAGGTGTGTAAATCGATGGCTCGTTACACCTATACTACCAGGTGCATGGAAGAGTACGTCAACTGGCAGGACATCCTGGAGGAACGACGTAAGGGATTGAATGTATTGATACGCTATGTATATGGAAATAGCGAGAAGCGTCGCAGAATTTTTATCAAGAACCTTCTGGCAGCCGGGTAAGAAAAACGTTCAGCTGGGCTATCACGCTTTAGTTATTTACGCAACTGGTAAAGAAAGTAATGCATTTTCTTACGAGTACGATTTTTACCACCGGGCCAGTAGGAATTTCGATACGAATAAGTGAAGTAAATGCCACTTGTAACTGCGCGTATATTTTGTTCTCACTATGCCAAAACTACATTATTTTGATTATATATTGGAATGTATAATAAAGATGTACATCGAGAGCGTGGAATCGCAGGGATATAATGCGCAGAAGTTTATGTTGGTAAGGAATTCTGTGCCACTTTACAGCAAAATATATAATAGCCCCTACACGCTTGGAATAAAGAAGTAAACTTAAGCCCATCTTCTATGAGAAGTTTTGCTCTGTAAATTGGTGTGAAGAAGACGGTTATATTATTTGCCCCACGTTGGGCGCCAATTTGAAGAAGTTATTTTGTTTTAGGAGTTGTATGGAAAGAGTCGTATTTTAGTTCAACTGTTGGGGAGCCGAATTGAAGTAGTTGCAACCGCACGTATTGTACCTGGTAGCCTTCGTCCCATAAATTTAAAAATATTAACTTTGTAATTTTGACTGTTTCTTTAAATATTATATTTTTATGTTTGCCTCGGGTGCATCAGTGTTATTGTTAGAGACATATTTCTCTTTGCAGGGTTGTGGTGCGAATGAAGAATGTAGGCTTACACCGATTATAATTTTACTTCACTCCTTTTATTAATGCTTGACACGATTTAAATAATACTTCACTGATATAGAGAGAGCTGTGAGATTTTTTTATTAATTACTTGCACTTTTTAACACGTAAACTATTTTTGTCTCACACAAAATACGTATTAAATTTCTCGAGGACGTATCTCGCGTCCGGTTAGGAGCATTGTCTACAAGCAACGCGTCCAGTAATGAGCACTGTCTGCAAGCAACTGACTTGATTTTGAAATTTTTGCTATATTTCGGTTTCTGATTGGCTAATCCTAGTCCAATAGAATACTTTTATTTAACTTAAGCTTTTTTCTGGTTGTTGATTGGCTATTTTATAAACTGTCCCAAAATTTACATTATTGTTGCTCCAATAATGACTAGTAGCATTATTAAACATTCTTACTCATTATTACCTCAAAGTTACCTCATTGTTACCTCATTGTTAGCAACTTTTAACCTATTATTCTCACAGCTCCTACATTATTAAATTACGTAATACATTCACATAATATTATTACATGTATACAATAATATAAACATATACAATGACTGTAATATACACTTTTTATATATTGTTACATACACATATTGCTTTAAGGCGGGCTGTTATTGAATTTATATTATATAATTTGACTGAAATCATTTAAGTGTTAAAAATACTGCCTCAGGTGTTACTATTAAATATGGCAGATTCTGATGCTTAAGTCATGTGGTTTCTTTGTTTGCAAATGTATGCCAGTTTATTTTCTCAATGTTTGCTTAGAATATCTATTTTTGTGAATGACATTTTCAGGTATAAATGATCCGTTTTCTCACAGACTATTGAAGATAGTTACATTAGATTTCAGCAACCTCTAACTGTTAGTTTGGATCTACTTTGGTGATAATAAGATGGTTATGTTTGAGAAAAATAACAACATTTCTGATAAATTTTAATCAAAATATAGTACAATTGAGAAAACATCCTATCTACCTTAATAAACAAAACTTATTGTATGAAAGTAATCCTCTAAACTTCATCTTCATCCTGTAAAAGTTTAAGTTTGATATTTTAAACAGTTTCAGATAAAATGTGTCATGAATTTAGCAGATTTTACGTTGGGGGATAGAGCTTTCAATCTCCCCTTAATATGTTTAATCAATAACATTATTTCTAAGTTATATCATTTTTACTTTTCTAAAAATTGTCAGGGATAATTTTTACTTTCTCTATCACGTACATAGTAGATAGAGAAGGTAGGTATAGCTTCTACCCAAAAATAGCGAGCACAGTAAATACATGTTTTGAGGCTCCTTGAATCTAAAAGAAACACATTTTTTAGAAAACGGCTGATGTGTATGTGTGAACAGCATAACTTAAAAATGAAAAATGCATTAAATACCAAACCTGGTATTTAAGTTCAGTAGATACTTTCCATCGATGCGACACGAAGCTTTTCAAGATAATCCCCCACATGGAACGTTTTTAGAAACATTTTATTTTCTAAAAAATCATCTAACGATTTTGATTAAAGTATCGTATATTAAAAATATTTACATGCGAAATAAAATGTATATCCTGAATGTTTTGGGAATATACTGTGAATTCCTCTTCATTCGGAAGGAATTTTGTATTATCTTGTGTAGGTAACTGGTAAACGTTAAACGATAGACGAAAACGTTCTACACAAAAAATGTATATATCTTTAAAACACGCAATTTATTTCAAATAACCTATTTAGTGGCATCACCACTTCCGAGATATCCATTTATATATTATTGGTTCGAAGTGTTAAACACTTAGTCATTCCTTTAAAGTTCTGTGATTTTCAATTGTTTCTCGCTATGACATGGAAAGGGTATGGAATTTTAAGGCCAGAGTATAGCCTACAGCTCTAAAACATTATTTTCGCTATTCCCATTGTATATATAACGAAATGTGTAGTGCATCTATTTCCGGAAAGGTTTATCTCGATTAAAATGCAGTAGATCAACTTTCGTAAACATAATTTGTATACGCAGTAATAACCGATAGAGGGTAGAGAAAGTCATGTGAATATGATACATCAGAGTTTTATTTATTACCATATTAAGATCCTTGGCGAAATTTTAAAAGTAATTGGTAAAAGTTTACAGTACAAGAAGCAATTTGAGTGATAACGAGCATTAAGAAATAACGAAGAAATTGCTTTTAAGGCTAGAGATAATGATTTTAGATTTCAAAACTGCACTCCTGTGTTGGCTAGCACTTTCATGATTTTGATGTCTGCGCCAATATCTACCCATTCTTCTTAAAAGCACTAACATTTATTACTGCACAAAATCTGTATTTTTCAGAATTGTCAGGCTGGTTCTTCCCTTAATTTTGAACTACGAAACTAAAGAAAATCAGTGTTTTAACTTAAATGTTTACTTATATACACTTAAAATAGAAACGAAACAATTACAGTGGTTTTTAACTGTAAGATATAAAAACTATAAAGTTCACGTACTTGCCTTCGCATTCAAGGAAAACAAATAAAAGCAAAATGAGTATTTATTTCGACATTTATAAACCTTCAATAAAACAAACTTAATTATTTTATTTAAATACTTAATGGGAGAGACTAAATGCTCCTTTATCTTGCTCTTATTTCAATCTACAATGAAGGGAAGCAAAACAACGCGACGTAAGTTATAGCCTATGAAGTTCTTCATTCTGAATGAATTTTGTGTAATTCTGTATAACTTGTAAACCATATGGGACGGCAGTAACTTACTACATTAAAAAATTCAGATCTGATTAAAACATGCAACTTATTTCAAATAACTCCTTTTCTTTTTCGTCAGCCATTTCCCAGATATCCGTTGTTATGCTGGCTATGAAATTCCATATTATTTCCATGATATTGCGGGAGACAACTCAATGATGACAGCACTTCAAAAAATGAAGAATTGAAAAATTCAAATGGTTAACGCCGCAACAAAAAAAAATGTATTGGCATAAGTCGTAGGTATGCTTTAACGAGATCTACATTTTTTGTGTAGCAATATTTTGTCTACCTCTTACGGTTTATCAGTTATACAAGTCACTCAGAATGAAAACGATTTCAGAGGCTATACCCAGAAAATTCGAGATATACATGTCAATAATCATGCAAATATATTTATGGTATTTTAGTAAAACTCGTTAGAGCAGTGGGGAGAATATGAAAAATAACGAAACATTTTACAAGTAAAGCATAGTTTGGGGTGGAAATCTTCATGTCGCGCCTTTGGAAGGTATTGAACCTGAATAGCAAATTTGGTATTCATCGAACTTTTCGTTTTTTAGTTATGCTGTTCATAGACCACACACGCACATTTATGTTAAAATGTTTTGTTTGTTTTTTAAGGGGGCCTAAAAACATATTTCCGATGGAATCTCGATATTGAATTTTTGGGTAGAATGCATACTTCCCCCAAATACTATACGTAGTAGAGAAAGTAAAAATTCTAGTCATGTCCTCCATTGAGTTGCAGGTAATTACTAATACGTTTAATCCATTTAAAGTAGATTAAAATTTTAATATCCGGTGATGGATTGCAGCCCTCTCTCGCATGACAGATGCGAGTACAGAACATTACATCACACAGCAACTATTTGAAATAGGGGTTTGTAAACACATTACTAAGGTTTCAGCCACTGACCTGGGTTTCATTATGGCTGTATTCCTCTTTTAATGGCTGTAAAAATCTTGTTACTCTCTTCAGGTATGATATGCCATCCCTCGAAAAAGACTTCTTTGAGAGAGCCGGAAGTTCATTTGAAAAGTTCTCTGTCAGTCTACGAAGCCGCATAAACCAAATGAAGCAGGAACATGAGAGCTATCTTACAGATACAAAAGGCGTAGGTGCTGAAGAAATAATTCGTTCTGTGAGTACGTACTTTGCATACAACAGAAGCAAATATCTTCATCAACCATTCACACAGAAGAGCGAAGAACAGTGATGTATAATTATTATTTTCAACACAAATGTAACAATGAAATGCTGCTGATTTTATTTCTGGTTTGTGTTTGTTGTCGTCTCTCATTGCACTGATAAATGTTGTACTAGCTTATGTACTAAAGTGGTAGGTGAAATTAGAATCAAAGTGTTTTGTATTACGTTGGATGTATAAAGACAATAAAGGTAAATCTGTTTTCTGGTGTAATACACAGCGCTAGTGGCCTGAATTAAAAGCCTACATCCCATAATTTTAGCAATATCAAATAATAAAAAACCGAGTAGATCATTCCACGCAAAGGAGATATGATAGTCCAAAACGGAAGAAAATCTTAAATGATTTTTCTTTACATTAATTTAGCAGACAATTACTATGTAGCCCTCATGGTAATGCGATGATGATGTATGGGTGGTTTTCTAATCTGACGCTTACTTCAAATGTCAAACAAGGAGAATTTATGTATATATACCCGACATTCATCGTTTCAGGATAAGGGAACCCCCCCCCAAAAAAAACTTATCCGGGTAATTCACCCTAACGGAGATTCGAATTCCAGATTTTTTGAATGTGAGACAGACACGCTCACGGAGATGGGCAGATAAATCTTATCTAATGCTTAAAATTACGAAAGATGTAATGCAAATTATCCGAACTTTATTTTCTAAAAATAATGGTTTTGTATAACAAAAGAGGAATTCTACTTATGTCAGTAGTTATTTACAAACTTAATAGCTTGAGTAACGCTTATAGAAAATAATATTGAAGTAATCCAGTGCAGAATGTTTGCCCTTAAAATAGAAAGGAAACTAGTTTTGTTTATGCATCACGTATAATGTATAATTTCAGCATTTGCGCATCTGTTGTCATCAAGTAAATTAAAATTGCTATAATTAAAGGATATGTAGATTGCTACAGACAGAAATGTCTAATGCATGAAGGAAGAAGAGGAAAACAATTTCTAGTAAAGTTCTTGGTTTGCTGCCTTTTCTTGTTGTTTTAACTTCCAAGTTCTAATCGCGATATCTTTAGGCATTCGCTTGAATGTACTTGTAGGAAATGTTTCGCTTATATCGGACAGATGGCCCTAGAATTGCCTACTACACAATCTATTTTCTATCTGCTGATGATGACCGATGTTTCTATTGTACCGTTTACCTTGTTTTATTGCCTTTTTGCTGCCACGTTGTATTTGGCTTCGTGGATGGCAATGTTATGCCAACCAAACGTTCATCTTTTCGATTAGTGAAAACAAAACATACAAACAAAAACGAAATATCCTATTCGGAACAATAATTACCTTACTTCTGAATGCCAACTTCAACATTTCCAACAAAGTCATCATGCTCGATAACCGCTGCTATTTTGTTCGCATTTTTTAATCCATTTAAAAAATGTCGATGGAATGATCCTTTATAGCCCTTTTATGAATCTGCGACAGAATGATTATGATAATTACAAATAAAAATAAAATTAAAACTCTCTCTAAAGTTTCCGGAAAGAATCAATGTAAATATGAACATTTAGAATATAAATACAACAGACTGCTATAGACTCAAAAAATGAATATACTGCATGTTTACTTTTCCTGATTTTTTTTAACATATGAAAGAATTCTGAACATTTTTAATGTGTAAAAACCTATTAACAGAATAAACTCACAGATGATTTATCTCATAACAAAGTGCCCTTTCGTAAGGTTTTCTCTAATATCTTTACAGTTCTATAATGTTGGCCCATGGATAATAAATAAACCAAATCTCCTTTAAGGCAGAACATATACAGATAACTAAGATTGCTGCAAATTGTAACACAGAATAATAAAATAACTGTAAAATGCAGTTATTAATACCATAGACAACTTACCAACTAAATTAATGCTGTCATTTCAAACACGGAATAGCACCAGAGAGCTTATAGTAGGTTCTATCATAGGGGTGAAGGTTGTATTGGAGAAGTGGAAACCAAGGGCACTAACTCCCCACATGAACACGGTGTGTCACTAGTTGTACTTTTGCGGGAAAGGCGAATTTTCTGATTGGCTGTTTTATCGTAACGAACTAAATGGCAGGCACAGAACACCAGAGTAGGCTTTGGTGTAGGTAAAGAAGAAAGGGACCATTGTTCTGTGGGGACCATCTTGTATTTTTATTCTGGAAGTTTTCGTCCGAAGTTTTTTCAACGGGAACAAAGCAGAGACGGTAATCATACATTTACGCTATTTCTGATTGAATGTATATTTGTTGTAATATTGGTATTTTCTATTAACTTCAGTGATATTCGTAGAATGAGGTAGAAAACTTTGATAGTTTATTGTGTGTTACACATTTTTATATAAAATTAATTTTCAGATACATTGAGCCGTCCAGACAGAGGGGATACGCCTACGATTTACATTCCTATCCAGTGTTGTGGTTCGAGTCCCGAATGGTGACAGAATCTGAAGGTATGTTATTAAGTTTGAGCAAGTTATTAAGTTTCCAGCATTTCAATGCTGGATGAAAGGTTAGGTTTTTCAGAGCTTCTTAGTGTTGCTGAATTTTATATTGTCTGATTTACTTTTCAGATATTGTGAGTCATCCAGACAGTGGAATATACGATTGATTTTTTTGTTTGCACTTCATAATTGATGGGTGGAGATCACAGCCAAAAGTAGGTAAGGTAAAATCAACCTTAATGCAAATTAATTAGCATGTTACTGTGCTAATATTCAAACACACAGATGCAGATCATGTGAGTGATACTCGTGTATAATTAAAAAATGTAGGATTATTGGTGGACTGACACACTAACTGCAAGGATAGCATGCCAATGATACTATACTTCTTTTAAGACAGTGCCCAAATGAAATTTTTTAATACAGAAGGAAGAAAGATATTTGATATCATTCACAAATATTTCAGTAATTTACCCTCTTTTGGGCATTTTTAAACTGCCACTATGTCCTTTTTTGAACTGGGCATGGTGTATGAAAACAGAAATTCTGATAGCTTTTTTGACAATTAATGTCCCTGTAATCTGTTAATACAGATGCTCAAAAGCATTTGTTTCCAAGAATAACTGAAGTGTTTGTTTTGAGTGAAATTAGCAGCTTCAGTATGTGTTCTGAGGCTTTGAAATTCCAAAGTGGTTTCAATCTTTCGTGTCTGTTTTCTACCATTTAAACTTTGTAGCAATTTTGATGATACAAAATCCTTCCCTTAAAGACACATAGTGCAGTAGTAATTAAGTTGCAGGATATTACAAGAAATGTATGCGCATTTAAACGATCATGTTTTTGTGCAAAAATCAAAGGTTTTGAAGTAATGGGCATTTAATATTTTTTAAATGTATTGAAGCCTTTTAATTTAACACATATGATAAACATGAAGTTAATCACGATATATGATGAATCATTTGTAGAATACTTATAAAAATAGCTTACTGTGAGTAGAGAAAGTCTTAGATGGCAGAGCAGTGGTATGGCAAGTTAAAGATTGCTGGTTTGAATCCCAGGCATGGCACTGAATTTTTTGTCTGATTGTATATACTCATCCACTATTGTGTATATGCAAACAGCCCATGGCTCTTTTCAGTGAAGGTTCCATAAATCTTTTCAATGAATTGGATCTTTTGAATGATCCCTTGATCTGTTATTTATAGTGAACATTTTAACACACTAAGTATTTTAAATGCTTTTCATATACAGCGCATTGCATCCGAGGTACTATGGGAGGTTAGGTTTTTTTTATATAAGTTTAGGTTTCTGAATTTATGGAAGATTAGCATTAGGTTAGTTTATTTATATATATGAGCTTAGTTTTCTGAATTTACAGAAGGTTAGTAATTTTTTTAATGAAAAGTGTTTAAAATTTCACTATAAATAACAGTTCGAAGGATCCTTCAAAAGATCTGATTCATTGAACATTCAATGAAAAGATCCATGGATCCTTTGCGTATACTGAATTTTATTTTGTTCAAGTAACACAAAGTGGTGGTGGTTTTACAATAAAAGTGTTATTTCCTTCTCATTTAGCACTTTATCAACCAAACTTTTTTGCCACTTTTTAACGGTTTTCCAGTTTTGTGTTAAAACAGCTTATTCACACTACGCACTTCTTTCTTTGTCATGACAACTCAAACACTGATAAAATCGAAGATTTGACCTGAGCTGAGCATATGAGTGCTACCATATTATGAATGACTGTTTGCTTATCATATATCCTGTGTTATGCAAAGAGTTTATTTGGTACTCAGATAGCACAGCTGCGAATTCATTGCTGCATTTCTCATATAGGCAAGAGAATAGCAGTCATCCATACAGTTGGTAATTAACAAAAAGATACTCTGATTGTTAATGCAATAGCAGGTAGAATTAAGAAAATCATATTTTGTAATCTCTTAACAGTTGTTATATATCCATTACCTTTAAGAATGAGTTCTTACGATAACCGCAATAAAATGTGTAGTTCTATACCTTTCCTACTCCAATATTTCATGATGCAATACGTTTAAGGAACTATTTACATTGGCGTAAGCGTAGTGCTTAGTTTCATGACAAGAGGAAGCATATGCTTTGTTTACATCAGAGAGAACTCTGGTTTACAGTGGATAGTGTGTAATATAATCACAAGGTGTTTGTAACCACAAATTTTTCCTTAATGTAAGCAATTTCTCATTTCAGAAACCTACTTTTAAGGGTAGTTTAAACATGTGTGTTCTATTTAATTCTAGGATATACACAATGGAAAGTTGGAGTTAAGTTGTGGCTATTTGTGTCCAGTGATGGTGCTTCGTCAGAGCACAGAGAGTGACAATGACATTAATAGAGTTAAATGGTGTGGTGAAACTTGCTAATGACATTTATTGCACTGCTAATAGCGATTTATTGAATGACAAACAATAGCTACACTATTGCATATAATGTGTGCAGAAGTTCCTTTGTAGGAAATGGAGTTAAGTTATTCATGTCAAATTGTATTGCGCTATCTAAGAGTAGAATAAAATAAGTGTCAAACATGTGTTATTCTTCCAATTTTCCTGTCAAATTCCACATCATACTGTTGGTTGGTTGGAAGTTCAAACAAACCATGGAGGCAGTTTAAGTGCAAAAGATTTTACTATGAAGCATGCAGGAGAAATTATTGCAAGGTGCTTGATCTCATTCACTCTCAAGAATTTAAATGTGACCATTATGTATTACGAAATAGAAACATTCAGCAACCACTATTAACCTCAATAATATATAAAAATCAATGTATGTGCCGACTATTGGATAATTTAAATAAGTTACACAGGAATAAACAGTTGTGTTTTTCATACTAGCCTAATTGTGAGATGTTCAGCTGATCATAATTGTGTTCTAATATTGTATTGCTACAGATGACAGTGACAAGTTATTTTATGTGAGCTTTAATCGACTTCTTTAAAAAGAAATTTGAATAATTCAAAGTGTAATCACGATTATTGAAGCTCACGTAATTAACTTTGTACGTCATCAGTAGCGATACAGTATTAGAACATATGATCAGCTGAGCAGACAGCTAGGCGGGTATGAAAAATACAGCTGTAGTAGCTACGAGTGACGTCATCATCCGAGAGAACGATTTTTCATAGTTTAATTCCATCCCCGATCACTAATCACGCTGCGATCGCCTTCGTGTTTCCACCAATTTAACACTAGGGTAGCACTTCTTATACTTTGGTGTTCTGTGGGTTCTATTCTCTCTGGTAAGTAATTTAGAAACGTATAAGACGTCAACAAAGGAAAAATTATTAAAATGACAGGAACATTTTGAAAGCCCAGAAAAATCAACAAATATCTTGCATCTGGCGCATTGATTCCTGCCAATTTAGAACATTAACAACTAAACAGGTAAAAATACTTAAAGCTTACTTACATTGCGGCTAGCGTAATTTGAGACAATCGTGGTATAGTTACGACTGAAAATTTCTTGTTTAACATATAAAATACCAAATATTACCTATTCTGAATGTGTTTCATGTCCATGTGTACCTTAATAGACTATTTGCTATACATTTCAAACGTAACAACAGAATAAATGCATTTGTACTTGCCAGTTCAGCTACATACGCGATTTTCTTTTTCACAATCTTTTTATGGTACAGTTAAAAACATTTAGTAAGCTGTTTAAGGTGTGGGAAGAAACGCATATGAAAACTAATAAAATAATTAACAACAGAACGGAGGCATATAATAATATTCTATTGTTACTTATCCGCTTGATTTTATACCCGCTCACGTTTGAATCAGTGTTTATATATATGATGTTGTGGTTAGAAATATAAACTTCTGAAATGGAGAATATTTATTATCTCAAACACATGATGATGCACTGTGAAGTTATGTTAGACAATGTTTGTAGATTAAGCACTAGAGTAACGTGAATGTTTACCGGTTCATAAATGACCGGTTATTTCAGTACATTTTTCTAGAGCTAAGGACCTTAAGGACCCTCTCTTAATTCCATGGACTAAAACAAAATTTAAATATACGTAAAACATTTGTTTTGTGCTCAAAGCAACGCATAACACTGATAAAATTAATGAATGTTTTGTAAGATAGTTCTAAAATCTATATTATTAGAGGATGTTTATAAAAATATGATTAATTTTAAAGTGATTTCACCCATAATGCACATGTGTCGACAGCTGTTCTTCAAACTCAAATACTACATATTTTAACTCTGCACGTTCTTGTTAGTTGCTTCATGTATGCAGACGAACGGAGAGGCGGACAAAGCGACGAATGAGTGAAAACATCTAGTAAAGATGAACAAAATAATCAGATAACAAATCTACCTACTTAGAAAACTTGGAAGGTCTTGTGAGTAACTAGTAATGGCACATCCAGAATTATCTAAGGAAGGGGCTAACGGTTTTTAAGCACAGTATACCCTCTGTTAACCCAGGGGCCCCAGCTTCTTTCCTAGTTCCTCACAGAAAACAATATAAAATTATACACTAAAGAAGGTCAGTCTCAAGGGGGGTCGACCCGTGCCACTGCCCAGGGTGGCAGGTTTTTAGGGGCAGCAAAATCTTAAAACTTCAACAAGATATTTGAAAATAGAACAGAATTACAAATCGTGCTTAAATTCTAGCGACTTCCTAGAGAATGTTTCTTATGAAACTGGTGACAATAAAGCGCTAGTGTTGGTCACTTTGGATGTGAATCTCTTTGATGATTGTCATCAAAACATACCGAGCGCTTAGACGCTCAACAATAAGCATCACGTTTGTAAACAGGGGTGTTTCAAGCCCTATGGCTTCACCCCTTTCTCCCTAGGTCGCAGAGCGCGAAGTGTCCTCCTTCGATGTATATTCTGTAATAAAAATTATTATTTACCACTGCAGTCGGCCGTCAAGTGTGTTTTCATTTTATGTATGTTTGTAATCTTTTAATCTCCTAATGAAGGGTAAACTCGAAATATTGAACATTTTTATTTCGTGACTTTGCACGTATTTATCTTTCACTCAGAACATCTTTTCTTTCAGCACACATATCTCTTCTTGAGTTTTATTTATTCATCACCAGAGAGGACAAATATCCTTTGACTTATAATGCGTGCGCGCAGCGACTTTGTATCGACAGTGTGATGAGTGGAAGGGGGTGCCACAGGTAACCTGGAACGGTAAACAGAAACGTCAGGAGTAGAACAGAACATATACACAGAGAGCAACTCTATCATACCAGTAACGCAAGTGAACTACTGACTGTCGACTATACAGCCCTGGGTCCGTGTATTCAGTATGACGTCATGTGTACTAGGTAGGGTGGTAGTTATGTTGATTCCTCGCTCTATGGATATTTGTCCTAGCTCTATCGGTCACCCATGAACATCGATAAAAAAAATGTATGTATATATACATATATGTCACATTCTCACATACCGTATCACACACACACACACACACACACACACATACACACGTTTTGTGAGAATAAGTAGTCATTGACGACTGACATTGCAGATAAAAATTAGGTTATGTCTGAAAGCATGAGGGAGACAGCACTTGTAATTATCGCACGGGGTGGCAAAACTCTTAGCGCCAGGCCTGCACTAAAGTAATATATCCACCACTGTTTTAATTTCTTATTTCAAGGCTTTTCTATGTCCCACAAATCCCACACCTTCTGATGTGCGTCCTGAGCTAAATAGAGTTGAGGGGTATATCCCCTCTGCCCTCCTCCCCATCAGCAGCCCTGGGTAGCTCAAAGTAAACCACAGCCAATCATGTACAGTAAGTTGATATTTCCCAAATTAATTACCCAAATATCAATAATCTATGTGCATTTAGAAATTATTATATGCAAACTAAATTAGTATGAAAACATTAACAGTACATCATTGTTATTTGTTTCACTACCAAATTGCACTGAATACATTCTTAAAAAACGATTTCATATTTTCTTTAAGCTTTACAAACTATATGTATATTAACACTACAAACAATTGCATCAACAAATATTTGAATGGTTGAAAATCTCCATATCTTACATGTTTGTAACAATAAACAGTTAATGCATTTTGTTACATTGCATATAATGAAATATTGTTATAAAGCAAACTTATCAACCCAGTGATAGGTTATAAATTTACACATCATGAGTCTGTAGTTATTTACAGCATATAGCATGTCCAACACATTCATTAACTGTTTTAGGCAGCCTGCACAGCTTAACTATCAAAGTACATAGGTATTCTGTTTATCTAGCCCTCATTTATCTGGATTGATTTTTTTGCTTGCTTTCCTTTTTTAATCTCAAATGCAGTACAAATTTGAAACAACAGAAACTTACATATATTTCAGAAAATAAAAGTGAGTATTGAGCTTAAGTTCCAAAAAGTCTTTCCTTCTTATTCTTTTAGTGCCAAAATAAATTTTTGTATAGATTAGTAGTTTATATTCATTTAATGGATTATACACATTTTCATTAAATTGTTATACCTCTGTCCCATTTAGTACAGATAAATGAGGTTCTTGAGTAACATAATTCCAATACTTCTACTGCTGAAGCACGGCAGGGGTTGCTGAGACCCTTTAACCCCTCCTTGGGTCTACCAATGATAACTAGCCATTATGAATGATATTTTAAAAGTATTGTAAGCTTGTAGCCAAAGCAGAACAACCATGGCCTAAAGTTTTCAAATGAGGCAAAGCATCTCATCAGAACCATGATTGGATTTATGCAGTGACTGCACTCATCCCTCCTAAATCACAGTAATATATGTACAGTGTTCTAGTCTCCTCTATGCTCCTAACATTGTAGCAAATCTTTACACTTTATTTTGTTCATGATAACTATGAAAACTTTTTTTCTTTCTTTCTTTCTTTCTTTTTAAGACTTATAATTAGTTATATTTGCTTGGATGCATACATGTTCAATGCTTCCACCATATGATAGATAACATTTCCCACAGCAGTACTGTGGTAATGACATGTTTGCCTTTTGAATCACAGGTCCCTGTTCCATTGTTGATAGTAACAACTTAGCTGGATTGGCTTTTCCCATAGTTTTCACTCATCCTGAAAAGATGAAAGACATAACTTTCATTGCCAAAGACTCTGGTTTGCCTGTGTTATCATCATCCATGGCATTCTCACTTGCAGTACCTTAGCAGTAGAAATGGTTGTTAAACACAAAAATTAAAGAAAGCTTTATTTTAACAACAGTAATACCAATATCAACTGCTGATGATCTCGGCATAGAAAATCAGAAACCCAAATACACATAAAATTTCTAAAATATCTTAATTTTACTTTAAAGGCACGGTTTCAATTAAAACTTCTGTTTTATTTTCTGACTTGTAAATGTAATAAAATTTTGTAGTAATAATTGTAAAGTATATGAAAAAAAGGGGTTAAGTCCAATTTTGCCGAAAATGAGTTGAAGACTATAGTTAATTAGACACACTCTCAGATGAGTAAATTAAATTTATATGTAAAACTTGGTTGTCATAGAGTAACTGCCATAACAACATATGGTTTACAATGAAAGAATGACCTATGTCTGTCTATCAGTAACCTCTGTCAACACAGAAAAAATCATTAAGTCCTCCACATGTCAGTTGCGCTGTCTTGCAACTGCATAGTGAAGGTACAGTGTTGCCATTATGTACAACTGTCTTACTCCATGTTATTCTTATACAATCTATGAATGTCCTGATCACAGAACTAGTGCCTATCTCAAAGGAAAAGTACCTTGTTCTGCAGGAACAAGAATAGGCCCAAGAATATTACAGCAACTTTACTTTCCATTGGAAAGTTTGTAGGTCTAATATAATGTAACTTGAAACTTGAAATAATTTTTAAATTACTTTATTCATTAATAACTATGTGTGTCAAGATTTAGAACACCTAGTACTACTGAAAAGATATTACATATTGATTATTATTATTATTATTATTAATAATAATAATAATAATAATAATAATATGCCAGTTTTTTATTTAAAAAATTATATGATGTTAACATACTTTATGCTTAACTACTGACTGATCAGAAAATAGGAAGCTATAAGTTTTTATGTGTCTTGTGTAATGTTACATTAATAAACTGTCACATTTTCAGATTGCAACTTATTGTTTTATATAGCATTACATAAATGCAAGCATAAAATGTGGTGTTCAGATTTCAATTACTCAGATAATCAAATACAGAAAGCACAAAGCTTTTAAAGTTAAAAAATGCTCTCCTGAAAAATTGATAAAATGGACTTAACCCTTTCTTTCCAGTGTACTCTTCAGGTGCTGCACTCCAGGTATCAAGATTAAATCATATCTCCTTAATGAGCCCAAATGTTCTTTCCTATGAATGGAGTCACTCATATGAATACTTTGGCATCACGTATTACTGCTTTACTCACAAAACAAATCTGATTTTATTATGTTTATTATTTATTGTGAGACATTATGCAAATAATATCTGTGTGGTTTATCACTAATACCATGCAAAGAGTAAAAACTTCACTACAAGATTCAAATTCATTTATTCGCTTTGCACTTTAAAGCATACTTAAACATAACTAAATTATTTGGTCATTGTTACAATTATTATAAAAATGAGATTATTTAAATTGCATTTATGTGCTTTATTAAATTTGACTTCGTTTACATTATGCCTATACAAGAAGGTACTTTGACTTCAATAAAAACATAAATGGATACAATTTCTTGAGAACTTGAAAATGAAGTGATGTAAATTGTTTAAGATGAGTCACCTATTGCTACAACTTCACATATTGTACTGAACTAGCCTTGGGGGAACTCTCTCCCAACTTCAGCTTTAGGAAGACTGTCATGTGACATGGATATTGTGTTCCCTGTATTCTCTATGCCCTCTGGTGACTCCATGATGAAGCTACCAAGGCTGCCCATTTTTGGGAAGTTGAAGTTCATAAGGTGCTTTTGTTTTTCAACATAAACATTCTTTTCCACACCGTTAACCTTCCTTTTTAACAATGAATTGAAATGAAATTTGAGTTATGAATGCTTGTTCCTTTAATACTACACACTTACAGAAATATGGAAATAGGGTTATGTGTTTTTGTGTACTGGTTTAATGTGAAATCAATATCTAGATCATATTGCAATGGTTGTTTAGGTACTTTGATTCACATTATTTGGTGTATGCTAGACAGATGGAATCAGTTGCACAGTTGCCTTCCTGTTCTACCTCACTTGTTTAGACATATCTCTATATAGCACAAACATCAATCTTTTATACTGAAAATGATGAAAACAATGCAAAAAGCTGTTACTTTTGGCTACTTCATGTATGAAGCCTCCTGTTTTTTCCTCACAATAATACAACCATTCAACTACTTATATTTTAAAGAACAAAGGATTTTTATTACAAACATCTCACATTAACAATTTTTTTTATTCTAATTACCTGTGTGTCTACTCTCGTCATTTTGGTCAAAGTTTATCTTGGCCATTGTTACAACATAGTAAGAAATGTAGCCAAAAACACAAGGAAAAGTTTTCTTATATCATTTAACATCTTTCTGCTGACTGAACTTGTCCTAATGGCAAGCTTTCACTGTCAGTGATGAAAGGGATTCAATTGTTATCAGCTGCCAAAATGAAGGTATAAGAGACTGAATTGCAAACTCTTTATAATTGATTCTTCCTGTTAGATTTAAAGATAGGATTATGGTTCACACACATCCCTTTATCTAAAACATTTATATTATGTAAGAATTAAATGCATTAATCGCTCAACGAAAGAAGTGTGTCTTAAAGTACATCAATTGTTTCTGAAAGTACTGTTTATAAAAACAGAAAGAAAAAGAATATAATATCCCCTTTTAACAATGATGGAAAGAAGACTATGGCAATAACATAAACAATGTGTTGCCATGTTCAAGGTTCTGAACTTCCTGTCCTAGCATAAACTTGCAGTGCAGCATCATTCATTAAGAAACATTTTTAAATAACCAAAATAAGGTTTTATTATACTTGTTTATGTAAGGTTTAAAACTAAAATTATTGCCTAGATACTAGTTTTCTGTGAAATGGAATCTTACCTGGTATGTGATACTAAAAACGGGTATTTGCATTATTATATATTTAATAGCATAATTTTATTCAAGCAAGTATAATTATAGAACAATAAGCCTCAATAAGCTGAAAAGTCCTAAGTGCCAAAATAATAGTCTTTGGTTTTTCAATAAAAATGTTTTAGTAGTATTGTAGTTAACATCATTGAGCACTATTTGCCACTGATTTAAACTTAGAAGTTGAAGAAGAATGTAGTGGCTTTGAAAACTAATGCCTAGACTTCAAAACAATTTTATGGGAAAGTATCAGTTAGCAAGGTTTTGGCACTTGGTACCTTTATAAAATCTAGTCTGCACTTTAGAGTTGTATAATATGATATAATTTAGCTTCTTCATTTATGGCTATTGTATTTTTCTGAAGCTCAATCTCATTTATCTTACATCCAGTAAGCATTATCACAAATGAATTATGCTTGTATGTTAATCTTAAGCAAAATAAATGTATTCATGGATGGCTAGTCAACAGATTTTTTTGCTTACAAACAAATTATATTCACTATTGGTGAATTTTGCTAACCAATGAGTTTCTGAATTGGGAGTTTTGACAATGTTAATTCCAACAACAGATAATTATTCTGTACAATTTTATTTATTCATTCATTCATTATCTGTTTACCCTCCTCTTATGTAGGACTTACACCCCCCAGGACTTGCAAGCGGGTGCCTGGGGTCAGAGGCCCGTCGAGGAGCAGACACTCATGGATCAGACAGAGCATCCAGGATGGGTGATCAGCCCGATGCCTGGTATGGGATGAAGGAAGTAGATGAAGCGAAATGTTGGTGAAATGGATGAAAGGAAAGGTGATGATGGAGCATTTGGTGGAATGAATGGCGGGGGAAACCGGAGAACCCGGAGAAAACCCGCCCAGACGCCGCTTCGTCCACCACAAATCCCACATGCAGGTCCCTGGGATTGAACCCGGGCCGTCTCGGTGGGAGGCGAGCGGTCTAACCACTCGGCCACGGCGCCGCCGCAATTTTATTTACCAAGAAATAAAAATTGTCAAATGTAAAATTAACTTCTAATTACTAATTATTCATTGCATGTTTTATCTAACTTGTAAAGCTTCAAATTGTAGCTTGGTCCCTAAATAAAATGATATGCCATTTTTTTCTTGGTATTAATAATATTTGTATATAGTATTTTCAATCCTATTCTATTTGAGAATACCTATATCTTTTTTTAATAGGCTGCTTAACATTTTGATGTTTTCCCAGTAATTGTGATATTGTAATTTCATTTTTTTCACACTGGTCCTTGTCAATGTTGTCCAGAAACTTTCAGATATTGAGTGGTGACTTAAACCTTTTGGAGTGCCAACTTACCACCATATTGTTTGTACACATTTCATACATTGCGGGGAGAGGGGAAGCATGCCTGAATCATCATGTATCATCTCCTTGCATGCTTGTCACAGATATAGGTGACTTTTCATGCATTTGGTAATTTGAACATTATCATTCTGAATGATTTCCATTTTAATTCCCATACTTTCAAGACACTTTTTAATGGTACAAAAGGAATTGAGAGCAACTTGTCATCCAAGTCCCACATCTCCTAATTGTCATTGTAAAGGGCTTTGAGGCCACAATGCATTAGAGTGTGATGCCAAATAAGTTTAGGAAATGAAAAAGTACCCATATATATGAGCTTAAACAAATCTATCTCTAATTGCATTCGTTGCACCTATCTCAAAGCCCATGAAAAACTTTTCAGGTCCCAAAACCAAAATTTTCTACACATTTTAATTTTTCACTCCTTTGAAAACTATTGTAAGTTTTTGATCCTGTTTTATGCTCAAGGCATACACCAATAGAAATGCAAAATCATGCACTACACCATGCAAAGTGTAAAGCTGTCCAGAGACTTTGATTCATTTTGAACAATCCATTTATAAACAGCTTTGTAATTCATTATATAAAATATAGATTTCTATTTGTCAAGCAAATAAGAATTCTGTTAACCTCATGTTCCCTATATTACAGGAAGCTCTTATTGGTGATAATTAGATCCCAATGTGATTGAATGACTTAACTCAGGGAGAAATAGAGGGCTAGATTAACATGCCTTATTTTCTTGCTTGTTGTCTTTGAGCTATTCATATTTGGAAGTCCCATCATCACTACTTCATTTTCAGTGGACATTAACTTTTCTCTCAACATTGCTGTTGGTGCTTAAGAGGATGAGCTTCTACTCTTTTGTGCAAACACACTTATTCCTTTGGGCTTTCTAGCACATTTGCGGTGTCTGATTTTGATTCTATTTATATGGATATTCATGCAGGGCCAGCTCCAGGAGTTTCGCCGCCCTGTGCATATAATTACAAGTACCTTCCCCTCATTCTTTTCAGATATAACTTTTTTATCCCCAATTTCAGTCTTCCATGGATAGTTGTTCTTACACAAAGTAAATTTATCTATTTGCTTGCACGGGTATGTAATCAATAAATAAAAGTCAAGAGAGATACATTTGATGAAAGAATGAGATTGTTCTGAGTGAAAGATAAAAACACACACAGTAACATAATAAAAATGCTCAATATTTCAGATTTACCCCTTCATAAGGAGATTAAATTACTAAAAACATACACAAAATGAAAGTGCACTTGGCAGAGGTCTCACTGGTTAATAATTCACAACATATTTGGACCTGAACTTGTTTTCATTTGAGTAACAGAAGTTAATAAGTTTCTCTTATTTCATTGTAATGTTACATGTCACATTATGCATGTGAGCCACTCTACCATTTGTAATTCGGTGTTACTGTTAGTGTGCGCTTATCTATCTGGACCATGTGATATGGGGCCTTTCTAGAAATGATCATGGCTATGTCTTCATGGTAATTCCCAGATCTTCTCAAACTGAAGAGCATTAGGGGCCATAAATATATATATATATATATATATATAACAGGGAGAGCCAATAGACTATGAACTGGCTGCGCGGTGTTTTTCCTGTCCACATCCTTGGCACTCATTGCCGTCTGCTGCTATCATAGAAAGGTGCAGATGAAACCATACAACATTTTTAAAACTACTTTTAAAGGCTTTACTTAACAATTTTATGAAAGTGAGTTTGAGGACAGAATTATTAGTAGAGATTTGTGGCCCCCTTGGTCCCCTGACCTAACCCCCTGCAATTTCTATCTTTGGGGTAATTTAAAACAAAGTGTGCAAGACAAACCCACACACTCTGGAAGAATTAAAACAAAATATCCGCCAGGAAATTGCAAACATTTCTCAATGTGAACTACGGCGAGTGATGGATAGTTTCCTAAAGAGATACCAAAAATGCATGGACAACGACAGTGGCCGGTTTCAGCATCTCCTTTCATAAAGTTGGTAAGTAAAGCCTTTAAAAGTAGTTTTAACGGTGTTGTATGGTTTCATCCATGCAATGAGTGCCAAGGATGCGGACAGGAAAAACACCACGCAGCCAGTTCGTAGTCTTTTGGCTCTCCCTGTATATATGTATGGGCAATAATAAAGTCCTGTGGTGACTTCATGAAGTTTTCAATTCTGTCATCAGTCCAGCCTTTTAACAAGATATGGCTGGCATATAACCACATTTCAGCCAACCATATACTATTTTGCTCTAGTTCTTATTTTGTACTTATTTTAAAAATAATGCTCTTAGAGCTACACTAGAATACTGGAACTTCAAATACTATTTTTCTCTTATTTATTGTCTTGAACTCAAATCCAAGATAATGGAGGACCTTGTTCAAAGAGCTAAAGTTTCCTTGAAATAGCTCTGCTTCTTTAAGTGATGAGATAAGTTTGTATCTGGTAGGATGCTCATTTTGGGTGTAGTAGCCATAGATATGTCTTCTTATTGCATTTAATTCAAAGCTCAAAATTGAGTTTCTCTGGAGTTAAAAGCAGTAGTACTAACAAAGTAAGTTAACAGCACAAGAAGTAACTGAATGCACAAACAGTGACTTTCAAGATGCCAGTAGGTCAATAACTGACCTGAGAGGTTTATGAGTCACCAGTTAAGCAAATAAACTAAAGCTAGTGGCTTGAAACACCCCTGTTTATAAATAAGATGTTTATTGTTGAACACCTGCCACACATGGTACGTTTTGACAAGATCATCAATGAGAATTACATCCAAATCACTCCGGTGCTTCTTTTGTCACCAGTTTCATACAAAAAATATCCAAAAAGCCACTAGGATTTAAGTATAATTTGTAATTCCATCATATTTTCACATATCTTGTTTTAATGTTTTAAGATTTTGCCATTCTGGGGTGGCACAGCTCGATCTCCCCCTCCACTTGACCTGACCCTGTGTCCATGTCGAAATTGATTTAACATGACCACTTCACTTTTCTCTGTTGACACATCATAAGTGTTTTCCTGTTTAATTTGTTTGTTACATCTGTTACAATTTTATTGCACTTGTAGTAGGTACTCATCTTGTACTAATATTTTCTGCTGTTGGGTTCTATTATCCTGCCATACTTGATTACTATACAAATAATTTTGTTTTCAAACATTTTACTATATGTCATATAAAACAAATCCATGAAAATGCCTAGTTGTTGACAAATTGCCTACATGCAAAAAAGTTTTCTTAAAAATTGGTGTAGGCATACTGACTATTTATTGATGAATTAATCATAAATGTCATTTGATGAAAAAAAAACCTTAATGAATTGCCTGTAGGTGTATTGCTGTTGCCAAAATGTCCTGTAATGTGCAAAAAGTATTAACATCTGTTGAACACTTGGGAAAGAGAAACATATATAGATGAAACAAATAAGGAACAAAGAGAGGGTATTACATGGGTAAGGGCAAGTGTAAGGAGATTAAAAGGAATAAGAAGGAGTGTCCCACAGAATCAGTGCCCAGAGTTAAATCAGAAAGATAAATAGCCTGGACCGAAATTTTTAGAAAAGATATTAAAAAACATAGGACAGTTCTTATGCAAAACAAGGAAAAACTGGAATTGGTGCGTCAAAAGAGTGGTGTAATAAACATAACTGCATGGTAGTTTTTTTTCTTCCTTTAATAATTTTGTAATTTAAGAAGGAATTACAAATAGAGTAAGAAAGGTTTTATTGTGTACATTCAAATATGACTGGCTAACAGCCTGCTGAAAGACAAGTCCTATTCACTTGTATTACTTAGCATAAATAAATAAATAAGTAAATAAAATATTTTGTTTATGTATTATTAACATAAATCACTTACACAGAATTCATAATAGCTTCATTTTTACATTTTATACATAATACTTTATGGATTTATCAAAATTAATACTTTTATTTTAGAAGAAAAATATTTTACATCATCAGACTTCTTATAATTGGCAAACTTACAAAATTAAACACTAGTATAGTATGTGCTTTTAGGTTGTTTAATTAGGTTATTGCATCAAAAGAAAATAATTATGCTTGTTATGTAAATATATTAAAAGTCTATACCTGTATAACCCATGTTGCATGTATGTACAGTAATGAAGAGTAATGCTGAAAATAAGTATGAAAATAATTCCATTTATTGCATAATGCAATAACATTTAGCTAATACAATGTAGAAATGAAAATAATGGGGAATAGAATTTAATATAGGAGATCAATGTTTTTCTTGATTTTTCTGTTTTAAAGTACAAATTTTCACTACACTTACTTTCAAGAACTGAAAATTAATCAGACCAAAATAATAATGAATTTGTTTTTATTTACTTTAGAGAAAGTATTCAATTTATAAGTTCTCTTCTATTTATGGAATCTATGGATTAACAATTCTTGTTTTTGAAATGTTGGTAACAGATTGAGAAATTATGCATATTTTTACTATTAGTGCTTCTAATTTTTAAAATAAAACTGTAACAAAGAATTATTACATTATGGAAGGAGAGGTGTCATGAGTGAAATGATATTATCACAAATTACATAATCCAAAGGGACACTACACAATAAGGGTTTTTCTATGCCATCCACCATCCGTCCACTCCACACCATGCCCACAGATTATTTCACAGAGCTGTCTAGCTATCACAGCTTTCACTCCATATTCAATAAACATGAAACAAGAACTAATGCCATGTTTCCGCAATTGTCTTGTTCTACACTCACAGTACTTTCACTCAGTGTTCAGTTATCAAATATAGAAGGGAGGTAAGTGTTACTTACATCTTTCTTGGGTTTTATATGTTTAAACATATATATATATATATATATATATATATATATATATATATATATATATATGGTATAATTGTTTGGTCTGTATTAGATTTAGTATTGCTGTGTAATTATCTAATTCACATTTTGTCATGACTTCTTTGTAAGGATATCACTGATTTTATTATTGTTCATTCTTATTATGTTGTAACTCTTGTTAAAACTGACAAGGTCGATATTCCTGTATTGAAATCAGATGATGAATAAATAAATAAAACTTCTTATGTATAACAACTAACCAACTTTCTCTTCCCAATGCTATTATTTTCATAGCTAGTTGTACTACAACTATTCATACAGAAGCTTATTTTTCTACCTACTTTATGCAGATACTATGTACCCTATTTAGCAGAAATGGTTTCATTTGGATAACGCTGTGTTAATACAGGTTTTGCTACAGCTGTGCAGGAGGTTCTTATAATACTCAACTGTTTGAAAAGCTAGTCCACATATGGCAGCTATGATTTTACAAACTCTATAAATTACTTCCTGAGAAACAAATTGAGGGTCACTTGATATTTCAGAGTGCAAAGTTTATAGGATAAAATCTAAAACAACAGCGACTTAATTTAGATAATGTGTATATTTGAAGAAAATTTACTTTTTTTTCTGCACAAATTTTTCTGTATCCATTATGGTTTACCAGCTACATAAAATTCAATGATACCAAAGAGTTCACAGGTACTGTATCCCACATGTTAAGAGCAGAGCTTTCCTCTTGTAAAAGGTTGCATGAAATGTGGAAATGCCTTTACAAGACCTCAAGTCCTAAAATATTAAATCTGATGTCTATCTCCACATATATACTTACCTTACTACTGAATTGGTTTACTTATAATCATTTTGGCCTCAAAATGTCTGTTATCTATGAAATCAAAACATCAAATCTGATTGAATGCAATGTTTCCTTTACCTTAATCTAGTGATAGAGAAAGCAACATTGAAGACCTCAAAGAAAAAGAAGAAAGGCGACTATAAATCATCCAATCATTAGTTTTAGAAGAAAAAAAAAGAATATGGTGTTTATACCCCAGTTTTAACCAGTTATTGCTATGCGGTTTTCCAAGTTACTTACTGAATTTTGAAATATTCTCTGTGTTGTACAAACCAAAAGTCACTCATCTTTGCTGGTGTGAATACTGACAGTTAGCAGTGTACATCTGATGTGAAAGGCAAACTGAAAGGTGTCCACGTGAATTGAAGGTGGTGGCTGGAAGGTAGTGGTGATATAGTTTGTGTTGATTGTGTGAAACCTATGAAGGTCAGACAAGAACTGCTGAAGGCAGCCAGATTTGTGTTGATTCTGTGAAACCTCTGGTGGTCAGACAAGAGCTGAAGACAGTGGATGGTGGCAGATGTGGAAGGTAGTCAGATTTGTGTTGATTGTATGAAACCTCTGGTGGTCAGACAAGAGCTGAAGACAGTGGATGGTGGCAGATGTGAAAGGTAGTCAGATTTGTGTTGATTGTATGAAACCTCTGATGGTCAGACAAGAGCTGAAGACAGTGGATGGTGGCAGATGTGGAAGGTAGAAAGATTTGTGTTGATTGTATGAAACCTCTGATGGTCAGACAAGAGCTGAAGACAGTGGATGGTGGCAGATGTGGAAGGTAAAAAGATTTTTGTTGATTGTATGAAACCCCTGATGGTCAGACAAGAGCTGAAGACAGTGGATGGTGGCAGATGTGGAAGGTAGTCAGATTTGTGTTGATTGTATGAAACCCCTGGTGGTCAGACAAGAGCTGAAGACAGTGGATGGTGGCAGATGTTGAAGGTAGTCAGATTTGTGTTGATTGTATGAAACCCCTGATGGTCAGACAAGAGCTGAAGACAGTGGATGGTGGCAGATGTGGAAGGTAGTCAGATTTGTGTTGATTGTATGAAACTCCTGATGGTCAGACAAGAGCTGAAGACAGTGGATGGTGGCAGATGTTGAAGGTAGTCAGATTTGTGTTGATTGTATGAAACCCCTGATGGTCAGACAAGAGCTGAAGACAGTGGATGGTGGCAGATGTGGAAGGTAGCCAGATTTGTGTTGATTGTATGAAACCCCTGATGGTCAGATAAGAGCTGAAGACAGTGGATGGTGGCAGATGTGGAAGGTAGCCAGATTTGTGTTGATTGTATGAAACTTCTGATGGTCAGACAAAAACTGGAGGTAGTGAATGGTGGTGGGTGTGAAACAGAGTGGTGGCACATTTTTGTGTTGATTATATGAAACCTCTGATGGCCAGACAAGGACTGAAGCCAGTTGATGGTGGCAAGTGATGATGGTAGTGGTGGCACAGATTTGCGTTGATTGTGTGATACATCAGATGGTCAGACAAGAGTTTAAGGTAGAGTATAGTGGCATGCAATTAGTACTGGTTGTGTGAATCGTCTGTTGGTCAGACAAGAGGTGAAGGTAGTGAATGGTGGCAAGTGCAGATGGTAGTGGTGGCACAGATTTGTGTTGCTTGTGTGAAACCGCTGGTCAGAGACAACTTATCTCATATGGAGTGGAGGGAAGTGGATATGAAATGATCTAATGCAAGCCCTAAGATGAGATAGAAGTAATCCTTTAATGTCTATAAGAAAAAGGAATCTGATGTGTTATATTCACATGACTTTCTCTACCCTCTATCATTTATTAGTGGGTATACAAGCTACTGTTATGAAAGCTCATTTTTCTATCTACTTGATTTTAATTAAGATAAACTTTTGTAAAAATAACTATATTGCACATTTCATTATAAATACAAAGGGAATAGTAATAGTCAAATGTTTAAGAACTGGAAGCTATATGTTAGCCTTAAAATTCCAGTCGTCCATGCAAATGGAGAAAACAACAGAATATCAACAGGACTTTAAAGGAATGATAAAATGTTGAGCAATTCATACCGATAATAGATATCTCAGAAATGGCTTATGCCACCAAAAAAATTATTTGAAATAAATTGTGTGTGTTAAAGATACCTACATTTTCTGTGTAGTGCGTTTTTATTTATTGCTTAACAAAAATCCTTCCAAATGAAGAGGACTTCGCAGGTTTTTCCCAGAAAATTCAAGATATACGTTCTATTTATCATGTTAATACCTTTAATATATGCTATCTCAATCAATATCACTAGCCATCTTTGAAAAAAAATTCCATGTAAAGGGAAAATCTTTGTGTTGCATATTTGGAAGATACTGAACTTAAATGTCATGTTTGGTATTTACCCAACTTTTCATTTTTGAGTTATGCTGTTCACACACACACACACACAGAGCTTTTTCTAAAAATGGATTTAGGGAAGCCCAAAAATGTATTTCTGGTGAAATTTCAATATCAAATTTTTGGGTGGAATGCAATACCTTCTCTACCTACAAGGTATGTGGTAGAGAAAATAATAAATGATAATCTATGTATGTACAAAGTAATGCCCACACAAATTTCGGACTCCCTAATAAGTCATGATACCAGTAACCTTGTTTGTCATGCAGTTCCAGGTGGGTTCCATTACATCGCAAAGTCTCACATAATTTAGACAATAATAGGAAAGTACGAGGGGTATTTTTTAAGCTGCCCCGTATCGTCGGAAGAATCAGGCGACTGTACTTTCGCGCATGCGCACTCAATCCCGGGATCTCTTGCACACAGTGACACAGCAGTTGGAGTCAGGTAGGCAGTGAATGTGGACCGTACTGTGTGATGGAAAAGTTTACGACGATCGCGCGGCCCGCCGGGTGTGAAATCAGATCGGTCATTCGATTTTTGATAGCAAGGAATACGACGGCGTCAGAAATTCATCGCCAGATTAGTGAAGTTTATTGGCCCCAAAGCCATGAGTGATACCAAAGTCCGTAGGTGGGTGAGGTTATTCAAGGCAGGCAGAGAGAACGTGCATGACGAACCGCATTCGGGCCGGCCATCTGTCATTAGCGAGGATCTTGTGCGTGCCGTAAACACCGAAATTCGTGCCAACCGACGGTTCACCGTTTCCACACTGTCATTGCATTTTCCGCAGGTTTCAAGGTCTGTTATGTACAGAATTCTATCAGAAATCCTGGGCTACAGAAAATTGTGCAATCGTTGGGTTCCGAAGAAGCTGACAGAGGAACACAAAGAAAAGAGATGTGCCAGTGCTCTGACGTTCTTGACCCGATACCACGAGGAAGGTGATGCATTGTTGGACCATATCATCACGGGCGATGAGACATGGGTGTCCCACGTGACCGTTGAATCCAAGCAACAGTCGATGAAGTGGCGACATACGGCATCTCCGACGAAAGTGAAATTCAAGCACTCATTCTCAACTCACAAGGTTATGGCAACAGTCTTTTGGGACAGACGTGGTATTCTGCTTGTGGAGTTCATGGATCCGGGGACAACAATCAATGCAGCCGTGTATTGTCAAACTTTGAGGAAACTTCGCCGTGCAATTCAGAATAAACGTAGCGGCCTGCTGTCTGCCGGAGTGATTCTCTTGCACAATAATGCAAGGCCCCACACCGCTGCTCAGACACAAGCTCTAATTGGATCCTTTGGTTGGCAGCAGATCAATCATCCTCCCTACAGACCCGATCTTGCTCCTAGCAACTACCACCTCTTCCTGCATCTGAAGAGGTTCCTCGGCGGCAAGCGTTTCCAGACGGACGATGAAGTGAAAACAGCTGTTACGAATTGGCTTTTCTCGCAGGCGGCGGACTTCTATGACGAGGGACTACAAAAACTTGTCCCTCGTTACGACAAATGTCTCAACAACAACAGCGACTATGTGGAGAAATAGCTGAATGTATGAAGAATTGAATAAAAAATATTTGATGAAAGTATGTCTCGTAGTTCTTTTACAATGACGAACCGGACCTTACTTAAAAAATACCCCTCATAGTATCATATGGAGAGGAGAGAATAACATGAAATTTTAAAGCAACATCTCACTATTTTGATATTTTAATGCTAGGGTCCTTAAACCCCTGGGTCCATATTCCCCTGCTCCTCCTTAAGGATGGCTCTGCATGCATGTGAACAAAGAAAACAAAAAGACTTAAAGGTTATTATACTGTGAAGTTATAATAGAGAAATTCATGTCAAATGAGTAAAATCAATAACGAAACACTTAAGCTTGAATATTGAAAAATTTGGCCTCTTAATTTATGTTTGAGAGATAACAGAACATAAATTCAAACAAATGGACTCTTTTAACCAAACTGTGATGTCTGGACATCCTACACATTCTGAAATTACATTTTATTTGTAAGAGTTTAACGTTTGTCCAAATGTTCAAAATAAATTGTATGTTATATGGAGAACTTCTAAGAATTACTTGCCAAAATATTCATTTCAATGCTAACTCATTTGTTTTCAGAGTCTTAAAATATGTATTTCTGAAGAAATCTTTATATAAAATTATTGTGTGAAATGTATACTTCCTCATTCCTACCATAGTTAAGTTAGCAGAGAAAGTAGAAAGGTGTTTTGATAGCAGCAATATGCAAAACCAAAAACTTGAATACATGCAAACTTCATATTTAAGTTTAGCATCTTCCAAGAATGGGATATGAAGATTTTCAAGAAAATTCCCCCACATAAACTATATACACTTTTCATGGAAAATGTTTTCTTATTTTTTATTTTCTGAAAAATGGTTCTAAAGATTTTGATTAAAATTATCATATGATTAAACTAAACACATGACTAATAAATTGTATATTTTCAATTTTCTAAGAATAGCCTTTGTAGATTTCTTCATCCTGAATTAATTTTGCATAATTTTTGACTGGTAAACCATAATGTATTGGTTTATAAGCTTTTTATTCATTCCATAAGTTACATGAATGCTAAAGGCATATGTGATTGTACCATCTGTGCTTTCTGTTCTAATACTTTGTTACGCTGTGTTATTCTTTTACATATTCTTTATTCACCAATGTATTGGTTTATAACTTTTTATTGATTGATTGATTTGTTTATTTATTTATTCCATTAGTTATTGCTAAAAGTATATGCGATTGTACCATCTCTACCTTTTATTACATTGTATTATTGTTTTGCTTTATTCATCAATGTCTACAGATTGTATTGAGATTATGGGGGAAACTAAATGCTATTAGTCGTGTTTTGTTTGGAGGACATTATGATAGTCATTTTAGGGTCAATTTGATGTTTTTAAATGGGAAACTACAATTAGAGTCAAATTAAATTGATGCTATAATGACCATCACAACGTCCTCCAAATAAAACACCACTAATGGCATTTACTTTCTGCCATAGTATCGAGGAACTTTTACTCAAGACATTTCTTACTATTTGCTTAGTTTTGGAGATATTGTACAGTCTCAGCAGTCGACACTGTATAACTTGTACATATTACTTGACATTGTCTATTGACATAAGCTTAATGACAATAAAATATCATTTATTTATTCATAAAAGATAGCCAAAAATGTATCACACAGAAAATGTAAAGATACTAAAAGGTACAGTTTGAGACAAATTTTTTATGGCAGTAACCATTTCTAAGATATTGAATGGCATTATTTTAAATTTTCTGGCTGCTGATATGAAACTTTTTTGAAGTACTAAGTCATCATGCACGGAGCAGAATTTTAAAGCTGTTACACAGCATCCTACTTTTTAAAGCTTTGACTATTGCTTTCATCTGGTATTACCCTTGTAGCTGTAACAAAATGTATAATGAAACAATTTTTGTAAACATTTATCTCAATTAACAAAAAGTAGATAGAAGAATAAGCTTTTGTAACAGTAGTTCTTAGAAGATATATAAAAATTAAAGACAGAGAGTAGAGAAAGTCATGTGAGTATAACACATTAGATTTTTAAAATTTTGTTTGTTGTATGTGTGTGTGTGCTACCTATTAATGGAAAAATGACCAATGCAATTGTTATATAACCTGGTAATAATACACTTTAGATCCTGTTTAGAAAATAGGCTGTATTGCAACCTAACTACTTTGCCCAAAGGAGGAGATTGCAATGTGGTGCAAAATAAAAACATGCTCGTAGAAATATCTCAGTTATTATTATGTATTTGGGAAAATACTACATAACAAAAGTTTGTAACCATAATGTTTCTAACAAATGTTATTATTTACATTGTGATGGGATGAATATATGTGAAGTTATAAAAATGTTTTGATACTATGATTCATGTAAGTATACCAGTTGGTTACCATGAGAAACAGTATAGCTCTGATCACATTGCATGCATGAGGAAGAAGTATAGGTTTGTATGTCATTAAAATCTTTAACATATGTTTTAATTTTTATTATCCCTCAAAAAAAGGTTTTATTACTGGTTTTTAAAGCCTCACATAGCATATAACTTAAATGGAGAGGAGAGAGTGGGACAAGACTGAGGATGAGAGAGTGGAAAAAGAGAGAGAGAGAGGGGGGAGGGAGAAAGAGAAAAGAATACTGAGGGGTAGGGAGAAACAGTGGGAAAGCAGAAGAAAAAGACAGATAATCTTCCATTTAATGCAACAGCTTCAGCAAAAGTGTAGATCCACTAGTTTTAAATAGATTCATTAAGTGTGATTCTCACATAGAAAGCGCTTTAACCTTCATTGAACCATATCTTAACCAATTTCATTGAATCACATAAATTCTTTTAGAGGGCACTCTTTTCCAGAAGAAAGCATCACTTGTTTATCCTATATCTTCATAAATCTAAGTGCAACAGATAGCTTATGTATAAATTTAAAAATAAATTGCACTGATGTGTTTCTTTTATCCCTTATTGTTTGTATGTTTGATTAGGATACACAGAAGCATTCATGTAAAATGAATACAAACAAATGTCAGAATAGGAAAACTGCAGAAAATGTACCATCTATATCCACTGTATCACCCAATTCCTCTTGTGAGTCAGATTTAGATCTTGGCACAGTGCACATCAAGGTAAAAAACAAGATAAAACCAGTTCCATCAAATGAAGAAGTTTATTTAAATGGGCAGCTTCCTGAATTCTGTCTTTTTATGATGCTTAGCTGTCTTCTGGTATGTATTAAACCTTAATAATACTTGGCAAATGACAGTTAGGAAGGCTGATGACTGTGCAGCAAGAGATAAGAGTAGAGCCAGATCTAGGGTTTCCTAAAGGAGGGGCTAACTTTAAAAGGAAGGAAACAAAAAAACAAAGGGAGGTAGGGAGGGAGAAAGGAAGGAAGGAAAAACATAGCATACCAGTATCACAAAGCAAAAACAACTAGTAATTGGGACACTTTACCCTTTGTACTGATGAAATTTCCCAATTTATTTACACCACTGACAAGAGGTGTTAAAATACCTGTTATAACTATCAGATGCCTTCATCATTAACCTTTTTAAACTGGGAAGGATCCTGTCATTCATTCCAGTGTGCTTCTTTTCTGATAGATTGTATGAAAACATTTGCAATAATACAATTGCAGTCCTATATGATGACATGTGAGTTTTCATTTGTTGAAGTGCAAGCTGTTGTTTACACTCTAATCTCTCTGCACTTAATATATATAAAAACAAGTGAGAGCTTTGCAAAGAAAGCAAGTAAAACATAACTCTTCTAGTAGCTGTCACTGGTAACATTGGCCTCTGCCCTGTCCTTTCTACACCAGAATCAGCAGGCAATGACATGTTATGGGGGGGATGATAGCATGTGCAACAACAATAATGATAAGGAAACACGCACTCCTGCGAGTTTTAAGATTTCATTATTTAGAATACCTAACAATTTAATAGATTTCATATCACTTTATACTATTAGCACCAGTAATGTGTATGCCATGCCCTTGATTAGGGATATATGAATCAGATGAGAAAAATGTATGCATATTTATGTGTCTCATTATGTTAGCTCAGAAGCAGATCATTAGCTAAACAGACGAAGAGCCATGGTTTGAGACCCAGTCATAGCAGGGACATTTTAAAACATAATTTAATTTCTCAACCTTAGCCTAAACACAGCTAATGTTAAAGTACAATTTTATTATTAGACAACATAGTGATTGCCTCTGTGGTCTGTTGGTTAACACCCTCAACTCAGAGATCCTGTGTTCGATTCACAGGTGAGAACTTTTCTTTAGCCAAGATTATTCCTTAACCTCCTTAGAATGTGGGAGTGTGTGTGTGTGTGTGTGTGTGTGTCTCTCTCTCTCTTTTAAGGGACACTCTGGTACTAAAATGGAAAAAATGTTATTTTTAACTGTTTTAAAAGAAACAGTATCTTCAACATATCTAGTAAACACCCAGTAAATACTACATTTGAAATCTGTCAGGAAATTAGCATAATCCAACTTGATAAGTGAAAAGCAATACCTCTAACAACTGTGTTCCTAAGTTTTAAATAGTCTTTTCTCCATATGGTAGCAGTTTTTGTTCCTTAAGTTATACTTTTTTTGCAGTAAATATTGAAGAATCAGGCTGAAATTTTCAGGGCATGTAGAATATAACATAGGCGGCGCCGTGGCCGAGTGGTTTAGACCGCTCGCCTCCCACCAAGGCGGACCGGGTTCGATCCCAGGGACCTGCATGTGGGATTTGTGGTGGACGAAGCGGCGTCTGGACGGGTTTTCTCCGGGATCTCCGGTTTCCCCCGCCATTCATTCCACCAACTGCTCCATCATCACCTTTCCTTTCATCCATTTCGCCTACATTTCGCTTCATCTACTTCCTTCATCCCATACCAGGCATCGGGCTGATCACCCATCCTGGATGTTCTGTCTGATCCATGAGTGTCTGCTCCTCGACGGGCCTCTGACCCCAGGCACCCGCCTGTAAGTCCTGGGGGGTGTAAGTCCTACATAAGAGGAGGGTAAACAGATAATGAATGAATGAATGAATAGAATATAACATGTTAAAGAAAACGTGCCTTACTTTGTTGATTACTCTCACACATAAAAATACTTGCTTTTTTTATTTATTTGTAATTATTGGTAATATTTTCTTTATTTTGTTCTAAGTACAAAAAATTCATTTTTCTAACAAATGTTAACACTTTGGGAAAGAAATGTACAAGTTTATTGCATAGGAATAGAACAACTAGCATACCAAATTTCAGACCTCTATTTTATTTCTAAATTCTAAAAGTGTACTTTTTACTACTATCCAATTATTTTCCCTCCACTCCAAAAAAACAACATAATAAATAATTTTTAATTACAAAACTATTTAATCAGAGCAGCCAAACTTATACCAACAATATATCATGGCAGGTGCAATTTAACCTAAAATTTCATTAAAATTGGTTCATTAAGGAAGAAAATCCATTTGGTACCAGAATGTGCCCTTAATGTTTAAAAGTAAAATCTAAAAGAACATAAGAAATCTGAAATTTAATACTAAATGTGAGTGAACATCCTTCCCTATGAGCAATTATCCAAAAGCCACTGATATGATTAATAAGACTTTAAAGGTGGCACATAAGTGGAACAAATAAAATAAAAAGTTTAACATACATTTATATGGCATAACATGTGACTGACATCACAGCATAAACATAGCATCAGAAATCTAAAAATTCCCAAGGAACAGCACATTAAATCTCTAATTTATCAGATTACTTTCCAGGACTGCCAATATAAACAATTAAAGTATTTATGGAAACCTGTATCTACCAAGGCTCAGAAATATGAAGTACAAGCACAGAGGCAAATTAGAAGTTCTGTAAGTTTTTATTTGAAATCTGCAACATCAATAGAAAAACAAAATTAGTAAAATACATAAAATTATTCTTCACTTAAGGATAAGAATAGCAGTTCTTGAAATATATATTTTATTGATATACAAGCATAATAAAACAGTATGTTCCATCCATTAACTCTCTAAATATTTAGAATTCTTGCATCAGCTGCACAGTTATCAACTTCTAACAATAAGTAGTGCTAGCAAATGAGATTAATCCAAACCAAATTTTAGTAGTAAATTTATTTAAGATGAAGTATTCGTAATTAGATAATGGTCTATATTTGTAGTGTTCAGATGTAAATTAACAAAATTTGCAAAATCTTATTGAATGAAAAATAATCTGGCATTTCCTTTCCATAGAAATAGATGATCATTTTAAAGAGTATTAAACATTTTGCAGCTTGTTTAAAATTTCTCCATAGTGATCAGTAGAGGAGAGAGAGTGTTTTAATTCTTACTGGATAAAATTAGGTTTCATACATACAGATGGATGAAATGCAATTGCAGGATGAATTGAGGGGCATTTTCAAAAACCTTGCTATCTTCATCATTTTGTGTTTTTTTAATTTTATATTGTATTGCTATATGTATTTGGACATCAGGAATCAATTAGTGTATTGAGATTTAAGTGAAACTTTAAAACCTACTGTAGTTATTTAAACCTGAAATTAACAGGTACCTATTTCACAAAACTATCTTCCCATGAATGTTGCAGTTTCACAAAAGTTATCTACAGACAGCAACAAGCAAAACATATACAGATGCTTCACTGACTTAAACATTGGGAAATTACTTTTCCTTCATCTGTTTACTAGGTTTATAGGTTTACTAGCTGACTTATCATTTGTTGCACAGATGCATTTTTAAATCCCAGGTAATAGTTACATCACTTTATTAAGCTCTTCCACATGCACTGTTTCATCATCAGATTATTTGAAAAGCCGATGCCATAAACAATTGTTCAAAGGAAGCAAAAAACAAATTTATTAACACTTTCTCACCAACATTATTATGTAAACTGCTCAGAAAGGAAGGTATGCAAACAATGTTACACATGAAATTTAAAAGTCTGACACAAATTTGTCTGTGAAATCATATTTTCTGAGAAATACAATATACAAATCACTGCTTAGCCAGACTCAGACGATAATTGCAGACGTTATTTATATATTATGCACAAATGATCTGATAATATGTATGATGCTTTTGGCATTAGCCATGACTGATTTGCTTTTAAGGTGTTGCTTGACTGCAAATTAGTGATTGACCTTATTGACTGTCCTTTCTTAAAAATCCTTTCACATTTTAATGCCATTAAATGACTGTTTCGTTTTTATTACCTGGAAAACAGCTGTTGATAGTCTTATCCAGCTGAAGGTGCTGATTTTGATAGTAGTAGGGTTCAAAAACCATGTTAATGAGACACATCAGAAACATATCTTGCATATCAGCAGTCCGTTTCCAAATTTTGAAGCTTTCATATAGCTTCTTCAGTGAATTCATGACATTTTGTAATGACACATATATGTTGCTCAGGAATGATTTTGTTTGGTATACTAATGAGTAGTGAACACAAATGGTAAATCAAGAATCAGTAATTCAACTTACCACTCTAAATGGAAGAGCCTTTGGAGGCATACTCATTGTAAACACAGATCTGTATCACAACAATCACTATTACTTGCTAGCAACACTTTAGACATGTTCCACTCGGGTACTGGCAGCACTGACACCATAAGGAGTTATTACTTTGTCTGTGCCAACAAGCTGTGCACATATAACAACTAATGCTCTCTACATTTTCAACTTCATTTGATTTCAAAAAGACATACTACCTTCACTGTGCTATTGGCAATGCTGCTTACTACCTTTTCAATTAAAAACGTGGAAATTCAAATTTTTGGTGGTTACTACCTTTCCCATTACAATGCCTCAATTATTCTCTTATTTTCATATACAAACTTTATGTAGTATTTTAAATTGTTTCCTTAAATAAAGATAGAGCTCTAATTTTGATTAATCTGTGGTTACAAGTTGAAGGAGATTTTGAATTTTCGATTTTTGGTAAATGATTTTTCAAAAAATAAGTCCACACTTACTGGGAACCAGTTTTAAAACAAGCTTCAAATAACAACAATGCTACTTTAAGTGTTCTTATTTCAGTTTCTTAAACACTAAAAGTTATTGTATTAAACTGTAAACATTACATACTTATTATTTAAGCAAAGGTACAAGGAGAAACAAACAACCCTTCATGTAAAAAATACCTCGCTGTGTATACGAGGGCAATACTGAAAATTTTTAGAATGCTGTGTTTCTAAAAACAAATGAAATTTGTTTATATTTGACAGCTACTTTCCAATGTTTTGGAGTTGATTGCCAATGCTCTAATAGTTTGTTAATTATCATCATTTAAAGACTTTGTGTTCAACCAAAAATTAATTTCATTAGAGAACATTTCCATACTATGATTTTTTTACAATTTTAAAATGTCATTAACACCTAAACAATGAGAAGATTGGCTTACAAATGCATTTGATGAAGAAACTCCATCTTAGGCAACAATTTATAATTGGTACAGCGAATTCAACTTAGTGGTAAATTTCAAAAAGGACGCCCAAGAACTGCTGAAAATATTGCCGCTCTTGGAGCAATGCTTGAAGATTGACGTACATCTTCAGAATTTATTCGGACAACATTGGGCATTGGTATGGGTCAAATCCAAAACATTTTATATCAACAGTTAGGTATGAGAAAACTTTGTTGATGATTGACTCCCAATGAAAAACAATGCACTGATTGGGACAGAAAAACAAGCAGCACTTCAAATTAGGTTTAGAATATCGTTACTGGTGATAATTCTTGGATTTATTATTATGATCCTGAATAGAAAAGTCAATCGACTCAACAAGTCTTTCAAACAGAACCTAAACCGACAAAGTCTGATGAATTTGCAGTGTTGGTAAGAAAATGGTTGCTATTTTTTTTTACTTTTCTAAAACGGGCCATAATGCTACTGTAGCATTAGAACATAGACATGCTGTTACTGCCGATTAGTACAAATGTCTTTTTACAGCAATTTTTTGAAAAAGTGCGTGAAAAATGCTTAAAAGAAAAACAGTGTTACATTATGACAATGCATCATCGCATACAGCAAAACTGACAACTGAATATCTGGATGCTATACAGCCCTGACCTAGCAACTTGTGATTTCTTTTTGTTTCCAAAAATTAAAGATAAAATGTGTGCAATCACTTTCTCATCATCAGATGAAGCAGTGGAATATTATAAAAACCTGGTATCTGAAGTGCCTAAGGGTGGCATCATTGCTTTAAGGACTGCTTTCATGGAATGCAAAAATGTATTGATGTTAAAGGGGAATACTGTGAAAAACAATAAAATATTTTTAGATTTTATAAGCCTAACCCTTGTTTGATTTTCTAAAACTTTTCAGTGTCGCTCTCGTATAATGGGCTGCTATCAGTAGAAGGAGCAGTACTGAGTTCAGTTCAGTTGTGTGCTGTAGAAGGGACAAGGGGATAGTGTATAGTTAACTGTGAGTTGTAACTCAGCAGTCAATAATGAGTCGTGCAGTTCAGTTATGATTCGATTCGACGGATCAGTTGAGTTGTATTCCAAGTGCGTGCTAAAGTAACTCAAGTATAACGTCTGTGTTATGTTGGTGATGAATGGTGTGTTAATAGTGATAGATAAGTAAAGTGTGTTTTCGCAGAACTGGTGTTCTTATTTGTTACATGAGGACAGAAGTGGGATATAAACACGGCAGCCCATAAAATCCAGAAGTTGGAGAGATGGAAATAAAATCTGGAATGGAGAAGATGCGAAATGAAATGACGACAGTGAATTTTGCGATGGAGAGGATGAAGCACAAGATGGATTCCGGAATGGAGAAGATGGAGACAGAAATTAAGGATGTGAAGGAAGAAATGAAGACAAATGTCCAAGATGAAGGCGGAAATATCGACCAGGATTGTCGAAGAGTTGGTCGGCGCATGGTAGAGCTCGGCGGAAAGGTGAAAGATCTTGACCAACACGTAAACAGCTAGCGAATAAAGCTCTGGTAAACCTCCCGCCCAGTTACGTATCCCAGGAAGCTGCCTACTGCTTTGTCGACGGGTGCGTAACGCCGAGATATGAGAGCGTCCGTTGCCCGGCGATTACAAGACCATCCACGAGTCGCTAACGGCCGCGTTGAGGATGGAGGCGGCCAAAGTAACAGCGGCACCTACCTCGAACACTAGGAGCATTCGATGCGGCGGGTACAGAGTATCAACTTAAGGACGTCGACGAAGATTTTCGAGTGGTGTGTTGAGTTGTGTTGGGGTGTGGCCAGTCGGGACACCTAGTAAAGGGCTGTCGACACCAAGACGACGAGCAGGCGGGAAACGAACAACCACCGACGTGGCGAGGGGCACGTCTGGGCCGTCTTCACCACCCCCTCGAATATGGAAAATGGATGACAGCCTCGTCGCGGACAGTTGGACACAAGGGAAGCTGTGCCGGTTATCAGTCGAAAAGCTGCAGCCGTTACCGTAATCAGACCTGACATGGCGAAGGGCTTGCCGTCGAGGAAACCGAATCGGCTCTACGAATTAGTGACGACATCGGCCGAAATCTTGTCTGTGGAGAAAGAGACCCTGGTAGAGTTGACCCTAGGGCAGAACATCGTAAGGTTGCGGGTGTTCGTCGCAGGGGTGATTGAAGATGTGATACTGGGACTGGATGCCCTCAGGAGCCATCGGCGACGGTCGACGTCGGTAGGATGATCTTGAAACTCGGCCGAGAAAAGGGGCGCTCCGGAGCCACAACGAATATCTGGGAATGTGGAGGGTGGTCTTGAGAGAGGAATGTGGTTGTGCCCGCATGAAGCGAGGTGGTGATGAAGGCGCATTTGGAAGACCAATCACTCAAGGAACCTAGTTTAGGACCGGAAGACACCATTGGGTGTATTGTGCGTCATCAGGCATTGTTTGTTGCCTTGCCGGGAGGAAGTACCTGTCAGACTGCTAAATCCATCGGACACCGACCTGGTCACCGGAACGGAGTTAGGGGAATGCGAGCCATCTTGAGTGTATCACCGTACGAGAGCTCTAAGGAGCCTGCACCGTCTCAATATCTGGGGCCTCGGCTGGAAGACTTGTTGATGAGGGTGGCTGCCGACCATCTGACCGTCGTCCTACGTAGTGTAGTAATTACCATCCTAGCCTCTAGTGCCCGATGTCGTGCGTTCAAACCCAGCGGAGAGCAATGGATCATTTTCGGACGTAAAAATCCTCATCATGGCTTCCTTCGGAAGGGAAGTAAAGCCGGTGGTCCGGTGTCGTAGATTTACGGCACGTAAAAGAACCTCAAGCCTGAAAAAGAGCTCTCTGAGCAAAATTTCCGGGCTTTCACTTCCAACATAGAGGACCATAGCAGTTAAAGCAGTTAAATAAAACTCAATTTAATTTAATTTTGACCATCTGACCGCAGCACAACTGAAGAAGGTTCGATTCATCCTTAGGTAATACCAGTATGCTTTCAGATAAGGGGACAGCGATTACGGCCGCACCGACCGAGTACTCCACCATCGATACCGGAGACGCCTGACCTATCCGGCAACTACCAAGATGTGTACCTCTAGCGAAGCAAGTGGAAGTACGACACATACTGGAGGACATGAAATCTAGGGGATTATCGAAGAGACCGACAGCCTTTGGCACTCCTTGTGGTCGTGGTGAAGAAGAACGACGAGCTACGTTTCTGCGTGGACTATAAGAAACGGAATGCTGTCACCCGGAAGGGTCTGTTTTCCCTTACCCCGAATTGACGATACTCTGGACACTCAGAGACGAGGAAAAGAGCGCAATCTCAACAGCCAGTGGCTTTGGCAGTTTACGGTTATGCCCTGTGGACTCTGCAACGCACCAGCTACTTTCCAGCGCCTGATAGAATCCGTGATGAGGCGTTTCACTTACAACGCTTGCTTTCTTTCTGAGTTTTATTTATAGACGCTCTTTAACTACTGTGGTTCTTAGCGTCCTATTCTATATTGAGCGTGAAAGGACGGAAACTTTGCTCAGATGCCTCTTTATCAGAAATGAGGTTCTTTTACGTGCCGTAAATCTATGACATGGTACCACCTGCTTTACTTCTCTTCCGAAGGAAGCCATGTTAAGGATTTTTACGTCCAAAAAGATCCATTGCCCTCCGCCAGGTTTGAACCTCGGGAACTAGAGGCTAGCATGGTACCCCTCGACCACAGAGGACGACATAAAGCCTGCCTGCTGTACTTGGACATCATCTTCATTGGTAGCTCTTTCGATGATCATCTAGAGGATCTGACCAAGCTATTATAGAGACTCCAAGCAGCTAACCTTAAACTGAACGCCAACTCTTCTGCAAGGAGGTTAACTACTTGGTTTACATAGCCGCACCAATTTGGGTGGCCACGGGCCCGGAGAAGGTCGGGCTGTGTGAGATTGTTCTCGCCTGAAAGATAAATGAGATTTGCAGTTTCCTGGGCCTATACACCTACTACAGCCGGTTCGTCAGAGCTTTCTCCAACAGCGTGATGCCTCTCGCTCGTCTGACGAAAGGGCACCGGCCTTACAGAAGAGACCGAGGACGCGTTCCAGTCCCTTAAGTCAGCACTCTGCAGTGCGCCTGTTTTGGGTTTTCCACAATCGGGCGGCGATTTTATCGCGGACACCGATGCCAACGACAGCATATTGGGGGCGTACTATCCAGGTCCAGGATGGGTAAGAGCGAGTAACAGCTTACTATAGCAAAGTGGTCTCCAAGGTGGAAAAGAACTCTTGTGTTACCCGATGGAAGGCACTGGAACACCTCCATAAGCACCTGTATGGTCAGCCATTCCACCCTCTCCTGGATTGAGCTTTAAGAACCTGGAGAGCCAGACAACCCATTGGGTCCAAAGACTTCAGGAATACAACTTCACATTAGAACAACGCAGAGGAAGGAGCCACTCCGATGTGGATGCCATGTCAAGAAGTCACTGCCCGAAGGAGTGTGGCCAGTGTTCTGGGGTGAAAGGAGCGTGCCGCAGCTATCTATGGGATTTCGGCGGTACCTGCAGAATGGGTGGGGTAGCACAGATTTGAGGAGGGAGCAGCTGGCGGACGCCGACTTGGGACCGCTCCTCAGAGAAGTGGAGGTAGGAACACTAGGCCAAGCTGGGAGGACATTGCACCCAGGAGTAGTGTGTATAAGTCATACTGAACTCAGTGAGATCCACTGAAGACTAAGGAAGGTATGTTGTTCGGAATATAGAAATCACCTGACGGTAAGACTCGGAGAAAGCAATTGATCCTTCCTCGAATTAAAGTCCGGAGGTCCTGAAGGAAGTGCATGCGTGGACTTCGGGTGCACATCTTGGATCCAACCGAACGACTAACAAGCTCCGTACTATTCGTACTTTTGGCTGAGTCTAAGGCGGACGCTGAGAGCTGGTGTCGCCAAAGTTATGTTCGTGCGGCAAGTCGCGGCCCACAGACTAGGAACCGGTTTGCATGCAGCAGTACAATGTGGAAGTACCCATCGAACACGTCGATATCGATATAGCTGGATTGTTCCCAGTGTCCAACAGGGGTAATAAATATCTGTTGGTGGTCGGAGGTATACGCCATTCCTAACCAGGAGCCAAGACGATCCTGGACTGCCTAGTGGAAGAGGTATTCTGCCGATTTGGGGTACCGTTAGTGCTACACAGTGATCAGGGCACAAATTTCGAATCGAACCTAATGAGAGAAGCACTGAAGAGACCTGGAGTGCACAAGACGTATACAACCTTCTCCACCCGCAGTCAGACGGTATGATCAAGCTGTACCTACGTCAATCTTTAGAGGAGAATCTGAGAAAGGTCGTGGACTGGGATGTTAGGGTGCCGCCTTTCTTGCTGACCTACCGCTCGTCGACTCACGACACACCGGGTTGACACCTGTCAGCTTGGTCTTCGGCAGAGAGCTGCGTCTTCCATGCGGCCTGATGTTTAGAGCCCTCTGAGGCGGAACAGCCAGCAATCGACTACATGGAGAACCTTGTGATCCGTCTTCGCGACGTACACAAGATGGCTCGTCAATACATCCAGGTAGCGAGCGATCGGATGAAGACTCGTTACGACCGCCAGCCAACAGCCAAGTTTTCCAGCAAGGTGATTTGGTTGTCCGTATCGCTCTACTTGGACCAAGTGGCGTTGCCCCAAGCTCCAAAGCTATGGCAAGGACCGTACCGCATGGTGAAGAGGATCAATGATGTAGTCTACAGCATCCAGAGGCTTCCCTGAGGGAAGATGCTGGTGGTACCCTAGACCGTCTAACCCTAAGGAGGGAGCAGTGCGTCCGCGCGCATGGCGTTACCTTTGGGCCGCCGGCCCGGAACCTGGGTGAGGCTGCGATGGTTATCAGAACAATAGTGATGTGGAATAAAGAGCCCCTTTATGTACCGCTGATGTGTTTCAGAACCTTTGTTTCTGCATGTTCTAGTAGATTCCTGTTCTCGAAAGTTCTGCTTTGTATGCAAGGCCTATATAAGAAACTGCTGTCGTCAGAATGAACAGTGTTTAATTCAGTTGGGTTGTGTGTGTTAGAAGTGACAACTGGGCAGTGCAAGTGGGCAGTGTAGTTTAATTGTGACTTGTAAATCAGTAGTCAGTTGTGAATCGTTCAGTTCAGCAGTTCAATCACTTGATTTGACAGATGCAACAGTAATAATATTGTAAATTGTTATGCTAAAATGTTTAGTTATACTTGTTTTATTATGCTAAGACAACGAAGAAGAAGAAAAAGAAATGTAGAAGATAATTGAAAGTAAATACTCCCTTAAGTAAAACATGAAACAATCTTATTAACTAAATACATTGCCAATCTAAAAGCACTACAGCATGCTAGTTGCATTGGTTCATCACACATAGACTTATGAAACTATCAGAACCAAGGGCAACTAAACCCTGGGAAAAAGATAACTTTACCAGGAATGTATATACAGATATTCAAATCTTTGCCATATCATTACATAGACATCACTACAGCATCCTGGGGAGATTAAAAAAGATACCAGGGCATCACACCGACAGGTACCATTCCATCCCACAGCAACCAGATAACCAACCAGTGATATTACCATTGCACAGATCAGTTACATTGTATTCTGGGTGTTTGCCAAGTGACTCAAGTGATTTGTGTAAATAAAGTGTGTTTTTGCAGAACTGATGTTCTCATTTGTTACAATATATCTTGAATTTGCTGTAAGAAAACAACGAAATACTCTTCATTGTCTTAATTTTGTATAATTGGGAAGTCACAAGAGACAGATAAAAAGTTATTATAGGAAAAATACAGAGCTTATTCTATAACACAGAACTGTTTTGTAGTATTATTTGTTTCTGAATATTCACTGTCGTATGTTTAAATTTTATCAGACAGATTTCCTTTGAAGTTAATGCAATAAATATGCACAAATGTTCTTTTATTTATCATGAACTAGTTGCTAACAAATTATGTTGTAATATAAAACAGATGACTGTTTACATGTGCAACATGTAAGAGAGAAACCATTACTTACATTTTAATACTAAGAAAATGTTTTGTTATTTTCCTCATTAATTTCTTATAATTTCATCAAATTCTTTCTTAGTGGAACCTTTCACAGTGAAAACACACCTTCTGCAGCATTTCAGATTTTGTATTTATATGGTCTCTGAGTTCTGTTAATGAATCAGAGAATCTTTGTAGATATTATAGAGATAGATTTATTGAATACGACATGTCAAATTAAATCTTATAATTAGAAAAATTAATGTTGCATTTTTTCTTTGAATTCAGTATTGTATTATTTCATTCCTTTATTCCATTTGGGTTAAGAAATAAGGGAGGTAAAAATGAGGAAATGCATTTACATGCACTTTAAAATTGTAATGAAATTTTTATTACTCTAGTTTCACCTCCTACACCAAAACTTACTGGAACATGTTTCAGAGAGCATTATCTCCATGATCAGACTAGACAAGTGCATTGCTTCCTCCTGTGGTTTGCAGATGACGTTTCTTAGCTGGACATACTACTGTGTGATGAGTTCATCTTTATATGAGGCATCAAAGTTTAATAAATTGTGCTTATTTTTATGCATGAACAGCTTTTTCCAAATGAAGAGTTCCACTGGTTTTCAAAGGGGTTTTAAAAGCTTAGGTTTCTCTTTCAACTGATGATCTGTGGACCAAAAATGCTCTGCAACTGCTGATTTCTCAGTTTGCTTGTATTCCATATTTCTTATGTGTTCTATAATCCTTGTGTCTATGTTGCTCTTTGTGCACTCCATAAATGCAAGAAGTAGAAAGAGTCCCAAAAAGAAGCTCTATGAGAAAGTTTTCTCATGATTGCAATGCAAAAGATAGACAAAAGTAGAGCAGTATTTGAAAATAAGGCTATACATTTGGCTATTGTTCCCACTACAGTGAAACAAAATTTGGTGAAATGTTATTGAATTTTTAAAAAATCATTGCACTGAAAATTCAGTGGTGTGTCTGTATTAAAGTGCTAAATATATTATGATTAGGTCAGGCCAAACACATGAAGAGAGCCTGGAAAGGGCTAAAGAATTAAATATCAGAAAACTGGGTATTAATTTCATCATTATATATAGGTATAGGTATATGTTATTCTCCATTAATCATATGCCACAATTTCCCATTATTGTATAGTATGAAAGTATGTGGTGAGTAGGGAACCCTGCTGCAACTTTATAATGAAGGGTGCCTACAGCATGAACTGACAGGGGCCTGCCGCTGTGAATTGTCAGGGGGACCCAGAATTTATTTGGACAGCCATTATTATAATATTGTAGTGATCAAACTGTTTAGGCTTGAATACCTCTGGAAGGGGTAGTTCAGGGTTGGACCTACTCATTAAGATGGAATGGGGAGAAGATAGTGAACTATGTCCTTTATGATTTATTCTATGCCATAAGACCTAGGAAGGAGCACTTCATTAAGCATATAGCCTAAAGGAGTTCTTGGCCAGTGTGATGTCATGAATAAATGTCAAAAGACCTCTGTGTAGGCTGATGATGCTCACATCTGGTCAGAGCTGCCCTTTGTTAGAACTGCTCATGAGCCACTTGGTAACACTATATTTCTTAACAATGCTATCATTAGTGTTCTAGGATACCTATTTCTGACCTGTTCTAATTACAAAACTTTCTGGCTTGTTGATCAGCTTCCTCATTGCTGCTTCCTGTCTTGGTGTAAAACTATATATTACAATATATGCCAAAAATGTGCTTCTTGTTTAAAATACACTTATTATATTTAGTATACAACAGGAAGTCCTATTTAACATAAGTTACTCTTTAAAACATATACAGAATTCTAAAAGTGGAAATGAGACTTATGCACAAACAAATGTGTTTACAGAAAAATGACAACAAAGTTGATTGCTGTCCACAGAACAGGGTGAACATTATAAGGTGACAGACTTTTGTTCCATACATCCTATACAATATTTAAGCACTCTCTCCCTCTCTCTCTCTCTCTCTCTTTCACACACACACACACACACACACACACAAATGAATGCATACAGAAAATAACATTTCAAAGTTAATATTTTCCAAACTAATTATAATTTATTCTTTGAAAGTAATGTTGCTTTAAATATTGTTGTTTTAACTTGTGTGGGAAGTGTGTGTATCATAGACCTTTGTTTTAAGCTTTTTAAAGTGTATTTCCTTCCATAAATTTCAGAATTATGATGTTGTGTATTACAAAGTGCTCAAACTAAGTGCAAATACATACAAAAGGAACACCATAGACTTTTACTCTGTAAAAAACTCCATTTTCACAAAAAATATAATATAGACATCTATTTGTGCATGTGCCTGAAATAATGCTTCATGAGTTAAATATAAGAAATGTAGATAATAGTTTTGAAAAAATTTGAACCACTTTACTGTGTACATTTCAAATAACATGTTCATAATGAAGAAAGGAAGGAAGTAAGAAAGGTAAAAGGAAAGTTTCACTTCCCAAAATTGTTTATTTTTAGGTAGCAACTTTTCTGAAAATGCTTCTCATTTGAATTCTTACCAGTAAAATGTTACTGAATGCCAAATCTAAGAAATAGAAATATCAGTTAAAAGCATATTTTTCCATGTATTTCAATTATTTATTCCCAAAAATTGAGCCTTAAACACATTACAGCATAACTTACATTTATAAGATGATATTGAAAAATAAATTTGGCAATAAAAGTAAATACCACCAATTTTTATATAAATTACTCCATCTAGTTTTACTCCTAAATAAATACAGTCACACACCACCCTGTAATCTTTATTCTCTCCCTTCCACTTTTCATATTTGCTTAATTTCCCCCACTTTTTGAATACCACAATCTGTGTTTTCTCTTGATTCACTTTTAACCTCCATTCTTTACAATGTACATCAATTGCTTGTAAGGATTGTTTTAAACCACTTACTGTAATAGATCCTACCACTAGGTCATCTGCAAAAAGTAGTCCTGGGATTTGGATATTGTTAATTACTGGTGCACAGTTATTATCCCAGGCCAATATTTAGGTCTCCTCACTCCTGGGCACAAAAACAAAAAAAGGCCCTTGAATTGAAATACATATAGGTATTTATTAAAGTTTCGTTAACATGTGGGCATATTTGTTCACCTGTGTGTATGTTTAACTATGAATAGCAAACAAACACTATAAATGTGTGTTTACTAAAATTGCAAATAGAAAAAGCTTAATACAAATAACTTACATTAAAAGATGAAAGGTATCATCTACAACCAAGGGCAAAATAACAATCATTTAAACAACAAGGGGATTTCTCTTTGCCCTGTCATTTACAAGCAAGTGTATGATTTCTACACAGTCCAGTTTCACTCTCAAGTCAGATTCAATTGCAAGGATTTCAAGAAGACTAAGGCAATTCTTCTTTTGTGATGTCCTTGAATAATTATTTGTGCATCTTAGAACAGAAAATTATGTTTCTGTTAAGCAGTTGGAAGCAGGAGCACTCGAGTACATTTATAGAGCTATTTTTAAGTTTGGGTGAACACTCTCTTGGCTGTTACCTTTTATTATTTTCAGAGCTGTGGAAGAGAGTATGACACATGTTCATGCTTTACATCAGATATGTAGCTTTTGAAGTGTAAATGTTTAAGCACAAATGCTGAGTCTTCAAGATCCAAACTATAGACTTGCTGAAGTCTGGGTGATGCTTCCTGGATTTTAAGTGAACTAAGCTTCTTCAGGTTTGACAAAAACATAAATGGTTCACTGAAGCCTAGGAAGAAACTATCTTGTTCAATTCTTCAATCAATTTATTAAAAATCAAAAGGAATGATATTGTAGATCATCTGATTCATCATTTTCTTCAATGTCTTGATCATATGCATCAAATAGGCTTTTCTTTTTACTTTCTCTACTACGTATAGTAAGTAGGGGAAGTATTGTATTCCACCCAAAAATTCGATACCGAGATTTCACTGGAAATACATGTTTTGAAACCCCCTGAATCCAAAAAAAGCATTTTTGGAAACATGTCCGTGTGTGCGTCTGTGTGTCTGTGTGTATGTGTCTGTCTGTGAACAACATAACTCAGAAACGAACACCAAACTTGGTATTTAGGTCCAGTATCTTCCAGAGATGCGACATGAAGGTTTTCAAGAAAATCCCTCCACCCCAGATTACCCTTTACATGGATGATTTTTCAAAAATTTTAATTTTCTCAAAAATGGCTCTAATGGTTTTGATTAAAATATCATATGTTTAAGATATTTTCATGACAAATAAAATGTATATCTTGAATTTTCTGGGAATGTCTCCAAAAGTATTCTTCATTGTGAACGACTTTTGCATAACTGGTAAACCATAAGAGATAGACAAAATTTTACTACACAAAAAATGTAGATCGCATTAAAATACACAATTTATATCATATGCATTGGTTTTGTTGAGTGAACCATTTTCGAGATATTGCTTGTTATTCCCTTAAATTTTGCAATACTTATTTTCTCAAATGGGAATTCGTTATTCATTTTTTTGTCTTGGATATGCAAAGAGTTATAATCTGTGGCAAAGGGAATGGTGCTGCACCTAGCAACCAGCTATTAAGAGATATGTATATGCTTAAAGGCTACTGTATTTCTATATTGCCCTTGTAAATATATATTCCCCTTACATCCACAAGAAACTTAGCAATAAGATAGAGTCTGCAAAGGTTTATCTCGATTAACATGAAGTAGATGGAGAATAAGCATTTGTAAAAATAGTTTGTACAAGAGTAGAGAAAGTGATGTGAGTGTAACACATCAGATTTTTCTTAATGCATTTCTTGTCCTCTTCTTCACTTTTTTCATTTTAGTAATATTACAAAGAGATACAAATTTGTTCTGACCTAGAGTCTTGAAAACTTCAAATCCCATTTTCATTTCTTCCAAGAAACCAACTAAAGAATTGCACAAATTCATAACAGTGATTACATCTATATCTGTTGTTTGTAATTGATTACTTACAATCTTTCAAGAATGGCATCCCAGATTTTAAGTCATAAAAGATGTTTCAAGACTACACAATTTCTTCATTATACTTCTAGCTTCAGACTTCACCAAAGACTTCTCACTTTCATTCCCTATGATTAACAACAGTGCCCTGATGATTGGCTCACCATCTTTGTTCAAGCTTTTGCAAGCCTCTTCTCCAGAGAAGGATTTGACACTCAAGTTTTCTTTACTGAAAAATGTGTTTAAGCGATTCCATCAATGACTAGAAGCGTTAAAAATTTAAATATTTCTTGCAAAATGTAAAAAAAAGGTTGCTTGTTTACAACACTTTGCTGCACTTGAACTCCAAACTCAGAATGCGTACTGGAACAAGGCATATAGTAAACATAAGGAGAGACAGCTCTGATTCTAGCTTGCAAATCAGAATAAATATCTGACATATTTGGTGCATTGTCATAACTCTGTCCTCTGCAGTTACTTATGTCCAATCCATGTCTCTCAAGAAAGTGCATTACTGCATCTGCCAAGACCTGGCCATCAGAGCCTGGATTGAGTGCAAATTCACAAACTGCTCTTCTGCTAACCCCTCTTTGTTGACGTAACACAAGACACAACTTAACTGTTATTGTGTGTAATATCAGGGCTTGATTCAACATTGAAAGAATAATGCATAATCATATCGTTATGTTGTTTAGTATGCTTAGCTTATGACAGCTTCAATTGGGGGAAGCTGAATTTGTTAATAAACTCTATAGATAGCTGCAATAACTTGTGTCACTATTACTTCAACTACTCTCGTCCCCATTATTTTGATTATTTCCTCATATGTAGCAAAATACAGGTACAAAGTTTTTCCACTTCCAGAATCCTTATATTGTGAGATGTGGCTAATAAGGAATGGATCCAATTCAACAATAACTTCCATGCACATTAAAGAGTTACCATTATGAAGACTTCCAAGTACTTCATCATCGTCATGGAAAGGGAGATCTCAAGGAGAAAATTTCTTCACAGCAGCAGCAACTCTTTGTAATACATTATGCCAGTATTGCACTTCATTTTCAAGTTATATGGATAATTTTCCATCTATCCTGGTCAGAGCAGAGCTTCTGTTTTTAAAACTAAGAACACAATCTCGGTGCCTTGAACTATTTACATGAGCTGCAATTAACTATCGATGTTTCCAGTCCAAAAAACCATGGTCCTGGCAAGTCTGATGTTCCCCCAAACAGAATACATGATTGAAAAAGGAATGTTCCCTGACTTTCAGAATAAACTAAATAATCTCTCTCAATAACTTCATTGTTTCCCAGCTTTCTCTGAAAAAATGAACTAGTAGGTACAGTATCTTGTGGTACTAGCTTTAAACTGAAGTTTTGATTTTGAAAAGTCACTTTCTTTATTTTGTTTTACCTGTTCATTCCAATGTAGTCCCGTGTTTTATCATACTTTTTCTGAAGGAAAGGATCAGCACTGATTATTAAGCATTCGTCAACAATAATAGATGTTCCATCTTCACTTTAGTCTAGTGGACATATTTTTCCTTCATCCTTTTCAGGTTTTTTGGAGTGTTTCGCCCTGGTCTTCCAGAATTTCAGTTGGAGGGTATTTTTTCTTGACCTGAATTTCTTTGAGGTTCATTTTATAAAAATGTCAAGGTGTGGAACCTTTATCAATGCTTTTTCTTCTCGTTTTCTTTTTTCTTCTGCCAAAGAGCAATACTGAGTACCATTATCTCTTTCTTCCAGTCACTTTTTTCACTGACTATCGAAAATGAGAATGAGAAAATGAAAGAAAATATGATAAACAAATGAAAAATTTTAAATGATTCAAACATAACCTACAAAATCACAGTGCCACTAAATGCCATTCTAGCGTAATTAAAATATTACCAGTCATAATACGAAATGGACATTATACCAGAACACTTCTCATATACTATAAAAAGAACCAAGTAACATCACTATTTCAATTTATTTATAACCTTTCCAAATAATATTGAGAAAATTAATGGCAAACAAATCATGCTTCTTGAAGTTACTAAGCTTTTTTTTTTCTCTTTCTTCCTTTTCCCCCTCCCATTAACCTCTTCTTGCCATTGCAGAGTGTTTCTCTGTCACCACCATGTGCACATGGCATGTAAACTAATCAGCATTGCCAGTATGTATCAATAAATATTCTCCTGTGGGCAGGAGATTGAATGTTAAGTACATTTATGTTTAATACCCATGCTTTTTTTGTACAGTTTTCCAGAAGTTTTGCTACCCCTAAAACCTGCCACCCTAGGCAGTAGCCCAGTTTGTAGCGCCATAAATGCAGCCCTACCTCTACCAGTTATGGTAACCTTTAAAAACTCTTTAGAAGCTTCTATGGAGTTATACCCCCGCCGCTATAACGTTGCACTTGACAGTTCGCGTGGCTTCGCGTAAGGTTGGCTACAACGTGGTTGCGACGTTGCCAGAGTGGCTAGTAAACAACAGCTGATCGTTCTCATTTCTATCGTGTCTAAGCCGCATACAGAAAGTGTACGTAAGTAGCGAACGTCACTGAATAATAACTATTTCGTATTATTATTGTTAATTGAAAATAAGCGATATAAGCAGCTTTGGTATGGTCGGATACTCCTTTCTATGATAATAGGCATAAATGTGTCTACGTATGGCGTCTAATTGGAAAGCAACAATATTTGTGACTGGACGAGGCTTCTTGTTTTTCTTCCCTGGAGTTGATAGAAATACCTGTTGTGTTCCAGATGGTTCAGGAATTTTGTCCTCTTTCTCTTGTAGTTTCACTCCTTTGTGAACAACAGTTCTCGTGCTTAAATCAAGAGCTGCTGCAGTTCGTTGTACGGCTTTATCAGCAGGAATAGAGGGATTTCCGTGAAGCTTCACGTACTCCTTTTCCTGTTCAAAGAACTCCCGGGTTCTCCATAATAGTTCCAATGCCTGACTATTAAGTGGCACACCTCGGCGCAAAGGATTTTCACTTCGTGAATCATCACTCGGCGATCGGCGTCGTTTTTCCGACATTGTCGCACTTAAGTTTTGTTTAAATAAATAATATGAATGAAATATATATATATATAAAATAGATAAATATAAATAAATAAATGTATAAACGAACAATAACCACAAATCTAAATAACAAATAACAATGAACAATATGTAGCTTGCAAAGAACAACTCGACGCTCTGCTAGAGATTCACAAACTGAAGCACATGGTTGGGAATAGTTACATCCGGCAACAGAGCCGTTTCTAGATCCGGTTCCGCTTTGTCATCGACCATCCGGAATGCTGCCTTGTGATTGGCTTAGGAAGTCAAACGGTTGAAGCTTTTCATCTGTTTTTTCGCGAGTGTACCAACTTAAACGCTAGCTGTCAAGTGCAACGTTATAGCGGCGGGGGTATAGCTACCTTGATATGCAATTCCGATATGCTTAGTATTTCATACAAAGAAAAAAAAATTGTTTGTTCATCTTGGCACTTGGTACCTTTTTACTGATAAGTATGTATTCAGTTATGAAAGACAATGTTAAGAAATTGTACAATTTAGTTACATGATCAGGGAAAAATAATATGTTTTAATTTCTTAATTATAATTATAACAGACTGCATCCATAGTGGTGGGAGCAATTTCAATAGCGTGTCTTTTGTGGAAAGGTTGCAATAGCTATTTGACAACTGTAGATGGTGAAGAACCAGTAATGTTTATAGCAGCAGTACTACTTCTCATCTCATCAGTAATAAATGTCCTATCTGTGACCATTGCATGTATGGCACAGAACCAACATGATACTTCTAGTGAGCTTCTTCTTGTGGTACGTAATATAACACATCACTAATATCATAAGAAGGAATCAGATTTATATACACTAAAATATCTAAAATATGCATTCATTCATACTGTAAAAATTTTTAGAATATGTACTTATCATGCACTAAAATTGTTAACTTTAGGCTTATACTTTTTTTATATTTAAAAGTATAAATATGTTCTTCCTTAGGTATCATTTCAGTCATTGTAATTTGGTTTGTAGTATGCAATACTCATTTTCCCCAAATGTTGAGGCATAAGTTTATCGTGTTTATTGGTTAACACAAGTTTGATATTGAGAAAGATCTTTCCACATCTATAGATGTTATTTGAAAGCACTTCCTAAATCTGGGGAAATTTCTCAGGAAGGACTATGTTTTCACCTTGAAGATATTTATTCACAGAACACAATACTTTAATGTCAAGATTTCTCTGTAAACATTGCACAAATTATCCAATAGTTTTTCTTATGCTATAAAGGCGCACTCTCAAGTTTACTCTGAACCTCTATAGGTTTTTTTTTATGGACGCTCTTTAACTGCTCTGTCCTATGTGTCCCATTCTATATTGGGCATGAAAGACCGGTAATTTTGCCCAGAGACCTCTTTATCAGGCTTGAGGTTCTTTTACGTACCATAAATCTATGACATGCAACCAGCGGCTTTACTTCCCTTTCAAAGGATTTTTACACACTTAAAAATTCATCACTCTCTGCTGGGTTTAAACCCATTACCTCAGTCCATAGTGGTATCTTCATAGTTGAACTTTTATTATTTTGTCACTAATGTGTTTAAATATTAGTTTTACAATTAAAAAATAATTTTAAAATTTAAAACATTATATACCTGATGCATGGAAAAATGATCATATATATGCATTTATATGCAGTATAAAGCTTTACATACAAGCACAGAAGAACATGAAACATATTCCAAAACTTAATTCCATATCACAAATTAAAACAAACTAAATATGTATTTGCATGCAAATCCAATGTCTAATCATAATTAACATTATGGTAGACTCCAGGAAACCTGATCTATTGGTAATTATTTATTCTACAAAGGCCAACATATGCTGCAGGATCTTGTTTTCTCCCAATGTTAAGTTACATTAATTTTATATTGATGTGCTAGATGTCTTAATCAACATTACTCATGTACCTTTTGAGATGTATATGCTACTGTAGAGCATCTGTTAGCTTTGTCCTCTGCATAAAGTAACACTCCAACCACATCAAGTATAAAGTTGAGATTTTATTTAGAGAAGTTTAAAGAAACATTTTCAACACAATCAAATTTGGTAAAAACCAGTACAAAACTAAGAGTAGTTTTATTGGAAAATCTATATGTTTTCAATTTTTAACCAAATCGCTGCAAGCATGGAGTTGAGATTTTATACATAAGAGTTTGGACACAATTTGTTCATAGATCAAAAATGTTTTTGAATTACAAAATTAAGGGTACACAATTAAGATAACTAAAATAAAGAACCACTGAGTCAAGGTTCCAGCTGAATATTTCTCATTAGTCATTAGAAACTTTGCTAGATAAAAGAAATACTGGAAACTGAATGGGAAGAAATAAATATGCTGTATTTTATTTTATTTAATTTTTATATCTAATAATTAGAAGCATGGTACAACCACAATGGAATTCAGGTATTAGCCCAAACCTATTAATGCGTTTATAGACTCCCATTTAAAACAATTCATGCATGATGATGTGGTTTGAGCTCATTTGTTATGTTGGAGACAGGGTTTCAGTTTCCTATTAAGTACACATCATAATTTTAATCCATCTTATTAAGCATTAAATAAGTTAATTACATTTTTAATTATCTGCAACATGACTGAAGAACATATGTATACTTTTTTTATCTTAAATTTATTTCCATTAATTGAGACTTCTTCTCAGGTTCATCAGCATGCATCTGGAAATGCCAGGTTTGCCTGGGCACCCCTTAAGATACCTATACAAATAAAAACACTACAAAAGCCATCTTAAAAGTAAATAAAGCTTTGAGGAATATCATAGATTCACAAAACACACCATCTCACAAAATAATGATGGAACTCCACACATAGAGGTAGAATTAAAAAATGCAAACTGCTCACTGATGTAGGTAATGAAACAATATTATATTGATTATATTGGTAGTTTTTAAATGATGAAAAAACATGTAAAGGTGTTAAACAAAAAATGCTAACAAATGTTAAGAAAATATTTATGGATGTAATTTGTTTGAAGCCGATAGAAATTTAAGAAATTGGTTTATATGAAGAAACTGTTAAAATGTAGAATTTTTAGGATTATTTCCCAAAATGTCTAGTAAATAGGTACCAGAATATAAGACAATATATTGCAAATGCACCTGAAATGTAATACTTTATGTACTTTTATGAACTTGTTTTGTTTGAATGTAAATATTAGGACTGATAGAATTATACCTACATACTTAAAGAGTGTTAAAGATAACCCCAAGAAAGACACTTCTTTAAAAGTGAATTTAAAGCTAAAAAGATTTTAAAATGTATAACCAAAAGTGTATCTTTGAGTTGGGTATTTCATTATATTTACTAAGCTTCTTTACATATATTAATAACACAGTGATTTAAATCAATATAAAATTAAAGCTAAATATTTTAAATGCAGAGCCCTCCAAATAAATAAATCTTAATCATTTACCAATGTCAACTGAATTTTAAAAATGCGGACAAATATTAAAGTCTAAATATATAAAATTTCTACTTAATAAATGCTTAATGTCACTTAGAATCTTGAACTTTGAGGAGACACTCCATTTAAAGTATCTTTAATTTTGTAATGATTTAATCCAAAATTTGAAACCAGTCAAGAAATGTTTTTCAAGCTCTTGTATGCAAAATTTCAACTCCATACTAGCAGTGGCTCAACTAAAAGTTATACTTTTTTAAAAGGCTTCTCATTAATTGAGGATGTAGCTGGAAGAAGGGACCATGGAGACATGGGCTCCTTTTCTGGAAAATTCAGGAGTTGATTCCCTATTTGTTTTCTTGTGCTCCTGCAAAATTTTGCTTCAATATTTTAATTCTTTGAGTCGATATCTTTATTTAAGGAAGTGTGTGTTAGTCTACTTTAGAGCACATATTTTTGCATTCAAGTTTGGCAATACATCAGTGTGAAAGGCACAATATATTTTATTGATGCTTTAAAAATGGTTATTAATGATGCAGTTTTAAATAAGGAAGAATTGAAAAAGAAAGAAAGCTATGAAAACTACAAAGTGGTAAAAGTTATATTGCTATCTCTGGAAAGTAATTACCTACATGAAAAAGAACTTTCCTCTATGAATGCTTGCTATAAAAGTAGGTGTTTCAAGCTATTTTCAATAAATTTGACAGAGTATTGCTTCTAGTCATTCTGGGAACAAAATAAGCCTGAACAAGATGTATATTTAACAGGATGCATATATAAAATTATCAATTCACACAGACATATTCATCCTAAATTAAATAGAGAAAATATCTGGCTATATTTCATTAAGAATAACAGCATTAACGTGCATGATTTATCACACATTTATTTCAACTGAGTGCTACATTAAAAGCACTTGCTGCCTTGCAAGCCACCTTGAAGTATAATATGAGTATTTGAGATCACCTTGAAAGTTTATTGGGACATTTGAATTCAGATAATGTTCAATGCACATATGGGCATCTTGCTATGGTAGATCAGTTGGTAAGAGCATCGACACAGGGAGCCAAAGGTCCATGGTTTGAGTTCTGGGATTGAGATCCATTCACTGTGCGGTGAACTTTTCAAATCTGGTTCAACTTTGCAACTTACTGCTTACATGTGGCTAATGTGAAGAAATAGTTATTGTCAAAACTTATAAGAACTATTTAGGAATAACAATGAAGAAATAACATTAGAAGCACAGTATTCCAAATTTAAGATTGAGTATGTATAGCTGAAGCACAAGAATACTGGAGGTTTGTTTGTTGTCCCAACACACAGAGGACACAGTTATCATTGTGCTTTATAGCAAAAAACCTTCTAAATCATCTTGACCTCTCTGGATTTTATTTTGTGTCAATAAACTCTAATTAAATGAAGAATGAGCCCAATTACATGGTATCGGGGTAGTATGTATGCTCAAGAGGTCCTGTTGTCCTCCATGGTCTAGGGGTAGCATGCTAGCCTCTAGTTCCAAAGTCAGTCACGGGTTCAAGCACGAGCATAAAAATCCTTAGCTGGCTTCCTTTGGAAGGGAAGTAAAGCCTGTAGTAATAGATTTATGGCATGTAAAAGAACCTCAAGCCTGATGGAGACCTCTGAGCAAAGTCTCCGGTCTTTCACACACAATACAGAATGGGATGTTAAGAACCGTAATAGTTAAAAAGTGTGCATAAATAAAAAGCTCAATTTAATTTCAGGAAGTCCTGAGTTCAAATCTCAGGGAGAGTTACCCAGATAACGTTTTTCCAGGGTTTTCACTTATCCTCATAAGACAAATGTAGCTAACTCTGAGCTCAATGGACCCTGGACTCATTTGAGCATCATTTCTCCATTTCATTTATTTATTGGTTAAGGCATGTTAAAATTATTACAAAAAAAGAACAAAATTATGGTACTTCCCTATTTGGAACAAGAAGATCAACACAACTACTCAAAGATATTAGCAGTACTACTGGATAAGATCCAGGTTTCACAGTACAAAATTTACAAAACAACTGAGAAAATTAGGTTTAAAAGTGACATGCCCAACTCGAACTGATTTGTATAAAAAATGAGAATTCAGTATGCTTTTACATTAAAATACATCTATTATCATCATCATAATCAATGTACATAAAACAGGTTAAATGTTTTAAAAAATCATTCTTTAATTTGATACGGTAATTTGTATCACAAATTACTCAAATGTAAATAATTATTTTAATATGAATATGTATTTTTATGTAACATTGATTTCAGAGGTTTAATAATTGTAATTATTATTGGTAAATAATAATATACGGCTTTACTGAAACTGTTAACAATAACGCAAGAATGCAGCGGTGGAGTGAGTTGTTTATCGTTACCGGGAACCAGGAAGTTACGTAATGTTTCGCGCCTTTTCGGTAAAAAAAGCTTCCAGAATGTTCTCTAAAAGAAATATGTATTAGTGGTTTTCATTGGATAGTAAAATAGACGCTAATGTTGGCGCGTTTTATTAGCCAATAGCAGTTCATTTATAATCTTTAGGCGTATCTTGAGGTAAGCCTATAAATAGTGTAAATTCAAGAGAGCGTTCCCCAGTGTTCAACAAGATTCTCAACACATAACACGTCAGCTCCCAGTTCAACAAGATTCTCATGTCGGTCTCTCAATTCGTAAAGTTACGCGCAGCAGAAGTACGAGAAATCTTATAAAGTATTCTACAGTTAAATATACAAAGTTGAAGTACGTGAGTTAAAAGTGATAAGAAGTTATTATAAACAGTTTCAGTATGGCGAGTATCAAGATAAATATGTGAAAATGTTCGTGAACGTGTTCTGCAATAAAGATTATAAAACCAATTTCTTCGTCAATATCATTTCTAGACAAAAGATTCCTTTCCGCTTCACACCCTGCAAGAGTTAAATGTCTACCTAAATAGCTAGCCGGAGGACAATATACATAACCTTAAATTATTTCAGAAACTAATTGATACAAATTGCTACGCCAGACGGAGTTAAACGAACCAACAAGGAGTGACGTCACACAAAATGGCAACGCATAAGTCAACATAACATTCTCCCATAATATTGGCTTCCACAACGTGGTGCTATAACATAAACACGTAAATTAGCTATTGCAAATTGTATAGTAAGTAAAACTCTGAAGGTGATTATCTTCAGAACTGCATTTTGAAGTGTTACTGCAATTTTTTTCAATTTCAACCAAATCTGCAATGAATGGACAAATGTTTTTTAAGCTCTTATATATCACAGATCAAAAGTGTAGATAGTGTGATTCAGCTTAAAACCCAACATTTTTATGTTCTTCATACAAACTATCCTTAATTTTGCACTGATCTCAGATAAATCTCAAACATGTCAAGAAACATTATGCATACACTGATATAAAAAATGTCACCTTTCTACATACAGCAGCTTACTAGACATCTTAAATTTTTAGCAAATTAGCCATATAAATTACCATATATAAAAAGCACAGCTTCCACAGTTATAGTTCAGGCTAGCAGAGTAAACATGATGTGGTATAAAATAGAAATTATATGTAAAGGAGAATAGGAGTACACACCTAAAAGTTATGACAATTAAAGTAGTAAGATGATAAGATCCATGAGACAGCATTAGTGCAAAGCAACACAACAAAGTAACAATGGCAAAGCTAAAGCGCAACACAATTTTAACAAACTTGAAAGATCTCGGCAAACTTCCGTAAGATTTTGTCTCTGTATATGCAGCTGTTTGTGAGTTGTTTCATGCTTATGGAAGGACATACATTGTGATGCTCATAGCCTAAAAATGTTCAAACCTCTTCCAGAATCAGGTTCTGGCTGCATCACTGCATTATTAATATTAAGCAGATGTTTATAGTACAGTGAACTGAATTATTTCAATTATTTGTCCATGAATCGCATAAATTATTGCCAGTAGAAGAGGAACCCATTTACACTGTAACCAATATCATAACGGAATATCATTTGATTCATCCTTTTATTTTTCCAAACATGAAAAAGCTCACATGATATCCTGGTCATTGTCAATACATATAATACTTGAGCAATATACAGCTATACTACTTACGCTTACTTTAACTAGAGATTTTTCATACTCCATAGAGTTTAGAAGTATGTATGAGAGTATCAGTATTGTGTAATTCAAAGTTTTAAACCACATACTTTTAGAGTAATTCTTAAACAAGTAACATCATTGTTGATGAGCAAATGTTTTCAGTCAAAGCTGTCAAAATGACCTTAGACTTCAAAGAGGGCATATAAATGAAACAAGCAAAACAGAAATTATATTTTACATCTGCCATGATTGTTATCACTAGACTTTGAAATTTTAGGATGGAAAAATGACATTATAAGCACCTAAAATGGATCACAAAATTATTAAAACAGATAAAAAGAACATACTATTTTTAATTAAAGTAATAATGTACCTATTTTTACATTTGAGATTATCTTACAAGCATAATATGTAATTATTAATTCCGATATGTGGTGGTAATGAAGACATTGAACACATAGTATTTAAGTGCCAAGGAACAGAAAATTGGAGAAAAGAATTTTTTAATAAGAAGTGGTTGAAGGGAGATAGAAATACACTTATGATTGAAATGATATGCAAGGACGCTAGAAGCATAGGACAGTAAAGTAAAAAATAAATGGCTTTGGACAGTGGAAAGAGAAAAGTAAGAGGTAGCGCATCTTACTTTGAATGGAAAACTATAGTGAATATGTGATGGTTAAGTAACCAATAAGTGAAAAGTGAAAAACAAGTGGAAATGGCACATGAAAAAAACTGAAAAAAACAAGATAATTTATTGACAAGAAATTGTAAAATGTAAATAAACTGTAGTGATTGTCTACTGAATGAGTGACCAGGGTCAAAGTGCAGTAGACAATCAAATTTATAAAACTCTTAGCACAATAAACCAATCAATCAATCAATTAGCATCACAATATATCAACAAGTTTTACTAAAAAGTTAGACACAGAAAGGCTGCTTTTATCTGCTAAAATTATTCTAAAGTATAAAAGGAATACTAATGTTATAGGTCTAAACTTAAAATATGAATACTACATTTTTTGTGCCCACTTCTTCTGCAACTTTTCTTCATGCATTTTAGCCATTTAACTAGATAATCAAAGAAATTTGAACAAAGAAATTCCCACTACTTTCACATTTGTATGGCTGATGGTCTCACTAATGGCACACATCCTTTTCAATAGCATAACTATTATTTTTACTCAGGCTACTCCCTGGCCCACCCATTATTATTATATGATATGAAATATTACCCTCTTGGTAAAACCTGCAGTTTGTTTTACCAGGTTTTCAGTGGCATTAGAGAACCCGATGCTGAGTTTAACTATGCCTACCACATCATACTCACACTCCAAATTGTGTTTGAGCAGGAATGCTATGCCCCTCCCATGACTACTCCCAAGAAACAATACCTTGGTTTTGGTAAATTTATAGCTCTTGGGGATTGTGGCCTGATCAACATTCGGCTTTTGAAGAACTCTCCATCTGTTGCCCAGTTGGACATGTTATTGACCATCTGCAGAGAAATGCCTTTTCCTCCTGCGATTTCTCTTAGCCACCACCTTATCCTGCAAATTATGAGCCAAACAGTTTGAAGTCAAAACAGCGCTTCTGGATTGATTTTTTAAAAATTCTAGTTATTAGGTTACAAATGTTTCTGACCAGTGCCTTATATCTACAAAGTTCATAAAGCCACTCAGTACATTCCCTCATGTTCTCACTAACAGTATTCACACAAATCCAATGAAACCAAAATTTACATCCCACAGAAATCACCCTTGCTAACCCTATGGTAACAAACACCACAATTACCACTAATTATTAGCACACTACACTGTTACTGACACTGGAAACACAATTAAACTAACACAGTAAGATAATTAATATACTTTAACTATGAGCACTTACACTGTAATGGTTTTCTCTATGAGAATACGCATGTAATTGATTGATAACTCAAAATTAAATTTTCTATTTAGCTGCTGTTCTTTTCATCTCTAACATTCCTGGTTATTGGAAGTGGTACCCTACTTAGTTTGAAGTTGAAGTCTCAGTGGAAATTTAGTCCATCTGCAGATGCAAAACGGACTAAACATCCCATCATGGGTACTCATAAAAAAGTAATTTTGGAAGACTGTGAGATAGCTCATGCACTAAACAAGACACTCCTCAGAAAGATTACAGAATATAGCACCTCAACCATTAGCAGAAAATCTTGGGATTCTACACAGAAATCGGTAAGATATGTTTGTCACTAAAGGGTGAACATTTAATTTTACTTTTGTTTATTAATTTATTGAAGAAAAATTTCATCCTCACAGATACTTTAAAAGCTGACTTAACTTGTTTTTATTTTAAAAGTAGTTACATTATCTGATGTTGCAAGGATGGATATTTTTAATGATGCATTTATAGCCTTCATTACTCCTCTTTTACTCTTATTGCATTCAATCTATTTACAATTATCTGGAAGTTGTTTCTAAGTTGAATCATTCCTTTTGACTTTTTAGACTGACATTTCCCTCATGACATTGTAGTGATGGGGAGGAAAATATCCCCTAGTGAGCTTATTCAGTTAAATATGAGGAAAATTGTATGTACAATCTCTGTTAGCACCATGGGACCTCACACCTGCACAGATTTTGAATGCTCCTCTGTGGTTCCTTTCACCAGGAAGCCAAATGCAAGTTTGCAGTTGTAAACCCACAATGTAACTTGCCTTATATTACAACAGATGCTCAAAATATCTCTCTCAGTCCTTCAGATTACATTGCTGGAATCACAACAGGGTTCTTCTTGGGAAGTGCTTCTTTCAGTTTCTTGCAAAATGTTGCTTCATCATCATCATCATCATTGATTACTGATTATTTTTGTAAACTCCATTTTTAATATTCACCATGGTTAAAAAAATGTTTTGTTCTAAATTGAACCTCATACTAAAGCCAAAATTAGCTTTATTCATTTATTAGCAATTCATTAAAGTGAGATTTTCACTATAATGGCCACTCATTCCTTGGAAAGAACTTAAATTTTCCAGAACCTATCAATATGCTAATGAAAGATCCCGTGGTTTCCTTAACTCTCCAAAATTCTAACAAATTTTAGAAGTGTTATATGGCCTAAATATGTACATATTTCACTGGTGAATGAATTATTCGAATTGCTGGAATCATATCTACTTTCTCTAGCACATACTTATAATAGGTAGAGATATTACTGTATTTCACCCAAAAATCCAATATCAATATTTCACTGAAATACATCTTTTGTGGTACCCTGAATTAAATAAATCTGTTTTAAAAATGTTCTGCTTTTGTAACAGCATAACTCAAAAACATAATTTTTTAATAAATAGAAAACTTGGTACTTAGGTAAAGATCTTTCAATGATGTGACATGAAGATTTTCAAAAAAAATTCTCCCATTCAAAACTATCCCTTAGATTTAAAATAAACAGAATTGGAGGTTGTTATACTACATCACTAAAAAGCTCTTACTTTGAACGCATTTCAGGAGAATGGTTTTCTCCCATCGTCAGCATATTTCCAACTGATTTTGCCAGTTATTGTCTGGGGAATGTGTGTGGTTGGTGGTGTTCTGTGATGCTGGGTTGACAAACTTCCAAAGGCTGCTGGGTGGTGGTAATTCAAAATTCATTAGGTGATTCCTGTGTTTGACGGTACATATTTTTTTCCCAGATGTGCAATTCATCGCTGCCTTTGACCAGTTTTAAGAGTTTTATGTTTGGAGTGATTTCATGGTTTGAAGACCAGAAATGATGTGCTACTGTTGATTTTTCCATCTGTTTTTGGTAAATACATTGCATATGCTCTTTAAGTCTTATTTCAAGATTTCTTTTGGTTCTTCCTATGTATACTAGGCTACAATCACTACAAACTATTTGATATATACCAACTGATTTATTGTTGGGGATAGGGTCTTTTGTTTTGTTGCATAGTAGCTTCTGTATATTGTGGTTATTCTGTGGAGACAGGGTGATGTTGTATTTCTTTAAAATTCTTTGAAATTTATGAGGTGTCCAAGGGTGGTAAGTGAACTTTCTATGTTTGTGGTTTTTGTGTCTGAGTAAAGTAGTCATTCATTGGATGTATTTCTATCTTTCAAACTTTTTTATCTTCTTATCTATTCTTTTTTTCTGGTACCATTAATGATGGATATGTGGATAATGTGTTGGTATTCTTTCTGGTATTCCTCTTTCTCCAATGGTATATGTACTAACCTGTTTGTAAAGCTATTTAAAATTGCATGTTTGTGGCTTGTAGGATTGTAGCTATTGTTTTTACTATAATTTTCTGTGTGAGTTGCTTTCCTATAAATGCCGAATGTTAGTTTGTTGTGTGCATTATTTCTGATAATCCTGATGTCTAGGTAAGGTAATTGGCCATTTTCTTCTCTTTCTATTGCGAATTTTATAGATCTTTTTTGTAAATTCAATAATTCCAAAGCATCTTCTGTAATTTTTTTGGAACAATAGCAAAAATATCATCTACGTACCTATACCAGGTTTTGAATAGATGTGGGAAAGATTTAGTAATATGGCATTCAAAATGGCTTATATATAGTTCTGCTAAAAATGGTGAAAGGGGGTGTCCCATAGTTAGGCCTGTGATTTGTTTAAAGATTTTGTTGTGGAATGAAAAGAAATTCTGGTCCAGGCATAATTTTGTTAGTTTTAAGTAATCTTCTGTTTGTCTCTAGGTGTGCCGTTGTTTAATAGCCAAGTTTCTAGGAGTGGTAATAATTCTTCTTTTGGTATGTTTGGGAAGAGTGCAGTGACATCAAATGATACCATCATATCTGTGGGTGATATATTTATATCAGAAAGGTGACTGGTTAATTCCAATGAATTTTTTATGCTTAGACTTTTGAAGACAGGCATGGAGTTGAAGGTATTTGAAAGCCATTTTGCTAGTTTATATGTGGAAGAGTTTATGTTGTTCACTATGGGCCTGATTTTGTTACTGAGTTTGTGTATTTTTGATAGTGCATATAACCTAGGTATGGTGGGAAAATCTGGTTTAATTCTGAATTTTTCGGCTTTTGTTAATGTTTTGGTTTCTATCAGTGTGTCTTGGAGTGACTTGGTGCATTCTTTTAATGGATTTTTGTAGATTTCTATGTACTCTGGGCTATGTGGTAATTGCAGAACCCTAGTTTCATAATCTTCTTGGTCTAATATCACTAATGTGTTTCCTTTGTCTGCTTTGGTGTATACTACATACTTTGACTTCAGAGATTTGATAATTTTTAGATGTGGTATATGTAGTGGTATTTTTGGGTTTGTATCTGGTCCAATATTGGTTCACACTGTGATTTTATTATTCTTTTAGCATTATCTGTTAGGCGATTGGAGACTATTTCGATATCAACAATGAAGTTTTCTGTATTTTTAGTTAAGTTTATACAGGTTTTTAGGCTATTGTTCAAGACAGATAGCTCAATGCTAGTGAATGATTCTTTTGAGAGGTTAATTACATATTGGCCTGTTGTGGGTTCATAGTTCTGGTTGTGTTTATGTGTTGCCTTCCATTTTTGATTATGTCTAGGGGACTTTTTCCGGTGTTCTAGGGAGTTTTTTGTTTGAATATTAGGTTGTTTAGCTTCTTTTTTAGTTTCATTGTTTTGGCACTGATTTTCTTGCTAAGTATCGTAAGGAACTTTTGAATTTTCTGTGAACAGCCTGTGAAGTCCTCTTCATTCTGAATGAAGATAATTCTGTGTAACTGGTAAACCAAAACAGAGAGATAAAAACTTAATACATGAAAAATGTAGATCTTGTTAAAACTTACATTTCTGTTAAATAGGTACATTTTATAGCATTAATTATTTCTGAGATATTTGTTGCTCTTTTCCAATACCTAATCTTACATTTTCTGAAGTGCTCAGTCACCATTTACGTGTTTCTTGCAATGTCATGCAAAAAGTAGGAATTTCAAAGGTAGCACTGCAAGCTGCTTTTTAAAGTTTTGACTATGGCTTCAGACCCCTGCATCTTGCATCTACAATGAAATGTGTAATGAAATTATTTCTAAAAGCTTATATTTTAATTAGCATGAGGTATATAAAAAGATTAGTTTTGGTAAGAATAGTTTGTAGAAGAGAGAGAAACATAAACTATTGTAGATAGAGAAAGTCATGTGAATGTAATACATATGTTCTAAGAAAGTGTAGTGAATGGAATCTAAAGCATTGTATATTTCCTTTGGCTCCATAATTATTTAAAATTGATGTTTGGTAAGAGGATCAAAAGAATCCTATGAAATGGTTGAATGTGGTAGATGTAAAAGAAAACTAATGCCTCTATATTGTCCATTTAAAAGCTCTAGACATTTCATACGAGAGTCACTAGATATGTATTGAAAAGACTATTCTCTGAATAGTCACAGAAACATTTTGTTTATCCCAGTTTCTCAAAGTATTCTCCCTGGCACTGTATGCAGCATTCCTTCCTTTGGAACCACTTCTGGAAGCATCCATGCCACTCAATATAGGCACTACAGATAACTCCTCTTTGTATGCAGAAATTGCTTCTTCAAGGCTAGAAAATCGGTTACCTTGAAGTCGGTTCTTCACTGTAGGGAACAGGAAGGAATCACATGGTGCCAGATCGGGACTATAGGGTGGATGAGTCAATAGTTTTGCCGCAGTTCCTTGCAGAAACTCCATTGTGACATTAGCGGTGTGAGCTGATGCATTGACATAATGCAGCAATGTGCCCCTTAGTCCTGTCTTTAAATGCTTTTCTTGGATTCTTTGCAATACTTTCGGAAGACAAACTTCTGTGTACCATTTTGCAGCAACAGTTTTCTGAGTTTTGAGCACAACTGTTGCCAAGTGACCACTTGTGGAGAAGAAAGAAGCAACCATTTTCTTTCCGGCACTCCTTGCTTTTTGACCTTGATGGGTGGTTGGTCATCTGGGAATACCCAAATGGAGGACCAGCATTTTGTTTCAGGGTCAAACTGATAGATCTATGTTTTGTCACCTGTAACAATATCTGAAACACGGCGAGACTCTTCACAGCTAAATATTTTCAGCATTTCTTTGCAGCATTGCACCCTATGGAGTTTCTGTGCTTCAGATAAATTATGGGGCACCCATCTTGAAGAATTTTTTTTTACATGAAGGTGTTCATTAAAGATGGCTGAAACACTCGGCGAACTAATCCCTAATGCCAGCTCAAAGTCCCTGTAGGTTAGTCTTGGATCTTCCCTAATCATTGTTTCCACAGTGGTGATGTTTTTGTCAGTCACTACTGTTGCTGGTCTGCCTCTCTTCTCTTCATCTTTAAGAGATTGCTGCCCTCTCTTAAATTCTGAAAACCAGCAGAACACAGTGGCACATGATGGAGAATAGTCCCCAAAAGCCCCCCTCAAATGCTTAGGTGACTACATTACATTTAAACCACATTTGAAGTCATACAAAATTATTGCATGAAAATGCTCTCTCTGAATCTCTATTGCACTTGAAAAAACGTCCACACTTTCCTGACTTCAAACATAAACTGAGCAAAACTGAATGCCTGCTACCATTGCATTACCAGTAAGTCAGCTATTTAGCAAAAAATAGCAGCACAATAGTTTTAAAACAAATGCTATGACTATAATACAAGAAATAAATCTAAACAGCATATTGCAGCTCATAAAAGAACCCTATATGAAAAAAGTTTAATATTATAATGGCATTCAATTGTTTAATAAACTCCCCACATATTAAAAAAAAAGTTAAAATCTTAACAGTCTTCAAAAAAGATTTGAAAAATTCCTTACAGGTGTTTTTTTTATTCAGTGGAAGAATATCTAGAAATGAATTAGTTTATAAGCTTTCTTATGGAATATACTATGCTTACAATTCCAAAATTTAGTTTAGGTGCTTAGGATTTCTGTATTTGTATATTACATCTTATTAGACCTGTTCTTTTTGTGCTAATATTTGTATTGTTGATGAAGCCAATATTTCTGTATCGAAATCAAATGATAGGTGCAGGGTTTTTTAACTCTGGACCAAAAAATACATTTGAATGAACATTTCTCTAGAGTGTTTAGATTTGTTTACAAGCAATTCGTTCTCTGATATTTAATAACAGTAAATGAAACATGGATTCATTACTACATGCTAGAAATGGAGTAGTATAAACAATGAGTTGCAAAGGTGAAAGTGCACCAAAGAAAGCAAAAGGGTTCCATCTGCAGGAAAAATTATGGCTACAGTTTTCTGGGATTCTTATGGTGTGATGCTCATACACTACCAGCAGAAGGGCAGAGTCATCACTGGGGAGTAGTGGACAAACTGAAGGAAGCTTTTCAGACTATATGCACACTTTGAGCTCCCAGTAATTACTTTTTGTTCCAAAACATGAATAAATGTGCAGTTCAAATCTCTGGTACTGCCATGGCGATTTTTCTCCTTTTGGGAGGCAGGTACAGGGTACACCTAGTCTCATGAACTCCTGAGGATCAATTGAGGAGCTACATGATGAAAAAGTAGCGGCTTCAGTTTTAGAAACTGCGCCAGAAATGAGATAGTGGTCAGCAGGTGAGAAACTGCACTTTGTCCATAATATCCTTGCAGATGAAGGTAGAAGATGTAACAGCTATATACTGCATACTAGGATTGTTGTGGCAGAAATATAAAAATAGAACATGCATGAACAATATGTTTATATTAAAACAATTAATCATATAGAAACATAATGGGCATAACAAGGAGACAAACTTCATAGGTATTTATAAACTATGAAAATGCATTTGATAGTTAAGCGGAAGAAAAGTTATGGAAAATACTCAAAATAAGAGGAATGCCACTTCATTTAATACAAGTTATATGCAACCTATATAGAAATGCTAGTAATTAATAGCAAACATAAAAGTTATGAAATAAATGAGATAAATGTAGACCAGAGACAAGAATGTAGTGTACCTTGAGATATACATAAATGGCATAGTGAGACTATGGAACATTTTATAGAATTAAGCTTTAGAACATTGACAACACTGATATTTGCAGATTATCAATTAACTTTAGGTTGGGATAAAGATGCCATGCAGAGAACAATATACCAACTAAACAAAACAACAAAATCACTGTATGATCTATTATTAGCAGACACTTTAGCATACATATCTGAATAAAAGCTGTGATAGGAGAGGATCTAATAGAACAGGTATTAAAGTATAACTATTAAGCTTCCAAGTGTCATTTTATAAAGAAGAACAATAGAGAACAAAATAGCTACCTTTAAACAAATATATGGACCAATTGAAAGAAATTTAGAAATAGAACATTAGGTACCTTTTAAATTTTATTTTTAAAATCCATGACATTGTCAGTAACATTATATGGAAGTGAAACATGGATGTTGGCAAAAATATTAGACTGAATTCAGGCAACAGAAGTTGGGTTCTTAAGGTCAGTAGAAAGAGTTACTTGAAGGGACAGATATGCAGTGCATGGAAATTGCCACTGCAAGCATGGAGATGTCACCCATAGGGAATAAAACTGACGTGTAGACCATGTAGACAGAGGAAAGGGATAATAAAACAACTGGAATTGGAACAGGTCAAAATGTGTGTGTTTGTGCACACATGTGTTTTTTTTTCTCTCTGTTTTAAATTATGATAACATTCTCCATTACAAGGTAATATTACTAAATGTTTTGAGTTTTCTTTTACAAACATATTAATAAATACTTATAAGGATAATGGTACAATGGTATAGTCACAAGAGGCAAACAAATAAATGCATGTGTGCATGTGGGGGGGAGATATTTAATCCCTCTATTCTAAACTGCTCTTTACATGGAAAATGTTTTGCTATTTTTCATTTTCTCAAAAAAAGCTCATATGATTTTGATTAAAATACTACCTGCAGTTTAAGATATTTGCATGAATAATAAAATATACCTATGTATATGTTGAACTTTTTGTGAAAGTCTATTACGTTCTCTTTATTCTGTATGATTCTTTTATAACTCTCTATAATTAGGAAACCTTAAGAGATACACAAAAATTTACTTTAGGAAAGACTAGAGCTCATTAGAGAACACAATTTATGTAAATTAATGCTTTCATAGCGTTAATCTTCTTTTTTTCTAAATATTTCATGCTGTATGTTTCAAATTTAGGAATGATATCTGATGGAAGATGCTTGAAAGTTTCCAATTCTTCTTTTTAATTTCTCTACTACATATAGTAAGTAAGAGGAGTATTGCATTCCAGCCAAAAATTTGATACCAATATTTTACCAGAAATACGTTTTGAGGCACCTGAATCCAAAAAAAGCATTTTTAGAAAAAGGTCCATTTGTGTGTCTGTCTGTGTGCGTGTCTATGAACAGCATAACTCAAAAACAAAACGTCAGATAAATACCAAACTTAGTATTTAGGTTCATTATCTTTCAAAGATGCAATGCAAAGATTTTCAAGGAAATTCCCCCATCCCAGACTACCCTTTACATGGAACATTTTTCGAAAATCCTTATTTTCTCAAAAATGACTAACGATTTTGATTAAAGTATCATATGTTTAAGATACTTTCATGGCAAAAATTATGCTCCACATAGTAACCAGCTCTTAAAAGATTTGACTATTGCTTAAAGCCTACTATATTTCCATATTCCCCTTCACCTACAAGAAAATTAACAATGAGATAGTATCTGCAAAGGTTTATTTCGATTAACATGAAGTAGATGGAGAATAAGCGTTTGTAAAAGTAGTTTGTACAAGAGTAGAGAAAGTCATGTGAGTGTAACACATCAGATATTTTCTTTTCCTTCTAAAGAGCTCATTATTATGACCTCTGAATTTATTCCTCCATGCCTCCAATAAACATTTCAATAATGTATCTGCATGTTGTAATAGAAGTAATTATTGCCTAATTTAAAACAATTTTTAGATGAAACTGTGCTGTGAATAGCATTACATGGCTAGAAAAAATAATTCTTTATGAATGCTATAATATGTAATATGCCTATGAATTTGCAATGATTAAAGAAAGCTGTGTGACTATATCACATCAGAGTTTTCTGTCATTGCTCCAATGTTTTCATGCTCTCATATGTAGCACTTAAATACCTTTTATGTGAGGAAATTAAAAGCTCTAAAGTACATCAATCAAATTTCCAGACAGACAAACTTGCTTTATTTTATATATTTTGATTCCTTACAAAACATGGGAGTTAAATTGTTACAGATATTTAAAAATTTAATGTTTAACAATCATACAATTTTCTCCAGCCATTAATAGTGTGGTATTCCTTACCTATATAATTACTGTTCGTATAAAAAGTGATTAGTCTATGTATTTTACATAAACCATAACAAATATTTGCCTCCACCTAGAGCAGAGATGGAGATAATGCCTCCATTACAACCTATGGGTGAAAATGGAGGCAGCAGTCGGGGCATATAGACTTAAGGGTACCAATAACTGAGAATCCATTGGATACCTAAGAACTCACACTAACATTCTTAATGTAGCAAAATTAGGTATGATGGCTCATATGCCAGCGGACCATACCAAGCCTTCCCATTATTCAACTAAATCTTTTGAAGTAAAGATCGAAAGTAAGGAACAATGGAAAGAGAGACATGAACACCAATCAGGGGAAATTATTTGGTTCACCAATGGATCAAAGATGAACGATAGTACTGGTGCTGGAATATATGGGGTTCAGCCAAGGCTGGAGAAGTTTTATTCTCTGGGGGAGCTGACCATAATATTTCAAGTGGAAGTACATGCAATCAGAGCTAGTGTGGAGGGGAATCCATGTGGGTGATATGGGAATTGTAGAGTCTACATTTATTCAGACAGCCAAGCAGCACCAAAGGCACTATCTGCATCAGCAATGAGAACCGAGACTATTAAGGTTTACCAAGAAGCCCTAGAGAGGCTGGATAAATGCAACAAGGTTACCTTGGCATGGGTTCCCAGTCATTCAGGTATAAATGGTAGCAAAAGAATGAACTAGTAGATAAACTAGCTAAGGCAGGGGCCACAACTCTGTTTGTAGGTCCACAGCCTGTCATGGGTATTATTAACAGGACCATAAGAACCAAACTGCTAAACTGGATTCATAGACAGCATGCAAATTATTGGGTAAAGGTTCCCAAACAAAGACATAACAAGCATATGACTTAACTTCCAGACAGAAGTACGTGATTGTGAAATTGGACAGGAAATAGATGAAACTCATGGTGAGTCTAATGACTGACCATGGGAACTTCAAGAAACATCTGTACACAATGGGAATTGAGAAAGGGTCTCCAAATTGTAGCATGTGTAACAAGGAAGATGGAACTGCCCTGCAGCTTATATTTCAATGCAAAGCATTGGAAAACAGATGATACAACCTTTTAGAGATTTCAGACCTCAAAGCAACAGCATCCAATAAGCATCTAGTTGAGGAATTCCTGAAACTCTTTAAGAGAACAGGTTGGTTGAACTACAGAGAGAGCCAAAAGACTACGAACCGGCTGCGTGGTGTTTTTCCTTTCCGCGTCCTTGGCGCTCTTGCCGTCTGCCGCTATCATAGAAAAGCACGGGTGAAACCATACATTTTTTAAACTACTTTTAAAGGCTTTACTTACCAACTTTATGAAAAGAGATGCTGAAACTGGCACCGTCGTTGTCCATACATTTTTGGCACCTGTTTTGGAAACTATCCACCACTCGCCGTAGTTCACGTTGAGAAATGCTGGCAATTTCCTGGCGGGTACTTTGTTTTAATTCTTCTAGGGTGTGTGGGTTTGTCTTGTACACTTTATGTTTTAAGTTACCCCGGAGATAGAAATCGCAGGGGGCTAGATCGGGGACTGAGTGGGCCATAAATCTCTACTAATAATTCTATCCTCAAATACACTTTAAAGGCAAAATCACGCTCCCTGTCTGTTGATTCTCTAAAAACAGGGGGTAAAATTGTATTCACGTATGCACGGGCTTCATCTATTGACTCGAAAAGAAATTGACCCTATAACTCTTTCTCTGTCTTTTAGATTTCTTAGCCTGAACACTCCCTGTGGCCTGAAATTTGTTGAAAGTTCATGAATTGTTGTACAGCCTGGAACTTTTACACCTGGAAATCTTTCTGCAAATCGTACTTACACTTGGCGAGCTGACTGAGTTAACACATACGAATTATAAATAAATATACGCTGTGCAGTGGAAAACACATACTGAGCTATATACTATGTGACTAAGTACAGGACAAAATAATAAATAACTCGTAATAACTGAACTACATCACATCACCGTCAACTCAATGCTGCACTTCACACTGCAGAGCAACATCGTGACCTTGTTTATAGCAGCAATGCGTTATCTTATTTCCACACGTGCAGTGGAAAAACACCGCGCAGCCGGTAATATTGTTCATGAAGTACCCCTTCATAACGAAAAAATTGTTGTATGGTGTGCCATGAGCGGAGAAAGAGTTATAGGGCCAATTTTTTTCGAGTCAACAGTTGACGCCCGTACATATGTGAATACAATTTTGCCCCCCTTTTTTGGAGAATTAACAGCCAGGGAGCGTGACTTTGCCTTTTTTCAACAAGACTCTGCAACAGCTTTCGATGAGAGCAATTGAAAGTGTGTTTGAAGACAGAATTATTAGTAGAGATTTGTGGCCCCCTCGGTCCCCCGACCTAACCCGCTGCGATTTTTATCTCTGGAGTAACTTAAAACAAAGTTTACAAGACAAACCCACACACTCTGGAAGAATTAAAACAAAATAGATAGTTTCCTAAAGAGGTGCCACAAATGTATGGACAACGACGGTGGCCAGTTTCAGCATCTCCTTTCATAAAGTGGGTAAGTAAATCCTTTGAAAGTAGTTTTAAATGTGTTGTATGGTTTCATCCGCGCCTTTCTATGATAGCGGCAGATGGCAACGAGCGCCAGGACGGGGACAGGGAAAACACCGCGCAGCCGGTTCGTAATATTTTGACTGACTCTGTAGTACAATTGAGAGAGATACTGCAGAATAAGCCATCGGCTTCAGTGAAGGCAAGATGGATAATACCATTTTGTTTTGCTTCCCAGATTTTATCAATTAATCAAGCAATCAATATTTGCCTCAAAGTGGTTTAAAATTAGACAATTTGGATTCGGTTAGTAATTATATCACAATGAGCTTCTGTTATTAATCAGTTCATGAAGAAAATAAGAATTATACGCTCTCAAACATGTTCCCTTAGGTGATGGACCAATGTAAATTTCAACTTGGAGAAATGTATAGATGAATATTTCGAAAGTGGCTAATGCTATGAAGAAAACCATTTGATACAAACCATATACTTTATTAAGCTCTATATTTTTTCTGCAGTAAGCTTAAGTCTTCTCTTATGATTTTCAAGGTATACAAAATCAATGAGCATGAAGAGAACTCTCAGGCTATTTACTGAAAATATGTAAAGGGCTATTTGGAATGGGAAGACTTCAAGATATTGCAATACATTCACCCACACACTATCTCTATCTCTCTCTCTCTCAAAATTTTCCAAAAATGTCTGGAGTTAGGGTACCTTGAGAAAGCCAGATATCAAACTTTTGGGCCCAATAAGTACTTCCTTGTACACTGCCGTTTGTGAAAATTGCAAACTAAGAAAGCATTGTGTAGAAGAGTATGTAAGCAATAAGCGATTAGGTTTGCAGAGAGATTGGGGTACACGTAGGCCAAGCAGAGCCCTCTCGTGTCGGTCCAACAAGGCCAGTGTTGCGCGCAGTGTAGTCAGTGCAGAGCTGTCAAACAAAATGGAAATAATAAAGTCAATGCCCATATGCCTTGTCGACATCGAAGGGAGCCGTATCAGCACGTGAGTGAGTTCAAACGGGGCAGAATGATCGGTCTCCGGGAAACGGGTTTGTCATATCTAACATTTCGACTCGTACACGGTATGCTATTACGACAGTGATGCGTGTGTGGAAGCAGTGGATAGATGAAGGTCGTACGCAGCGAAGAGCGGGTACTGGACCACGGAACATGACCACAGAACAGGATGACCGTCATCTTGTCCGCAAGGCATAACGGACCGTACAGCTTCATCCACAGTGTTAGCTCGACGCTGGAGCACTGCAACAGGCGTGAACTTGTCTGCATCAACGGTTCGTCACCGTCTGCTGTAGGTTGAACTAGTTGCATGCATGCCATTACGTCGGCTTCCATTGTCCACGAACCACAAGCTCCTCCGACTGCAATGGACACGTGAACACCGTCGCTGGGGTGCGGAGTGGCAAAATGGAGTCTTTTCGGACGAGTCCCGCTTCAACGTGTGCTACAGCGATGGCCGCATACGTGTCGGGCGGTACCGTGATGAGCGCAACCTGGAGGCGCATTGTTGAGCGGCAAAGCGGACAAACACCAGGTGTGATGGTTTGGGATGCCATTGGTTACAACAACCGATCTCGCCCCCTACGAATTGAGGGCACTTTGAACAGCAACCGGTACCTAACGGTGGTTGTAGAGCCTGAGATACTCCCCTTGCTTCAGGCATCTCCACAGGCCACATTTCAACAGGACAATGCCCGGCCACATATTGCGAGGAATGTACAAGCCTTCTTCGAAGAGCGACAGGTACCATTGCTTCCCTGACCTTCACGTTCACCTGACATGTCGCCCATCGAACACGTCTGGGATATGGTTGGTTGGCACCTGGTGCATCACGGTCCTCCAGTAAGTAGTGCCACGGATTTGTGGGCTTGAATACAAGCTACATGGAGGAACATCCCTCAGGAACTTATTCAGAACCTTTTTGATTCAATGCCACGCGTATAGCAGCTCTAATTGCAGCACATGGAGGCCACACCAAATACTGAATATTACAGCTCAAAGGTAATGTACAGGTTTGAAAAGTTTATCATTTGTTACTTGTCATGTACCTAACCTGTGGTATTAAATTCATTGAAGTCATGCGTTTTCTTCTTGGTGTTGCAACTTTCACAAACAGCAGCGCATCTTAGGTATTAAGCAATGATGAAAATGAAGTGTTCCAATAAACAATCATGCTTTTTGCAGCTCCCCATTTTAATTCTAATGTTAGCATCACAGTAGATATACTGCATTTCAGATAGTGAGTTATGACCCAAAAAAAAGGTACTTCCTGGAAACCTTCTAAACTCATTGATATTTAAAGTTTCTTTAAAGTGTGCACTATTAGAAAAAATGTCAATGAATATCCAACAATTTTGACAAAGATTGTGTTTGTAAGACAAAAAGTGATATATCCTTTGATTACCAAATTAACATTTCGAACAGTTCATATTTTGTAAAGGCTTTGAAATATGTAAATACATAACTAATATTTCAGTTGGAATGTTGTGGTGTAAATGGACCAGAAGATTGGCTTAAATCCCACAGAATAATTCCAAGATCATGCTGCAAAATTGTAAGTAATTTTTCCTTTCCCTTCTTTATATTTTACATTATTTTGTTTATTTATTTTATTTATTATTTTACATATTAAATCAAATATGTGCATATACAATAATAAATCATTAAACTGATAAGCCACATGTGACTTATTTTTATCCACCTGAATTATCTCCTGATAAAAGCCTAGAAATATTCAAATTTAAAATATGTGCTGTTAGATACATCTATATAATCCAACTGTGTGTAATGTTAAGCAAGCTATGCTGAACAATTTTAAATTCTTAATTAATAAATAATTTATAGAATCTGCCTAAGAAGGATATTTACTTAAATTCAATTCAATTTCATTTATTTCATCCCTAGTAAGAGATACACATTTAGGGATTTTGGCAAAACACCAGATAACTATATAATATCAAAGTGATCATTATGTACATTGAATATGTGATATGATACAAAAAGTATAACATGATACAATTCAAACATAGCCAACGTATTAAAGCTAAAGTAATGTGCATGACTATGCAAAAGCTTGTATCTAAGCTTTGTATGCACATAATTCATGATGGGCCATGGAAAGTTTCAACATTATTTCAAAAGGTTCAAATCAATTATGAATTTGTTTATTGTGCTAAGAGATTTACAATTTGATTGTTTACTGAACTTTGACCCTGGCCACTCAATCTGTAGACAATCACTACAGTTTATTTACATTTTACAATTTCTTGTCAATTAATTATCTTGTTTCAGTTGTTCATGTCTCATTTCCACTTGTTTTTCCCTTATTGATTACTTTACCATCACACATTCACCATAGTTTTCCATTCAAAATAAGATACACTACCTCTTACTTTTCTCTATCCACTGTCCAAAGTCATTTATTTTTGACTTTACACAAAAACATGCTCCTAGCGTCCTTGCACATCATTTCGATTATAAGCGTATTTCTATCCTCCTTCAACCACTTCTTTTTAAAAAATTCTCTTCTCCAATTTTCTGTTCCTTGGCACTTAAATACTAAGTGTTCAATGTCTTCATTACTACCACATATCGGACATTGACCCTCTTAGTCTCCATGCTCCGGTTCTTACCCATGCAATAGATTCTCTCTCTTCTTTGTTTACTATGTCTATATATTTTTCCCTACCCCATGTATATTTCATTGGCCTATAACAAACCAATGATCTCTTTTCGGCAATCTCACTGAACATGATTTGTATTTCTATATCTTCCAGTCTTTTCCTCATCCTTTTCTAAAAAATTTTCACGTTATTTTCTCTCCTTCTTCACATGTCTCCTAACCCATTTTTCTCCAAAATGTTCCATAAATTACTTACCGATCCATTATTCATTAAACTATTCTCTACTTACCAATGTCTTTGTGGCAGTGAACAGACAGTACAACATTTATTATTTGACTATCCAATCTTTGAAATTAAAAGATATTTGTTTATTAATTGTTTATCTTACTGTAATACCTAATCAATTTTATACACCTCTGTATCACTTATTTAAAAAGAAATGCTATTATAACAGTTTCTTATGTTTTATGCAACACATTTATGCTAAACTGTACTGTTATAGCTATTGTTTGTTGGTATTTGTTTTTATATTTTTGTAAACCATAACCCTAATATGCATATATATGTAAAATAGGGTTGCAATTGAGGAGTGTTTTTTTCAAAAGTCAATAGGTGCTCAAATTTTGAAAATTCAGATATTTTTACTTACTTATCAACCTTGCTACCATTCATGACCTGTTGAATTTGTTTAGTAAAATCCAACATTTTCCATGGTTATAGGGTGTTGAAAGCACACAATTTATTTCAAATAATTTGTTTGTGGCATAAGCCAATTCCAAGATATCCATTATTAATGGTTCAAATTGTTCAATACTTAGTCATTCCTTTAAAGTCCTGTCAACTTTCAGTTGTTTCTCGCAATTCAATTGAAACAGTATGGAAGTTTAAGGCCAGTGTATGACGTCCAATTCTTAAACATTTTACTACCACTGTTCCCTTCATGTCTCTAATGGAATGTGTAATGTGGCTATTTCTGAAAAGTTTATTTGGATTAAAATTAAGTAGATATAAAAATAAGCTTTATTAAGACTAGTTTTTATACATACTAATAAATGATAGGGGTGAAGAAAGTCATGTGAATGTATCACATCACATTTTTAATATTGTACTGTCATCTCTCAGATACGATAAAAAGACATGGCTACTGAATAAATCATATGGAAATGATAATGATTAACACAAAAATGCTTTTATAAGAAAAGATTAGAAGTTCTAAAGTGCTCAGTCATGATGTTAATGCCAGAAGTTTGAAAAAAATCATGTAATTTTGATAACTTTTATAGTCATCAGATTAGTAGTCAAGAGAAGAATAACTTTCTGTTTGCCACTTTCAGGATAGCTCCCAGAAAGAACACTGTGATGTACATTCTGCATTCAAGGATGGGTGTCTAAACGTCTTAGCTTTCTATCTACGATGGTGGCTTGCATTACTAGGTGGCTATGGTTGTGTACATTTAAGTTTTACAGTAAGTTGATATCATGCATAGCTTAACAAAGCTATAATATTCTTTACAGAAATACATTCAATGCCTTAAAGTTTAAAAAATGTCTCCTCTTACTCTTGCAATAACTTTCTCTTATTTTTGCAAAATTATAATTATAAATGCAATTGTAAAACTAAATTTGAATACTCCATAGAGGTACACTACAACCAAATATATATATATAGTATAACCCTGCATAACCAAACTGTGCTTAACTGAAACTTAATTAAACTAAAATGCAGATGAAGGAAAAAAAAATCTGATGTGTTACACTCACATGACTTTCTCTACTCTTGTACAATCTAATTTTACAAACGCCTATTCTCCATATGCTACATGTTAATCGAGATATCGAGATGTCAATCTTATTGGTAATTTTCTTGTAGATGCAAGGGGAACATGGTAGCTTTTAAGCGATAGTCAAATATTTTAACGCTGGTTGCTATGTGACGCATTCCATTCTCTTTGCATGTCCAGGACATAAAAAAATGAATAACGCAGTTGAGAAAAAGTATAAGTATTGGAAAATTTAAGGGAATAACAAGCAATATCTCGAAAACGGTTCACTCAACAAAAGAAATGTATATGACATAAGTTGTGTATTTTAACGCGATCTACATTTTTTGTGTAGTAAAATTTTGTCTATCTCTTATGGTTTACCAGTTATGCAAAAGTCGTTCACAATGAAGAATACTTTTAGAGACATTCCCAGAAAATTCGAGATATACATTTCATTTCTCATGACATTACCCTAAACATATGATATTTTCATCAAAATCGTTAGAGCCATTTTTGAGAAAATTAAAATTTTCGAAAAATCTTCCATGTAAAGGGTAGTCTGGGGTGGGGGGATTTTCTTGAAAACCTTCGTGTTGCATCTCTGGAAGATACTGAACCTGAATACCAAGTTTGGTGCTTATCCGATTGTTCGTTTTTGAGTTATGCTGTTCACAGACACACACACACAGACACACAGACACACACACACACACACACACACACACACACGGACATGTTTCCAAAAATGCTTTTTTTGGATTCAGGAGGTCTCAAAACGTGTATTTCCGGTGAAATCTCGGTATCGAAATTTTGGGTGGAATGCAATACTTCCCCTACTTTATACGTAGTAGAGAAAGTAATAAAGTAAGAAAGAATGAATGAGCAAAAAAATATGAGATGCCCAAATTCACGCTGGCAATGCTTCTGCAACAATTGGTAATGTTCCAAGAAATATTATGCATTATAAGAAGAGTTAACTGCTTTTACTCAGAAGCCCAGTGTTATTTTACTGTTGATATTGGTCAATGTGGTTTTTTTGTGTTCAAGATGTCAGTGAAAAGAAAATGTGTTGTAATAAGCATTAAATAGAAACCCAATAGAGTGACAGTGGAGAAGGGATTCAAAGCAGTAGAGTTAAGAAAGACTACAAATTCATATTAAAATCTTAATGGAAAATTACAGCACTATCAATAACACAACATTTTATGGAACAAAGCAATGAATTAACACAAACAGATATAATGCTTATTAAATGGTAGCATGATTCAACTGCTCACAAGTGTTGCAAGAAGAAAGTTCAGAAAAAAATTACTGACTTCACAAAATAGCCTTTGTAAATACTGTAGACAGTAGTCATGTTTTATTAAACATAGTTACTTGCATTTGGAATACCATTATTTTGTTCCTTTTGCAGTTTAAAATTGTTACCATCGATTATCTGAAAAAGAATGTGCTATCTGAAACAGCTCTACCTCCTTTAGTTTGGTTAAGCAGCGTTCTACTATTTACACACACGCACACACACATTAATGAAAATATTTCACACTCATTTAAATAAGTATTTATCCTTTTTAAACCAAGTTATTAAAAATCTGATGTGTCATACTCACAAACTTTATCTATCCATTACAACTTCAAAAATATTAAGTTTTTCAAAATTCATATGAAAATATAATGAATGAATAATATATAAGTAATGCTTATATTATAGTAGGCATAATAAAAGTGATTCTTCTGTTCATACCACATTGCTGATGAACATTTTTGACCACAAATGCCTGATCTCATAATAAGTAACATACACAATGTGGAAAGCAAAACACCACTGTTAACGTATCCTAAGTCAGTTTTTGCTATGAGTGAATCCCTACAGGAAGACAGAAGGATGATAAAATAAGTTTTTAGGCGGTGCATAACAATTCAACTTGGGAACACTTAAAAGATGTAACAATAATTATTTCTAAAATGGCTAATGCTACAGAAAAAGTTATTTGACATGAGATGTTTATTTCAATGAGCTCTACATTTTTCATCTAGTATGCTTTTATATATTTCCTATGGTTTACTAGTTAAACAAAATTACACAAAACAAATTCAGAATGAAGATAACCATACAAGCTAATCACAAAGCATTCAAGATTTAGATATTTTCACCCATATAAATATGTTAAACATACACAATTTTAATCAAAAACATTAGTCATTTTTTAAAAAATAAAAAAATAAAATAATAATAAAAAAAAACATGCTCCATGTAAAGAATAGTTTAGTGAGAGGATTTTCTTGAAAATCTTTTATGTTGTATCCCTGGAAAACACTGGAATTAACTACTAAATTTGGTATATATTGTCTTTCATCTTTTTACTTTCTCTTCCATCTACTCATGGTAAGTACATGTACTCACCTTAAGTACAGCACTGTATTACACCCAAAAATTCAATGTCAAGATTTCACCAGAAATACATATTTTGAGACTCTCTGAACCCCCGAAAAGTATTTTTAGAAAAAGGTCTGTGTGTGTGTGTCTGTCTTTTTTATTATCTGTAAACAGCACAAGTCAAAAATGAAAATTTGGTTAAATATGAAACTTGGCATTTAAATTCATATCCTCCTAAGGATGCAACACAAACATTTTGAAGAAAATCCCCCACCCCAAGCTATTCTTTAATGAAAAAGTTTTCTTAGTTTTGAATTTCTCAAAAATGACTCTAATAATTTTGATTAAAATATCATATGGTTAAGCTACTTTCATAACAAATAAAATGTATATCTTGAATTTTTGGGAATAGCCTGTGACATCCTCTTTATTCTGAATGACTTTTATGATTGGTAAACCGTAAGAGATGGACAAATGTTACAGATTCATTCATTGATCCATTCATGCATTCCTTCCCTCCCTTCCTCTCACTCTCTCTTTCTCTTTCTGTCTGTCTTTCTTTCTTTCTTCCTTTCTTTCTTTCCTCCTTTCTTTCTTTCTTTCTTTCTTCCTTTCTTTCTTCCTTCCTTCCTTCCTTCTATCTCTCATCAGGCGGCCAGAACCAGGAGTGATGGCACAGCAATTACAGGTTCCCTAAAGTTTCCAGATATAAACGCCCAGCAGACGGACAGGCATACTAGGGACTCTGCCCCACATGGGGTCCAAAACCCCTCGGGTGCAGTCCTTATACCCCAGCATCCAATCGAAGGCAGAGGGAAGAGAAGGGTCACAAGAGCATCCTTTTTCCCTGCCATGCTGCACTGAAAATTTCATCGCCAACAATTCCAACCCTGAAACAGACCAAATGGGTTGAAGGATGAATGAAATGAGTAATGGAATGAAATGTTTATAAGACAGGATAGGAAATTCGGGGATGTAATGATCCCTCACAGCATTTGCCTGGGGATCCGGGGAAACCCCTGAAAAAAACCCATGGGCCAGGAAGGTTGACTACAGGAATTGAACCCATGACCACCTGAATGTGGGCCACAGATGCAATTGCCTGAGCCATCCCGCTCGGTTGAGTAATGAAGGTTTATCTATATTAACAAGAAGTTGATAGAAGAATAAGCTTTTGTAAGCATTATTTGTAGAAGTGAGTAGAGGAAGTCATGTGAGTGCTAAGATCAGATTTTTAAGTTATATGTTCATATACCACACACACACACACAAACAGAGGCATGTCATATTGCTAGATGGTTGAGAAAGTACTAATTAAAATTCATTGTATGGTCAATATACATATAAATAATTTATTTCCATGCTGAAAATTGCTGTCCATTTGACTTATTGATAATGAAAATGGTTCTTGTGCACACAGACATGAGGAATGGGATGAAAGTGTTCACCTTTAGGATGATAATTCTCACTATCAGTCAAAGTTTTAATACTCTTTATCTGCTTACTAAAAATTATCAATGAACACTTAGAATAACAGACAATTCTGTTGGGACAACTATATTTGCTCTGGAATATATGTACAAGACAAATGACAGTTGATTTTATCTTGAGTCATTTATTAAAGATGCTGGTGTACTCTTTAAAATAAGCCACCCTCCACAAGGAGTTAAACCTTATGTTTCCACTGAGAACATGTAACAAGGGAGAAATCCAAGAGAGAAAATAGCAGTTTTGAAACAAAGATTAAGTCCTTTTGTGGTAATCTGGTATAACATTATATATATATATATATATATATATATATATACAGTTAAATCTGCTTTATATGTATATCAAGGGGAAGGGGGAACATTACTTGTAACTCAGAATTAATTACAAATGAGATTTTGATAATGCATCATATTTTTTTTAAAAAAAAAAAAGCATTACAGTGAGCCTACAGGTGTAAAATTTTACAACAAAGATATATACGAAGAAAACATTATTTTGAACTTGGTCCTGCTTTAAAAAACTCAGTTAATTTGGCTTGTTTTACTTTTCTTGCATTAAGTGCATACACCTCATTTTGCTAACTTATTAATGAACTTAGAGCTTTTCACTACAACTCTTTGCACTGATGTAATGCCTATACACATTTATTGCACATAATACTTCACTCACTTTAGGTATTTCAAAATTTGAGTCATTATCCCCATTATTGTCAGTGTTGCTTGAAGCTGGTCTGCTTTCTTGATCACCACCATGTTTTTGGACACATCAGCAATAATCTCCTCATCCTGTAGTTCCACACACACAGCTAAATGCCATTGAAATGCACAAAGGTATCGAAATTTGCACCCTCCAGTAGATCAAGCTCGTTTATAGGCACAACTTCATCACTACTGGTACCATCAACATCATCAGAGACAGCCTCTTCCTGTAAGATGCCAAATTTAAAGAAACAGTGTTTGATTATGAGGGATGACACCTTCTTCCAGACAGCCGAAATAAATTCCATGGCTTGTAATAAGTTAATGGTGAGATTTTCATTTCCTGCATCAGTCAGTGTTATTGAATGTTCAACCAGCATTCTTCTATAATGAACTTTGAAATTTGCGACGACGCCCAAATCAAGTGGCTGTTAGGAGGACAGTGGCTGGGACAGTTAGGAGGGAAAAATTCCACTTGAACATTTTCCAAAATTATTTGAGGTGGATGTACTGCACATCAGTCCATAAAAAGAAGGATCTTCTTCTGTTTCTTTTTCATTTTAATGTCCAGTTTCTTTAATCATTGTTCCATTAAAATCATAGTTATCCAAGACTTCCTATTGCATTCATATTCCATAGATTTTGTTTTCACACCCTTAAAACACCTCAGATTCTTGGATTTTCCTATTACAAGTGGGAGAAGTTTGTCTGATCTGCCCAGAAGAACTGCATTGGTGGCCAGAAGAACTGTTATGCAAATTTTATTTTTCTTCCCTCCATGGCATAAGTCACCTTTTTCAGCCAATATCTTGCTGGAAAGGAGATTGTAGAATAGGGCAGTCTCATTCACAGTTATAAATGTTTTGAGGCTGATAATTGTTTATGATTCCTGGTAGAACTCTTCCTTCCAGTGTTTCACCATGATGTCATCCACAACATTTGACTCCTCACAAATTGTTTTCCCTGTGATTCTAAAACAATCTTTAAATCCTTGTAACCATCCTGATGAAGCCTTGAAATCAACCATGATGTTCATAATTTTAGCTAAATCTATCGCTTTTGCTTTCAGCATGTCGCCACTGATTGGTAGAGCTGCAGCCCATTTCTGCTGGAACCATGTGAAAAGTTTCATTTCCAAATCAGTATATCTCCCTTCCCGCTGACAGCTGTGTTTTGTTGATTTTGCACCCAATTTTAAAAACTCATCCAAAATAGCATTTCTGTTACTGATGACTGTACATAGCATGGTATAAGCAATTCCTAGGTCTGAAACAGTTTTGATTTTGTGTGGATTGAGTTCCACCTCTCGTATGATCTAGTGTATAACACTTATAACATTTCCTTTTTCTGTTCTCCATGGCTGATTAAAAGCAACTGAGAACTGAAAGAGAAAACCCTGTTCGACAGACAACACCAGATACTGAAAATTTTTATCTTTACTACTTGTTTGTTGCTACGACATTCTTGAGCTGAAAGCTGCCAGCTCTACAAGCAAATATCTTTGTCTTTTTCTTTTGCAGCCAAAAGCTGTTGGCTCAACTTGCGTCTTTGTCAACAGAGATAAGGGAAATACGCCTCAAGTTTCTTTTAAGATAGCGTATGCCATATGTTCATTATAATTACGTAAAACTCAGCTGTATTTCACTGAAATTTAATATAACAGCAAATTACATATAAATGTATTATGTATAAATAATGTTCTATTAACACGTTTCTAAACTGCATTTTGCCAGGACCTATAAAAAGGTACATATAAATACAATGTATTTAGAACTGGGTTACATATAAAGCAGGTTCAACAGTATATAAATAAAATCCCAATCTATTTACAGTTTCTTGGGCAAGGGATACTTCAGGGGGTCTAAATTCCAAGATACCAGCAATTATGATGCCACATGTGAGGAACATCAGAACAAAATGCACTAACTCCACCTGCAGATGTAATGCTTTTAGATATGGATTTCCCCTATTTTGATAGTGCTGAATCGACTGTGCAATCCATTTCTTTCAAATAGCATACCTTCCTATTGTAAAATGATTTTGAAATACAGCATTTGGTTCAGAAAGTCTTAGTTCACCGAGATGAATGGAACAAAATGCACTGTTTACAGAAACAAAGAATTTGTTACACAACACCATGCACAAACATGCCTTTGACTACTGTATTTGCATTCTGTGGAACTAGAAATGCATGTGTTGCTGCAAAACAATATTTGATGCTCCTCATGTGACAATATACTGTTGTCAGAAGGTATAGGTTTTTCTTCCATGCAGTGGAATTAACATTACCATTAATGTACCACATAAACATTCATGGATCTAATGATGGTTTACATTTAACAGAAATCTGGGCCCTCTTGGGGCCTACAATGTTTTTACCCTTACTATTAGTATATTTTAGTATGTTCTTCTTCTAACATCCTTTTCTCAACAGGTCTAGTAAAAGAAGTAATCAAAGCTGAATAGAATGTATGCATGTAATGGAACTGAAAACTTTGCAGAAATAAGGTTACAGTACCTTCCTGTTTGATATATTTTAACCTAATTCTGAAATATATATGCAAACTGTTTCAGGTAATAATGCTGATTTTAATCGTTTTCTTGCTGATCAAAGGAACAAACCTGAAGAAAAAAAATCTGATCCACCTTCCTTTCCGCAAACATTAGTAACTTTAAGTTCATAGTTGAATGTGTAGGGAATATGCAGGTCCTACTTTAATTTTCCTTGTTCTTCAAGCACATTTAATATGACACAGGAAATATTATAAACTGTCTTGTATTTGTGCCATGGCATTGCATTGTGCTTCTGTAAAAAGGATTACAGTATAGTTCAAATAACAAGCAAAGATCCTTATAATTATGATTATTATTATTATGCCTGTTGAACAAATCAAAAGAAAAGCCCCTCTAAATAAAGCTTTAGAAACATAATGTAAAAATATTATTTTGTACTAGTTCATAGCTAGGTTAATATATATTTTCTTTTAAGTTTTACTTTATAATGCTGGTTTTTCTACTTAAAGAATTTAACATTTAAATGATAAATGAATCAATTTTTTTACATTCATGCTTCACTTATTAGTTATTGAAGAACATGCTTCAAAACCTATTATTTTCAACGGCACTTCCACTGGGCATCACTGTACCAAATCCTCTACAGTTATCAAATTAAGATGTTTAATGGATATTTTGAATTGCATTTTTCTATATGCATGTTTCCCTTTACTGATTAAGATCTTGCCCATGTACCTTGAAACATATCTGCATTTAAATTCTTCATTTTACTGCCAATGATATTTGTACAGATGACAGAGTATGCAATGGCCTTGTCAAATATGGCAATCTGCTATTATTATTTCTTAATGTATGGGTATTATTCAAAATATTTCAGGTTATAATACTTAACACATTAAGCAAATAAAGTGAAACTTTCACAATAACAGAAATAAGCAAGGAATATGAATTGGTTTCAATACTTGGCCAATTTTAATGACATTATAAAACTGATTGCTAAACGAAAAAAGTAATATAGTAAATGTTATAAGTATTAAACGTTTCAGTGATTCTCTTAAAATGCTAAGGAAAACTCTAGTAGTAATAACTATAATTTTATTCATGATCATGAATTTTGCATGAAATGAATAATCTAGTAGTAAGTTACAGTTTTTTAAACAAAGTGGGGAAAGTGTGATCGACTATATAAGTGCTGATAATTTAGGTAATAATATTAAAGATTTAAAATTTTGAATATGTTTTTATACAGTTACCATTTTAAATAGTAAAATTTCAAATTATAACTCGAACACGTTATAGGTGAAAATTGCCAGTATAACTGTTTATTCTTTCTGCATAACAATTTTGTGCATAAAAATTTTATTGTAGTACTCATGACTTTTTCTTCTACAAGCTATTCTTACAAAAGATTATTCTTCCATCTAATTCTTGTTAATACAAATAAACCTCATTTACATATTTTGTTGAAGTATAAAAAGAGTATATTAAGTTAGTGATAGTCAAATGTTAGTCACTATATGATAACTTTGAAATTCTGTTCTCTTTGCATGAAAAAGAAAGAAAGAAAGAAAGAGAGAGAGAGAGAAAGAAAGAGAGAAGGAGAGAAAGAAAGAAAGAGAGAGAAGGAAGGAAAGAAAGAAAGAAAGAAAGAAAGAGAGAGAGAGAGAGAGAGAGAGAGAGAGAAAGGAAGGGAGGGAGGGAGAGAGGAAGGAAGGAATAGTGATTTGGAGTTGAGAAAAATATAAGCCATTTGAAAATTCATAACAATAGCAAAGAATATCTCAGAAATGGTTAATGTCACAAAATATTTTATTTTATATAAATTGTGTGCTTTAACAAGTCTACAATTTTTATGCAGTAAGATTTTTGTCTATCTCTTAATGTTTATCAATTATGCAAAAGTCTTTCAGTATAAAGAGCACTTCGCGGTTATTTCCAGAAAATTCAAGATATACATTTTATTTGTCATGAAAATAGCTTAAACATTGAGATTGAAGAGAACAACACCTTACCCTTCCTGGATCTCATTATAACTAGAGATCAAAATGGTTTTAAATTCACTATACATAGAAAGCCTACACATGTGGACAATTATATAAAGAAAAATGGTTGCAACCCAACTTCACACCAACTAGCCGCCTGTTTGATCCACCAGTTGTATAGCGTCCCCTTGAGCAAAGAAGAATTTTTAAAAGAACAACATATAGAAAAAATAGCAGTAACTAATGGATTCAACTCAGATCTCATAAGGAACATGATATACAAGAAGAAAGGAACTCAAGTCAATTTCACATTCCACCACTCTAACATCTCTCTCAAACACAAATTGGAAATACAAGAAATTCACATACCACTCTTGGACCTTTAGAAAATTTGAACGAATCTTCAACAAATTTGACATAAGACTAGCTCCATAGAACAAATTCAGCTTGAAGAACTTGCTAAACACACATCTCAAAAATACCATCCCAAACACATTAAAATCCGGAATTTACCAGATTAGTTGTGATGAATGTGAGAAATACTACATAGGAAAAACTAAAAGAAACTTGGAAATCAGACTTAAGGAACACCAAATAGAGAAATCCGCTGTATCACACCATTTTTGGACAGAAAACCACAACATTGGCCAAAGAATAAAGTTGTTAAAACCCCTCACCACACCAATAGAATTGAGCATCTAGGAAAAAATACACATCATCAAAAACGGCAACAACGTCATTAATTTTGAAATCCCGCCTGTGAGCAATGTGTTAAAACTTTGTGCCCCCAACACCAGATGGCAACAGGTTCAGAATCCGCAGGAAGAGGAAGAAGAGGACATGGGAGAAAGTGACCTTTAGCCACCCAGTCGCCGACGATGAGGATGAATGCCCTTGAAAACATTTCTGTATTATATAACTTTTAATTAGTGAAGGTGAATGTAAAAACTGTGACTCAATCTACCATCATGATGGATACTTCACTGGTAATAGTGCTTCTGTTTTTAATCTTTAATATGCTACTTTAATCAAAATCATTAGAGCCATTTTTGACAAAATCAAAAATAATGAAAGCTTTCATTTAAAGGATGGTTTGGGGTGTAGCTTTTAGTTTTTGTATTTGCTACATATCTTTTCAAGATGTACTATTATTATTAACCAAGAAAGTAAGAAATTACTAATACTTAATTACAGAAATGTTATAGTTCTGGGCCCATTTTACTATAAACACTTCAAAGATTAAGTGTCCCCATAGGTTACTAATACTTTAAACTTCCTAATGAATCACTACAAGGATTCAGAAAATATCTATTACACAAAATAAATTTTTGTTTTCTTGCAGCCAGATAGGAAGCAATATATTCTTTATAACACAAACCATTTAACTTCATTTACATATAACAGCTTGGCTTTAGTATATTTAACATTTTGTTACAAATCTTTAGTCTCTCTTGCACTGCTAACACACATAAGAATGAATTTACATTGTCCTTTAAAGAAAAGTATTCTCGCTCTATTCCAGAAAGATAAAGAAAGTTGGCATATGCACTGGATGTTTAAATTTAGAGTGTTACTTATGGCCAAAAATATTAGAGAGAATTTAGAACAAAGCCAAAATGGTGTGAGCACAAGGACACTTCCCTAGAGCCGATATAATAGTACTCCTTCCATGACGAGTGGCAATCTTGTGAGAATAGAGGACAACTACATCCTTTCAGAGCTTGTAGATCGATTAAGAACCACAATTAACAATATAACACATTTATTTCACAATCACTGGTGAACTTTATAAGAACCATTACAAAATATGACAGCATGCTTGCTTAGACACCAACATGTTCCTGGTGCTTTCTCTCACAACACCAGTATCTCATTACTGCACACCTTCACATCTCTATGTATAGATGTCACTAGTTTCTCTGTAACATGAATTTACCTACATTCCAACAGATCTCAGACCTCTCTTGCTTCATCACTAGTCACCCAGGGTCCCTCTAACAGCCAAACACATCACCTGATGTCAGAGTTGCATGAAGCACCACCACAGTCTAGCTAAGCTGCCATCTATGGAATGTTGATGGAGTGCTAAAGCGCACTGACTGATAATTCAGATGGTGACTTGCTGGTACTATTTTGCTTCAGCCAGGAGAAGCTTGGATAATGGCCATGCCAGCAGCACTAGTCACACAATTCAGCTTTGTTTTAGCATGGCAGCATGGCACTCTGTCAGGTGGGGAGCCACCATGCCTCAGGGGTGGAGGAATTTTCTTTAAAATCTTTGTGGTCATGAACTTAAATATCAAGTTTCATATTTAACCAACTTTTGTTTTTGAGTTATGCTGATCATAGACACAGGCACATGGACTTTTTCTACAAATGCCTTTTTTGGATTCAGGGGCCTCAAAACATGTATTTCTGGTGAAATCTCAACAATTTTTTTGGGTGGAATACCATACTTCCTACTTACTGTAATACATAAAAGGAAAAGTAAAAGTTCATTCAGTAATGCTCAGAAACCACAAAAATGTTGCAAATAACAATGCATGTACCAAGTCATACTCAATAATTATGGTAGTCAGTATTGGAAGGTAAATATAAGTACCTTTAATGTAAAGAAAAGACTGTAACGGCAATTCATGAGCAGCCACATTACAGAAATCAGCTGAGTGACATTAATCATGACTTTAGGGCTTGTTTTGGTAAACCACCACTAATGAGAGTTAACTTGCTAAAATGGAGAGAAAAGGATTTCAAAACCAGAAGTGTTAAAGGCATACTACAAAGTGGGAGACCTTTAAACTTGCCTGAAAACTTGTACTCCTGCTGCCAACTCAGTGGTTAGATGGCTCATGAAATTGGGAAGAAAACTGCCTTGACCCTCACACAGTCCATGCCTCACCACATGATAATGCATTATGGGACATTATTAAGGCAAAGGCTCAGGAGCGCCAATATGTTCCCATTGTTAATTTAAAAGCTGTTCTTCAGATGCCTTTTGAGAAGCGACACTAGGTGTGTAACAGTACATTTCCATTCAAATTTATTTTGCATGAAAGCAAAGAAAGAGAAAGAGAGAGAGAGAGAGAGAGAGAGAGAGACTGAAAGAAAGAAAGAAAGAAAGAGAGAGAGAGAGAGAGAGAGAGAGAGACAGTGAAAGAAAGAAAGGAAGGAAAGAAAAACAATAAAACACCTGGGACTTTTTGCCACAATGTATGAGAAGAAAAAGTAACCAATACAGAAAAGAAAATAACTTTAGAAAATTGAAAAAACAAGAGGGGGAAAATATTTGATTCAAGTATAGACAGAAACCCAAAAAGTAGAGGTATACCAACATTTGAAAGAAGAAAATGTTTCCAGCATGATAGGAAAGTAACCTAGCAAATACATGAAAAATAATTAAAAGGGCTAGTGTACTGCAGACTGTCATACAAAGAAAAATTGTGAAAATGTAAACAGAAACTAAGGAACCATTAGAGAGGGAACACAACATAGCAGGATAGATTTATGCATGTATAATTGAGACATAAATGAGAGTAAAAGACTGGTCAAAAAACACTTTATGTGCACTCCAAGCTAAAGGGGTATTTTCTGTGAAATCATAACAAACATTAAACAACCACACCTACAGCCCCTATTCATTGAACTAACTGATCATCAAACTCTGGCTAAAGCTATATTTTTCCAGTATGATTAAATAGTAAGACACTTTTTTTTTTTTTAAATAAAGAAGGTTGGCAGTTGTTACACTACATCACTATATACAAACTAGCAAAATGGCTTTCAAATACCTTCAACTCCATACCTGTGTTCAGAAGTCTAAACATAAAACATTCATTAGAATTAACCAGTCACCTTTCTGATATAAATATATCACCCACAGATATGATGGTATCATTTGATGACACTGCATTCTTCCCAAGCATACCAAAAGAAGAATTATTACCACTCCTAGAAACTTCAATATTAAACAATGGTACACCTAGAGCACAAACAGAAGATTACTTAAAACCAACAAAATTATGTTTGGACCAAAATTTTCTTTTCATTCCACAACAAAAACCTTAAACAAACAAACAGGCCTAACTATGGGAAACCCCCTTTCACCATTCCTAGCAGAACTATATATGAGCCATTTTGAATGCCATATTATTAAATCTTTCCCAAATTTATTCAAAACCTGGTATATGTACGTAGATGATATTTTTGCTATTGTTCCAAAAGAACTTACAGAAGATGCTTTGAAATTATTGAATTTACAAAAAAGATCTATAAAATTCACGACAGAAAGAGAATAAAATGGCCAATTACCTTATCTAGACATCAGGATCATCAGAAATAAAGCTCACAACAAACTAACATTCAACATTTACAGGAAACCAACTCACACAGAAAATTATAGTAAAAACAATAGCTACAATCCTACAAGCCACAAACATGCAATTTTAAATAGCTTTACAAACAGGTTAGTACATATACCATTAGAGAAAGAGTAATACCAGAAAGAATACCAACCATTATCCACATAGCCACCATGAATGGATGGATACCAGAAAACAACAATAGATAAGAGGATTAAAAGTTTGAAAGACAGAAATACATCCAACAAATAACTTCTTTACTCAGACAGCAAAAACCACAAGCATATAGAAAGTTCACTTACCACCATTGGACACATCATAAATTTCAAAGGATTTTCAAGAAATACAACATGACCCTGACTCCACAGAATAACCACAATTTACAGAAACTTCTATGCAACAGAACAAAAGACCCTATCCCCAACGATAAATCAGCTGGTATATATCAAATAGTTTGTAATGACTGTAACCTGGTATACATAGGAAGAACCAAAAGAAATCTTGAAATAAGAGTTAAAGAGCATATAACATGCATTTACCAAAAACAGATGGATAAATCAGCAGTAGTGCATCATTTCTGGTCTTCAAACCATGAAATCACTCCAAACATAAAACTCTTAAAAGCGACCAACAACAGCAATGAATTGGACATCTGGGAAAAAAAATACATATCGTCAAACACAGGAATCACCTAATGAATTTCAAACTACCGCCACCCAGCAGACTTTGGAGGTTCATCAACCCGGCACCAGAGAATACCACTAACCATACACATCCCCCAGACAGTAACCAGCAAAATCATTTGGAAACAAGCTGATGATGAGAGCAAACCATTCTCCTGAAATGTGTTCAAAGCAATTACCTTTTAGTGATGTAGTGTAACAACCTCCAACTCTCTTATTTTAAATTATGACACATCAGTGTTACTAGCTTCTCAATCTTCAAATTAATAGTAAGACACATGTTTGTACAAAGCTGTGTGCATTGGATCAGCATGCTTTTAGCATTGTTTTAGGAGCAAGTTTTAAACAGACATTGTTAATTAATTATGTGGCATGGCATGAATTAGAAAATGTGAATCAAATGTGAATTAAAATTCCATGTAAACTCAAATGGTGTAAAAAAAATTATTTCAGTTATAACTTTCTCTATTGTTAAATAGTGCTAAGCAGAACATATTTATCAATATCAATATAATATATTATTATCTAAAACCAAACATTATCCCAGTATTAAAAGATAAATTTAGCATTTTAATTAATGTTGTGTCATTTTAAATGTTTATAACTCCAGAACTCTTTATTTTAGAATATTGAACCAAATCTCATTTTGTAGCTTCAAGTTCTTATTTTATCACAGCATATAATCATTATTTTTACAATATTCACAAAAACTCTTTTGTGAACTGTTACACAGTTTTATTAATTTGAAGCATTTTTTAACTTTATAAAGTATTAGATTCAGAATAATCCAGGTCCTCTTAAAAGCAGCTGGTACATTAGTAAAGCAGTATAATTTGGGTGTTCAGAGCTATAAAATAAAACATGAATAATACAGCAATTTACTGATAAACACACAGTGTTCACCAGGTGCTCTTGCAGCAGCATTGTGAGGCGTGAACAAATTTGATGCAATGAAGGCAAGCTGATTCAGTATCATGACGCAATAAAAGCTTACATTTCATGTTTATTTCCATTCTCTTCAGCCTTTCCTTACACTAGCAGGTTTAATTGCAAGAATACTGTGAGTTAAGCACAAGTGGATTTCTTTCCATTAATAATACTCTCTTGTGAGCTTTTCATCAAGGCAAGACAATTAAATTTGAGAGAAGCTTAAATTAAGTTAAGGTGTTTCCTAAGACAGCAATATAATATTGAAACAAATGAGAGCACCAGTTACTTGTGAAACACGCTTTATTTATCCCTTAGGCACTCAGCGTGACACAAGTATTATGCTTGAGTTACTTTTGCCACACACTTGGAACACAACAAACTGATTCATCGAATCACAACTCAACTGTTAAACCACGACTCACAACTAAACTGCTGAGTAACAACTATACTGTCCACTTTTCACTTTGTCGCTTATTCCAACAGAACTGTGATACGGTAATTTGTATCACAAATTACTCAAATGTAAATAATTATTTTAATATGAATATGTATTTTTATGTAACATTGATTTCAGAGGTTTAATAATTGTAATTATTATTGGTAAATAATAATATATGGCTTTACTGAAACTGTTAACAATAACACAAGAATGCAGCGGTGGAGTGAGTTGTTTATCGTTACCGGGAACCAGGAAGTTACGTAATGTTTCGCGCCTTTTCGGTAAAAAAAAGCTTCCAGAATGTTCTCTAAAAGAAATATGTATTAGTGGTTTTCATTGGATGTTAAAATAGACGCTAATGTTGGCGCGTTTTATTAGCCAATAGCATTTCATTTATAATCTTTAGGCGTATCTTAAGGCTAGCCTATAAATAAGCCAGGTCGAGGTAGCGGGTTTTTTTTTTTTTTTTTTTTTTTTTTTTTTTTTTTTTCGAGTGGAGGAAAAATACTCTTTGCGTACTAACCCCATAAATGGGAGTGTGGGACTCCACCGCGGCGCGAGCCGCGGCCCTACCCACTAAAAAACCTCCACCGGAGAGAATTCAGGTATAGGTGTGGCAGTACCGCCTATGCACCTGCGGATTCGAGGTGTAGGTATATTGGCCAGCCCTCAGGGCTTGAGCCTTGGCAAGGAGAGGAGGCCGGACGTAACCATGACCGAAGCCCTGATTACGCCCTGGCGAATTTGGAAGTGTGGTGATATGTAATTCCTTGTTGACGCCGAGGCGTGTCGTCTTGGTATATTGTAGGTGTTGAGCATCACAGGTGCCCCCTTGTGTGCGAGTCGGAACTTGAGCCGGAGGCTGCGTCCCTGAAACAAATCATTCTAGGCATGCACAATGCATATATTTACACTTATTTGTACTAGTCGTTAGTTGTATAGAATGAATTTATTTGACAATTAGCTCTGATCTGAAAGTTGACTCCGCCTTATGGCTTCGTTTCTTTATCATGTATAGTTAATGCTAATTTGTGTCTTAAGGGTGTTTAGCTCCGCCTAGTGGCGTCGTTATTTTCTTATGATTACTTTGTGTTTGTTATATTAATTGTGAGTACTTGTTTTACAGCCGTTTGGCATCGTCCTTATCTCTAACACTGTTTCATTATCCATATTCCTAGCCTGGTCGTATAGAGTGCGCACACGGCGGGCTGCCTGCCTGAAAATGCAGGTGCGAGCCAGTGCCACTCGCGGGGGATCCCTCAGTCCCCGGGGGCCGCCTTGACTCGGAGAGCAAGGACTTCGAGGGCTACCAACGGTCACGTGGTGACGCCGTAGTCATGGGTGTTGTGGTAATGTTATTAATGAGTCGAGGTATGCTTGAATATCTATTTCGGGCTCCCCTAGGCCAAAGGTTCTGTCGAATAGTGACAGCGGTCTTTTGTGCTTGTTCTCCTGGGTTTCATAAGAACCTAGTTCTTGTATTAGTCTATTCTTGTTCTTTCCCTTGTGCTTATAGAGATTGAAGCTTAGACTCTTTACGAATTCTTCGATAGTGTGTAGTTTTAATTCCTGGTGTAGTAAATATGCCGGCGCTACCGGTGGTTGTTTCGTTATTATTCGTATTATCCTGTTTTGCAGTGTTTGTAGCTTATGCATGTGCGTCTTGGCCGCATATCCCCAGACAGGGGCTGCATACGTCATGATTGGCCTAATTAGGGTTTTGTATAGTGTGAGTCCCAAAAAAAAAAAAAAAAAAAAAAAAAAAAAGCGGGTCCCCCAGTGTTCAACAAGATTCTCAACACATAACACGTCAGCTCCCAGTTCAACAAGATTCTCATGTCGGTCTCTCAATTCGTAAAGTTACGCGCAGCAGAAGTACGAGAAATCTTATAAAGTATTATGCAGTTGAATATATAAAGTTGAAGTACGTGAGTTAAAAGTGATAAGCAGTTATTACAAACAGTTTCAGTATGGCGATTATCTAGATAAATCTGTGAAAGTGTTCGTGAACGTGTTCTGCAATAAAGATTATACAACCAACTTCTTCGTCAATATCATTTCTAGACAAAAGATTCCTTTCCGCTTCACACCCTGCAAGAGAAACATGTTCGATCCCAAACAGCTCGCCGGAGGACATTTAAAATAAATTATTTCAAAAACTGATACAAATTGCTACGCCAGAGGGAACTATGGACCAGACCAACGAATGACGTCACACAAGATGGCTTCGCGTGAAGTAAACACATATTTGCTCTCGTAAATTGGCTTCCACAACGTGGTGCTATAAACACGTAAAATTGCTATTGCAAATTGGCTCCCATACGTGGAGCAGTTAAAGTTATGTAAACAAACATTTATTTGCAACATACAATTTGTTCTCTCGCAACTGCCTGTCCTTATATACACCTTGCATATAAAGCAGAAGGTTCCAAAAAGAGAGACTACTAAAACATGCCAAAAGAAATGTTCTTGAAAAGGTAAGCAGCACACAATGGCTGTTGTTCCACACTATTACTCCATGTTGCCTATTGTCCCAACTGGCCAGTCGAAGGCCCCACCCAGGTGCCAGACCAAGGGGCAATGTACTGTCTGCCTGCAAATAGCCTTGACCATTCAGTCACAGTTGATACAGGCATGCATTTCTGTCTCCAAAACAAAATCTGCAACTAAAGCCTATTGATGTGAATCTGTAAGGGAATAATCAGCACCATATGACTCCATAATAAGCATTCTCATATTTAGCTTATGTACAGGAGCGTAATAAATGTGCAAGAGCAACTTTGAGACAAGTTTGTTGCCTCCTGCATGTATAATAAGTGACTTATTTAATTATTTTAGATGAATCCCTATCACATATTATTATAATCAAATATTTGTTTGGTTGTATTTATTTATTGTGCTAAGAGTTTTACAAATTTGATTGTCTTCTGCACTTTGACCCTGGTCACTCATTCAGTAGACAATCACTACAGTTTATTTACATTTTACAATTTTTTGTCAATAAATTATCTTGCTCTTTTTTTTCCGTTTTTTTTTTTTTTTCCCCATGTCCCATTTCCACTTGTCTTTCACTTTTCATTTATTGGTTACTTAACCATCACACATTCACTATAGTTTTCCATTCAAAGTAAGATGCACTACCTCTGACTTTTCTCTTTCCACTGTCCAAAGCCATTTATTTTTTACTTTATACAAAAACTGTCCAATGCTTCTAGCGTCCTTGCATATCATTTCAATCATAAGTGTATTTCTATCCCCCTTCAACCACTCCTTATTAAAAAATTCTTTTCTCCAATTTTCTGTTCCTTGGCACTTAAATACTATGTGTTCAATGTCTTCATTACCACCACATATCGGACATTGGTTCTGAGCCCTGTCTTAGCCCTTTTAGCCTCCATGCTCCAGTTCTTACCCATGCAATAGATTCTCTCTCTTCTTTATTTACTATGTCTATATATTTTTCCCTACCCCATGTGGTTGTATTTAACCTTTTACCAGCTGAATTCAGTTCCTATAAGAAAGTTTGAAAACTATGATGTCTTTCTATGTTGGAGACACCAATCAAGAAATTTATTTTCAACATACCCCATTGCAGTTGTTATAATGCATTATTTAACCCATTTACATTGCATATCATTAATCTTAACTTATTTACACAAAAATTAGATTTTTAGAAAATTATTATACTTGATTTTTTTCTTGTTCCCATATGGGAACATTGACAGTTGGAATGAATATTTTAGAGAAACTTGTTTTTAATACAGAAGTTAATTAATTGTGAAAATATCAAAAAAAATCTATGAATTTCTCTATATAAATTGTCTAGAACATAGTTTGAAATGAAATTCAATTATATTTAGGGAAAATAAAACTTGAAGAACTGCACTATGGTTGTGAAATAATAATTTACGATATAAATGTCGTAACATATCATATTACAATATGAGTTTGGAATATTGCAAACAAGGCCGCAGGCCAAGTTTCATAACTAATCAATGTCATAATATGTAGTTACGATATGTGTATCATACAACGTTTTATCTACTTTAGTTACGTAATGTCAATTGTTTTTTATTTACTTTGGTAAATTACATTTTTATTTCAGATGTAATATTAGGAATCACTGAAAAGTATACTACATTGATACATAGTTGATATGTGTGTTTAGTGGGTCATGCATGGTTTGATAGATGATTTGTTTGTTAGGCTTTTGTTTAAAAAAGAACACAAGTACTGGTGAATTAAATAAACATTGAAAAATTAGTTCTGACAAAGACATTGTAAACACAGCTAATTCTCTTACAGATAGTTTAAATCCTAATAAATCCTAACTTTATTATTATTAATAAATAATAGTTTATTATTTATGTATTGTTCACAATATGCAACCAGTTTCATCATAAGAGTTACATTACGAAAATTGTTGCATAATAGAAGCTTCATTACAAAACTAGTTGCATAATGAGGTACCATTACAAACTAGTTAGGTAGCAAATACATGTTAAACAACTCTAATATTACAACAGTCCAATATTGGGGGAAACAACGAAGGTGCATGACTCTGCAGGCAAACATTGCTCTTGCATACTACACATCTGCCTTGTTTAGATTCAATCAAATAATGACCATCAGTCTTTCTAATAGTTGGTTGGTATATAATGTTGCACTGTTAGAAATGAAGCCATTCGCTCTCTAGCACTCCATTATTTTGATGATAGGTTGTTATGTTGATCAAAAACTGGGCAGTGGGGTAGGTGGTTTGTCTCCATTTCTTCTTCAAGTTCACAGAAATGGCATATTGGAAATGCTGCTATGCCAATCCTAAGCAGATGTTTGTTAAGGCAGTCATGGCCTGTTAATAGTCTAAAAACTGCTACAGAGGATTTTCTGGGTAGTGTAGTAATTCTGGTCGTGTTATTATGTAGATTTTCACATTGTTTTCCTTTTGTTTGTGATGCATATTCTTCTTTAGTTTTTGTATTGTATGTTGATGTAATTATTCCTGTGATAGAGTGATAAGACAGTGGACCACAAGATTTTGATGTAATTTTACTACCTTTCTTGGCCAGAAATCAGTTGTTTCATTACCATCTATTCCACAGTGTGCTGGTATCCATTGAAATACTATTTTATTTAAATTAGTTAATTATTTTAAAAATGTTTGGTATTCTAGGATATTTAGGCTTTTGGTTGTAGTATTTGATGCTATGATATTATAGTTGCTTTAGTCAGATAATATCACAACTCTCTTAAATTTGTTTATGTGATACAAAAGATTTTGTAAGCTGAGAAAAATTGCTAAACCTTCACCATCAAAATTGTAGAATTGAACTTAATCTTTTATGAAAAGAAAACAGTGGGCATATTGCACCAGTACCACCATTATTTGGTAAGTTGGATCCATCAGCATAAACATGTAGCCATTCACTAGCAGGATATTTTAAATTTATTATTTCTAGCAAAATTTGTATCAAAACACATGGAGAGATTTCAGATTTTTAAAATTTTTCTGATAAATGTAGATACTAGTGTCCAATATGAAGCAGTTCTAAAGGTTTGTTTTTTGTTTGTAAATTTTCTTTTAAATATGGGAGTTTTAATTTCTGTTTGATTTCTTGGACTTTATTAAGAAAGCTTTGTTGAGCTTTTATTTTTTTTTTTCTTTCTTTTTTCCCAATTGCATAGGGTAGTCTGATTAGTTTTTCATATTGTATAATAGCTGCTTTTTCAATGTCAAGATTAAGTCTTGTATTATTTGTTAGAATTTGCAGAACAAATAATGGGGTAGTTTTAACAGCTCCAGTTACTAAACAAAGAATTTGGTTATGTAGAATATTAAGTTTTTCTACATTTGCAGTTATTAATATCTCTTCACAACATTTGAAAGTTGGCTTAAACATACATCTTATAGAAAGTGTTTGAAGTTTGTGTAATACTTCCCCATTTTGTTCCTGCTGGTCTTATTAATAGTGGTAATTTGTTCTCAGTTTTTTTTTCCAGATATTATCAATGTGTTTTCTCCATGTTAATTTTGTATCAAAAACAATACCTAAATATTTGGCTTCACAAGTTTCTGAAGGTGTTTTCCCTTCTAGTCTTAGTAAAATATTAAATGGCTTCTTGCTTTGTAAGAAGAGTTAATAATTTGTATTCTGGATATTTATTTTCATCAAATTATTATGTACCCAATTCTGTAATTTTATCAAGGATTGTTGTGCTATATTTATTAACTGTTGTCTTTGATTTTTTGGTTTAGAATTCTAGAAGACTACATTGTCTGCAAACATTAAGACTCTGGATTCCATTTTTTGTAATTGGCAGGGAAGATCATTGATATAAATATTTAAAAGTGTGGTACTAAGGATACTGCCTTGTGCTACACCTTGGTGAGTCTGTTGATATTTTGATAACACAGGCCTGAGAATTTAAAAATTTTTCGCAGCACAGGGTTAAACAGATCTGTAAACCTAATATTGGTATGCTGAATTCAAATCTGCTTTCCATTTTTTTGTATCATGTACCCTTTTTATGGCATGCAGCAAGGAAATATGTAACATTTGTGTTTTTTTCTAATTTTAAGTACAATTTAAAATGCATGAAATCATGCAAACTAGAAAACAATCCCAATTCTGCAGATGAAACAGTTTACATTAAACTAGGAAATTTCAAACATACATTATGATTTTATTTATTTCTCCGCTTTGTTGTAAACGAACACTGAGTTGACTTGCTTCTGTGGTCTGGGCGAGGGTTGTCTCTAATTAAACACCAACAGTAGTCGGCCATCATTGATCCTGGTTCCTTGTTTCCATCTTCTTCAAGTTCTGGTGGAATCGCTCTCCCTATTCTTCACTTAGTGCACCCAAGTTTTCAGGAAAAAATTCAATTTGCAAATGCAGAAAAAGCAATTTTAAGCTATATTGTATTCGAGGGCCTTTAACTTTTCGAGCATGGTTTTAACAATATGCTCATATTGGTCATCTTTAACATTACCCAAAAACTTGTCTATAACTTCATTGAATGAGTCCCAAAGCTAAAGCTCTGTGTTTGTCATGATATCTCTAAAATGAACATCCTTCATGAGTCTGCGAAACTGTGGGCTGTCAAAAATGCTTTCTGTCACTTTTGGTTCAAGCACATTGGAAATTTATGGATAAGATGTTGGAAACATGGACCATGTTTGCCCAAAGCTTTGACAAATTGCTTCATTATCCCTAATTTGATATGTAATGAGGGTAGCAAAACATTTTGTCAGTCAATCAGCGGGAGATTTATTACACTTTTTGCCTCTGGCACTAAATCTTCTTTTTGGCCAACTAGTTTCACCCCAGTGTCTTTCTCTGGCCTAGAGTCCCATTCATACTAATAGCACGGGAATTTTATATACCCTGCTTGTTGGCCCAATACTGCACACTTTAACATCACAGCACACGTACTACTTGTGGTCATTATATTTAATTTTTTCTAGGACAGCATACAAATTTTTGCACGTTTCTTTAAGGGATGTAGAATCAGCTATTACAACTGAAGCAAACATATTGCCATTGTGCAGCAGAACGCCTTTCAGACTTCTCTTGCTTCAGCCAATAAATAGACACCAAACTTTTGCTTTGTAAGCTGTTCCAAGACAACCTATCAAGTTAGGGACATCACAACAATATACTAGTTCCCCTTCCTTTAAAAAATATTTCTGGAGCTCTTCTTTTCAATGTCTGTACCAGTAGAAAGTTGTTCCAGGTCCTATAAGATTGTTTTCTTTCAGCGTTGAACCTAAAAGTTCACTGTTTTCTTTAGTAAGACCCAAATCACATACAAATCATTTAATTTTGACTGCCTCATTGGATTTGGAATGTCATCATCTAAGCTGGGCACCAATTTAAATCATCTTCTACACTCAAAGTATTAGTAGTACTCTCTGGTAATACTGTAGGTGGTGATGGAACAGGAACATCAGGGTCGATGACGCACAGAAGACAAGATATTCCTCAAAACCAATGTCTGATATATGGTGGTAATGAAGACATTGAACACACAGTATTTAAGTGCCAAGGAACAGAAAATTGGAGAAGAGAATTTATTAAAAAGAAGTGGTTGAAGGGGGATAGAAATACACTTATAATCGAAATGATGTGCAAGGATGCTAGGAGCATTGGGCAGTTTTTGTGTAAAGTCAAAAATAAATGGCTTTGGACAGTGGATAGAGAAAAGTAAGAGGTAATGTATTTTACTTTGAATGGAAAACTATGGAGAATGTGTGATGGTAAAGTAATCAATATGTAGTGATTATCTACAAAATGAGTGGCTAGGGTCAAAGTTCAGTAGACAATCAAATTGTAAATCTCTTAGCACAATAAATAAATAAATAAATAAAAATTGCTGATGGCAAATTTGGATATATAATTCCTGCTTTGTTTTTCCTATTGAATCCAGATATATTACACAGACAAAAATAACAGTTCATTAAAATGATTTTGTTGTTCACACCATACCATAGGAACACCAAAGGACATAGATGAACAAACTCCCTTGTATCACTGTTTTAGATTTTCTACACAACTTTTACACACAATATGAGGAGGAAAATTCTTGTCTTGATCTCCTGATTTAATTTTAAAATAGGCCAAATACAAACTCTTGATAAATGTGGTAATGTTTCTTTTCTGCTGCTTTATCACATAAGCCCACAGACATAACAAAAATTGTTAGGATAGGAGTGTTCACACAGCCTCTACTAGATATACCATATGAACCACTCAATTTGCCATATTTGTTACATAAATAAAATTCACAACACATACGGCTTCAAAAGAGAGCCACTGAGAAGAAGTTTAAAACTGTACTGAGAATTCTAAAATAGATTCCTATTGATATCTTAGGCAATAAATGTTAATGAGATAGTTCAACATTACCTGTAACAGAGAGAGACAGTGGTACAACATGACGTCATATGATTTAGCATATTTACATATTCTAATCAACCATGCTGTAAGTCGGATATGCAGTGATGTTAATACTAGCACATTGAACTTTCAATTTTGTGTTGAAATACATATAATTTTCAAAAATCAGTACATGATACACAAAAACTATTATTATTTACAAAATCAGAGCATCCAATTTGACCATTATGAAATAAAATATTCTATGCTGCAAAATCTTCACAGGCCTGTGTAATTGATCATTATATTTGGTAACTATAAAGCACTGAATAATGAATTCACTTATCCAATGTAGCATTCTGCCTTGAACTCCTAAAATTTTAAGTTTCTTAAGTAGTTCATATCTCCAAATTGATTCACATGCTTCTTGAAAATCAATGAACACGCTAAGGTATCTTCCTTTTTGTTCAATGGATCTTTAATGTCTTGACTAAAATTTAAAATTTGTTGGTTTGTTGAATGGTGTTCTCCAAATCCTGCTTGGTTAGCTGAAATTAAGTTATTTTTTTTAAAAAACTAATTTAATTGGTTGAAAATTATATATTCCACGATTTTTTGCTAATGCACTAGTAAGTGCAATTGGGCGGTAACTTGAAAAATTATCTGCTGGTTTATTTGATTTGAAAATAGGTATTATTATTGTTTTTTTTCCACTCATCTGGTGCTTTAGTATTCCATGATAGTTATATAAATTTAGGAGTCCTAATTTTGCTTTTTTCCCCAGATGTTTGATGAATTCTGCATATATATTGTTGAGACCTGGAGATTTTTTGATTTAGGTTATTAATTGCAATATTCAGTTCCTTATTATTGAATTCTTGGTTAAACATATTATCATTAAGTTTAGTTGTTGATTTTATGTGCCCTTTGATATTTTTCTTCAATACTTTTTGTTCTTTTTTAGTATTTGCACATAATTTACAAATATTAGCATAGTATTTCTTGAATTTGTTAGCTATATTACTTTCATCTGTAATTCTTTTATTATTGTAAATAAAAAATACTTTTTGATTATCTCTCTTATTTTGTATGTTATATATGAATCTCTATGCTTTAGAGCCATCTTTTCTGTAATCCATTTTTTGTAGAAAATTGTTTTCTTTTACTACCGTTAATTTCTTTTTTGAATTGGGCATTCAGTTTTCTCCAATTTTGTACTTCTTTTGAATCTTTAGATTTTTCACTATGATTCTGGCTAGGTTTTCTTTTTTCATTTTTTCAAGTTGTGGGCTCCAAAAAGGTTTGTAGTTTTTAATTATTCCTCTTGGTATACGCTTCTTTCTTGTTTTTAAAATTGTACCACATATATCTTTGTTTAATTTATCTGGCTGTGTTGATTCATATAAACATTTTTCAAATTTGGTTTTCGCTTGTACAGTCTTTCCAATTTGTTGTTTTGAAGTTCCATCTAGGTTTATGGTTTACTGGGGTCAAACTTTTCTTTTCAAGTTGAACAGTGGCAATTAAGTTCTGTGATTTGAACCAGGATCTTCAATTCTAAGATTTGTTTGGAGGTTTGTGTATACAGATTAAAGGACACTAAAAGTAGGTCAGGATTGGTACTAGCACCAGATTAGTGGATAAAGGTTGGTGTATCTTCTTTATGTTAAATCACTTCTGCAGTTGTTGAATTTAATAAATCTTCCAAGATTTTACCAGCACTGTTTGATTTATCATAACCCCATTGTTTTGAATGAGCATTGAAATCTCCAATTACTATTGTATTTTAATTTATTACAACATTTTCAAGATTAGGAGTGTTATTTGAAGGATTATATACAGGGTAAAATTTTAAATGAGATTTGTTCTTCTATATATCCAGTTTAGTTATTTCTATTTTATCTATGTCATTCATTTCTTTAAGGGGAACGAAACACAAAAATGAATATTTCATTCACCACATTAGTTTATTTCTTGTCAGGAATAAATAAAAATGCATGCCGTTTCACCATCACATGGTGAATGGTTACGGCCTATTATTGAGTAGATGCATGACTTTATGTGAGCCACACTGCATCCAGACAAGATGTATGTAGCATAGGTGTTTAAATCACTAAAATACAAGTTTACGTGTTAATTTCACTAGAAGTTCCTAACTTCTCTGAATAACAAAGAACGGAGCTAAAGCTAGCCAATTACTTTTCATAATTAATACCTACTAAGTGAAAAACAGTAGTCCAAAATCTGCTTTGAAAATGAGATAATGTGGTATCTGACCTTATCAGTTGAACCAAAAAAGAGTGATTTTGAAGATTTATGCCATTCTGACAGCAATTCCAAGACATTATTGTGAACACCAAAAATCATGCCGGTTCCATCCATTGGTGTAAGTGTAAGGAATGTATACCTATGAATAATGATGAAAGTGTGTGTTGCTCGGACTACGAAAACACAAACTTGATGAAGAGTGATTTTGTATCACAAAGCATCTTAATTTTCACAAATTAGTTATAAATCATGTTTTGAATATTGTGAGGCATAATTTAGCGTTAAAAACAAAAAGTTGAGCTAAAAAGAAATTAATCGCGGCAACAATCCTGTTAATAAGACTTGGCAATATTCCTGTTACAAACAATTTACAGCGCGGATTAATTCATGGACTGCTGTTGAACACAGAAAAAGAGTTGTCATACCATTATGTCTAGTGCTTACTATTAGAAATGTTTTTCCAGAACCCAGCAAGGTATATGTAGGCTTCAAACTTTACTAATAAGCACACAAATTAAAATAGTACATTTTATATTCCACCATTATTGTTATTATTATTGCTTATTTATTTATTTAAAATTGTATAACATGTCTGTGACCAACCTTTTCATGTTGACTGAAAATGTGAGAAGTACTTCAATCGTAGTAACTCTAATGGAGGTCAAAGGGTGGGAGCTATATTCTTCAGTAGTGACAGATCAATTGCTGCGTCCAGTAATGGATCCACACAATGTGCATAGAGAGATTGTTTTTTTATTTCATGCATTATCAGCTCATATTTATTTTTCATTATCCAAGACACAGATGCTTTGGAGAACTGATATTTCATACCAGTTTTTTTTTTCTATTTACATTGAAATTGTGATCTAGCACTGCTATCATGGAACTAAGTTGAAGGCCATTATATGAAAAATGTATCTCTTTTGGAGCATATCTGAGACAAAGACTGCGATAACTTTCTAAACTGCCAGTAATTATATAATGTTGAAAATGGGCCAAATCTTTTAAGAAGGTGCTATCCAAATTAATTTTCTTCAGCGCATGATAGGTGTTTGATTTGCCTTTAATCCATAATTCATTTCTTTGGTCTTCATCCAACAGTTCATCAGGTTCACAAGATTTCCATTCACCATTTTCTAGCCATTTATGTTCATTTTTTATATGATGAAGAATTGTTGTGAATTTTTCAATTAATATGGTATTGATCTCATTGCAGTTTTTTGCAGTCCACCATAAATGGTTATTTATATTGGCTTTCCATATCATCAGCTCCGAGCTTTTTTTTCCTACCATGTTAATTTTTTTCATTAGACTTTTATACAAATGCCATTTGTCAAATTCATGTTCGACTTCCGGATACTGAATTTTTAACAGGTACCTTACACCACCTGTAGGAGAGAAAAACTTCAATTCTACACATTTCCTGTTTTGCAAGCCTAGTAATTATGTTATCACAAGCAGCCTTTTGCAAATCGCCTTTCATCTCTTTGAACAAGTTCAAAATCAAAATTTTGCAGGAATTTAAATGCATGACAGAATATTTGTCTGAAAATCCCGGGGAGTCATACTGCCCATCCTCTGCCAAACATATAGGTTTTACCAGAACCGTTTAATGAATTCAAGTTGTTTTTTTCTTCCTTGAACCCAAAATGCTCTAACAGCTGTTGTGCCATGTTCTGAATGATTTTATTGAATGTACACCTTGAAAACATTGCCAAACCCATTGATTTGAAGAAGGACTTAAACTGCTGAAACACCGGATAATAATAAGGAACTTACTATTGAACATTTCCTTCCGGTTTCTTTCCTGATATCCTTGTGAGTTCCAAGTGAATTTATTACTGCAACAATGCACTGTTTTAACACATAGCATTGTAGCTTTAATGTAATGAGAAATTGTTTTGATTTCATTTCTACATAAAACACATATCTTGAAAAATAAAAGTAGAGATGTCGAAGCAACAAAGAAGTATTCTGCTGTAGCTTCATCTCCGTGTATGGTGAAAGTTTCTTCTTCTTTTTCTTCCTTGTTATCTGAAATATCAGGTTTGTAGAAACTTTCATTTAGCTTATCCTGGTCTTCCTCATCACTGCTTGTTTCATAGATATTTTCAAGTTCCAACAAAATATATTTCCTTATGATTTCAGTACCCAGTTCACATTGTACTTCTAAATTCTTGGTTCTTTCATCACCTTCTGTTCTGAATTCTCTTTCACTACTTTTATTATCATCGCCTTTGTTGTCAGTCTTATTGCAAGTAACACTACTGCATAGCTCATAAACTATACTTTTACAATTTCTAGCCTCTGATACGGTAATTTGTATCACAAATTACTTAAATGTAATTAATGATTGTAATATGAATATGTATTATTATGTGACATTGATTTCAGAGGTTTATTAATTGTAATTATTATTGGTAAATAATAATATACGACTTTACTGAAACTGTCAACAATAACGCAATAATGCAGCGATGGGGTGAGTTGTTTATCATTACCGGGAACCAGGAAGTTACGTAATGTTTCGCGCCTTTTCGTTAGAAGCTTCTAGAACATTTCCTAAAGCAATATGTATTAGTGGTTTTCATTGGATATTAAAATAGACGCTAATGTTGGCGCGTTTTATTAGCCAATAGCAGTTCATTTATAATCTTTAGGCGTATCTTGATGCAGGCCTATAAATAGTGTAGGTTCGAGGTAGCTTGTCCCCCAGTTCAACAGAATTCTCAGTACTCTACACGTCGGTCTCTCAGTTCATTTATTTCGCCAAGTTACACGCAGCAGAATTACGAGAATTATTATAAAGTATTATACATTTAAAAAATTACATAAAGTTGAAGTATGCGAGTTAAAAGTGATAAATAAGAAGTTATTACAAACAGTTTCAGTTTGGCGAGTATCCAGATTAATATGTAAAAAGTGTTAGTGAACGTGTTCGGCAATAAAAATTATAAAACCAATTTCTTCGTCAGTATAATTTCTGGATAAAAGATTCCTTTCCGATTCACACCCTGCAAGAGTTAAATGTCTACCTAAATAGCTAGCCGGAGAACATTTAAAGTGAATTATTTCAAAACTGATGCAAATTGCCACGCCAGAGGGAGCTACGAACCACACGAATGACGTCACAAGATGGCAACACATGAAGTCACACAACCTTAATACAGCATCAAATTGGCTTCCAAACGTGGTGCTATAATAATGTTAAATAATGTAACCTTAATACCGTTACAAATTGGCTTCCACAACTTGGGGCTCAACAACAAATTACGTAAAAACATATTACGTAATTAATTCTCCTACACCTCATATCATTCTGTTCTTTGTTGTTTGCTACTGGATGAAGATGGTGAAGGATCAATTGTCTTACTAGAACTTTATATCTGTAAATTGTCTTCATTTTTCCTTATATAGGAATAGTTCCAAGTTTTAATAAAGGCCCTCTGAAATTTTCATCTGGCATAAGCTGCTTCTTTAATAGCTGCGTCTTTTCATAATCTGTGTTCTTAAAATGGAAGGAACATAAACGAGCAGCAGGACCAGACAAAAAAATCTTTTCTTTTGCAAAATTCTATCTATATCCTATATCTTTTAGGAGATTTGTCTGTGTTTGGAAACTCTGAGTTCCCTTGTGCATTTCCTTCTCACATTACAGCCGTATGCACAAAATTGAGGCATTTTATTTTTCACAATATTGCGTTGTTTGTATAATAATAAACTGACTCAGTAACATCATCACCAAAATACCATCACAAAGTACACTACTGTTGAAGTTAAATACCAACAAAAACAATTTTTGAAAACATATTACTGTACGTGCAGCAATGACTGACTTGTGATCTCCCAACAGCTTCCAGCACACGGCTGGCTGTGATGACGTAGAAGGTGGTTATTATTTCGCTTACTCAGCAGTAATGGTGTGGCAGAGTAAGAAAACAATCTTATCACTGCATTTTACAGGTCACATCCTTCATTTAGGAAGAAACATGATATTTTTGTTTCGTTTCCCTTTAATGATTTTAAAAGATGAAGTGAGATTTTTAGAACTCCAACTAGAATACCACTGCTTATTTGTCATCCTTTGGGGAGTAAATTGACACTAAAATCTTGGAAATGGTAATATTTTAGATGGCCTAATGTTAGATTTGCTTCTTGAATTGTAATATATCAATATTATGATCATATGTAATTTCATCCAATTCAATTCAAGCTTTTTTGTTTGTGATAGCCCTCCTGTATTCCATTGCCAAAGTTTTAATGAATTATGGATATTCTATTCTTTTCCTTGAAAAGAGGTCCTCACCCAGAAACCCAAATGGAGGACTATTTTACTTCCAGAATATTTCTCTTTCCAAGGAGACACATTATTATATCTGGAGTGTTTCAAACATATTGTAACAGTTTAAAATGGGCACCATGTTTGGCGGTTACATCACCCTGAGGAGAGAGAGGTATGGGCAGGAAAGGTTAAAGAGGGGATCTGATATATGGAAAGGAAGAATATCAGTTCAGGCCGTAACTCATCAAGCTGACCAGTGCTTATTGGTGAGCAGCCCTTCCCTTTAGTTCATCACATGATTTTGTCCAGATTGGTTCCTTTAAGCTTTAAAATTTCAAAAAAAATTAAAGGATCTCCTTTCTGTTAATAACAAGATTATCATGTGATTACTAACAGCTGCACCACAGGAAGGTGAGGGATTGGACACTAGGCTTTTGTTCATTGGTTCCTTTAAGCTTTCAATTATCAGAAGGAATTAAAGGGTCTCCTCCTTATTAATAACAAAAGTCTTTCCACAGCCGTCTTTCTAATAGTTGTAGGACTCTTTCTTATTCTCTCTAAGGCATTCAATTCTGTTGATCAACAGTTGTTATAAATAGGTTAGAAAGTTATGGAATTAGAGAAATTGCTGGTAAATGGGTAGAGTGATTTTTGATAGGAAACAAGGAACTGAAATCAAATCACTCAGTAGGGAGGGTAACATAGAATCCTATATCCTGATCACAGGCCACTAAGTATGGAGTACCACAAAGTTCAATTCTCAGAAACTACATTATTGTTATTGTATATAACCGATTTAAATGCTCATCTTAAAATACAGAGTACTAAAGTCACACTTTATGGTGATGATATCACTATTCTCATTTCAGCAGAAACTATGCAGCAACTTGATGATAAATGTAAGAGATACTGCTAAACCTGGAAAACTATTTTCACATTCCCAATCTCAATCCAAATGTCAGTAAGACAAACTATTTAATATTTGCACTCAATATAAATAATTACAGCAATGAAGGTTTAAAGCTGGTTTATAACAGTCAGGCTATACCCAGAGTTCAAAATACAAAGTTTTTGGGCATTCATATTAACAATAATATTTCATGTTGAAACCATATTAGGGTAATTTATTCCAAACTTAATAAGACCATATTTCTGCTACATCAACTCATCAACATGTTAACCCTACAAATGCGTTTGTACAGTGTACTTTGCATTATTTCACTCACATTTAGAATACGGGGCAATGTTATGAGGATCTTTATCAAAAACATACTTCATGCAGGTTTTCTGCTGCAGAAAAGAGCAATAAGAGTTCTAGCCAGAATAAAGTTTTGAATCTTGTAGACTGTACTTTTAAATAATTTAAAATGCTACCACCGTTTTGTATATATAAATTATGTTATTATGTATGCTAAAGGTCTAGTGAAATCCCTCAACTAAACAAAGGTGTACACAGACATTTTACTTGAAGACAAAATGACTTTTTTCTGAATTCATACAGGGGTACTTTTGGAAATAAAAATGTCATTCATGCAGGTTCTAAATTCTTTAACTCATTGCCAATGGATTTAAAGAGAAATCTGAAATAAACCATTTTAAAAAAGCACTCAAAAGGTATTTATTAATGCACTACTTTTATAACTCGCAAGAATTTTTAAATCATTGCACAAATTTTCCTTAAATATATTAACTTGGTTGCATCTATACTCTGTAGCTCATGTTATTCTTGTGTGGTAATAATTATAATTTGTTTAAAATAATAAGTATTCTGTATATATAATTTATTTTGCAGCACTTGCATTGTACATAGTTATGATAGCTACTATTTGCTTGTATATATTATTGTTGTCATTTTATTATTATCATTATTATTATTATTATTATTATTATTATTATTATTATTATTATTATTATTATTATTATTATTATTATTACAATTGCTACTACTACTACTGTATTATTGTAATATTTGTATTTTATTTTAACACTTGACATGATTTACAATAACATTGCTCTACTCTGTATATTTTATGGCTGAGAATAAATAAATAAATTGAGCTGTGTAGTTTTGTCTTAGGTCCTGATCTAGTAAGTGGTCTGGGTTGAGTCTTTGTGGCTATTCTATCCTAACTCCAGACGTTCTTTAGCTTTTTTGCCATGCATTTTACAATGGACTTGCCTAGCACCAACAACTGCTATGTTCAAACCATTTGCAAAGAGATTCCACCATCACTTCTTGCTTTGTAGTTGAGGATCACAGCTTGATAAGAATTGGACAAGAACATCTACACTCCCCATTCCCACATTGTAATTCCTCATGATATTTGGCTCTGGAACATCAATCCTCATTTTAAATTTTTTAGAAAATAGCTTTGTATTTCCCACTGGCATATGTATTTGGTGATTTGAAGACAGAGTAACAGCAGCATTATTTTTCCTTTTACACATGTATACAGCACCATTACAATGATCACCCCTCCTCCTTTTTCAGAATATTTGATATAGTCAAAGGACATTTACTGACCCTTTGATCTTGTACAGTTCCTGTGCCTATGAAATTCTTTTCTTTCAATTCCACCAGCAAGTCATATAAACTGAAGAAATCACCAAAGTATATTTCAACTTGAGCGGATCAGGCACAACAGATACTAAAATCATGAAAACTCAATATCCCAGAGGAGAACTATTATCAGAATCACTCTTTCCTCCATAAATTGTCATGTTATAAGGATATCGCATACTTGAACATACTTTGAAACCAAAATGTATCATTTTCCATAATAAACATTTTGGAGGAATGATACCCATAAAATAGTACCATAGTCTTATTAATACTAGCAAGATTTACCATTTAGATATTCCAAAATGCCAATGTTCCCATTTGGGAACACCAAAATATATATATTTGACATAAAGATTATGAATTTGCCAAAGGATTGAACACCTTTATTATAAAGTTATTAAACAGAAGAACTTTTGCACAGCAATTAAAACTACAATTAATTGGGACATAACGTTAAATATACATAGGTGGATGCAATTCTTCCAATTTACATATTTTGAGTTGCTCTATCTGGTTTATAATTTCAAATTCAGAGGGCTTTAAAATGTTTTAAAAATAAGTTTGGATGTTAATAAAACATAATTCAAGAGACTATAAGTTTTAAGTTGTTTCATTATGTACTTAAAAACATTTTATTTCCTGTTCCCAAATGGGAACATCAGTGAGTAAAAGGTGTTACAGAGTCTTACGATATATGATAAAATTATCTTCTTTAGTTGAAAAACTTCTACATATAAGGCAACTGAAATTTCTTCAATTGAATAAAACTAAGATGAACATTGGTATGTATTAGTATGAAATTAAACCTTTAGAAATCAAAATAAGGCTTGATTAAAACTTGATTTACAGGTTTTGACACCATAACAGCAAAGTTGGGAATTTTAGAATGATATGTTAAATTTTAACAATTTTAAATACAAGACCATAGTGTTCTGAATTCTAAAACTGTATAGAGCAATGTATCAGACTTTTCTTCAAATACAATAGATTTTGTTTCATTTACAGCATGGAAGATTGCTTTTCTTTCTATTTCAGATGATTTGAAATGGAATAGCCTGAATGTAAATGTACTGCCACATCATACTCGGTTGACTGTAGAAGTCATGATGTGGTTAATAACATAAGATGTACTGTGCTTCTTGATTGTGTGCATGATTAAACATGTAAGCTGAGCAGCAACACGCTACATAAAGGGAGGTCATTACAGGGAAAATCATGTTTTGTTAGAATCCATTGCACTAGTGAATGGATGATTAAAAATGGGATGAAGATGCTTTGCATTAAATATTTCAATTTTAGAACTATGGAAAGTTAGATGTGTGATGGACAATGGCTCAAACATAAAAAAAGTCTTTGAGATCAAGAAAACATTTTTCTCCTATCCCTTGTGCTGGACATTGAATTATGTAACAGTAGTTTTACCCACATAAAACATGAACTTCTGACACAACAGCCCTAATGGATAAAAAGACCTGCCACACGGATATGGTACCTGCATCCATTCACACAGAACAACATGGGCAGAGTGCAGTAATAGTGGGTGTGAAATGCAGCCAGCATGCTACCTCCCCAAGTCCTCCCTGTCATAGGCAGCATTGCTACCATAGCACTTTTTAAAATTTTTAAAATAAACAATTACAACTTGAACAAAAACTTCATATTATTTAACTTACTTTTGAGTATGCTCTCAAGTAATAAGAAAAAGAAAAAGAACTAACTGTGCTATGAAATCTAACATCTGTGATCATTTCAATTTATAAATATGATACTTATTTTGATAAAAGAATTAATTAAATTTCAAAAGAAGCTTGAATCAAAACCATTGTCTAAATTGTATTATCATTTTACTATTCATTTCAAATCGTCCGAAATAGAAGGAAAATAAACCTTGCATTTTTTAGACGAAATGAAACTTATGTTTGTAGACAAACCCAATACAATGCTTCATGCAAACTCTTAAAACTTAAAACATCATAGTTTTGCAATTAAAATTGTTCAAATTTATTGTATCTTCCTAAAATGTCCAACTTCAAGCTATTATAACTCTGAAACATTTACATTTAGTTATTTAAATTGAGCTTTATTTTGATTCCCTAAACTTTAATTTCACATTGATAAGTAAAGATGTTCTTCTCATTTTTATTTAAATGAAGAAATTTCTATTTTTTCAAGTGTAGGCGGTTATAGATTAAGAAAAATAAATTTATTATACATGGTAAGATTTCATAATTTAAACACTATCAAACATATATTTTACTGTCATGGTTGCTGATAAGGTTTCGTCTAAAATAATTAAAGGTATAAATTACTTTATGCCTCATTGTCGCTCTCGCACGTTTGTTTTGAACTGAAGGTCAAGAAAGCTGCTGTGCATGGTTAAACAATCAGAATGCTTAATAAGCAGTATGTAGTTCTGAGTATTTCCTCACAGATTCAGAGAGCGCTTGGTGATCATCATGCATCAACTATGTAACTTGCTGTGTTTATTCACTTTTTGTATTATAACTACGAGCACCAAAACATAACCACTTTACCAACATTGCTGGCTTCTCTTAATGACACTATGGATTATTCTCAATCTAGTTTTATAAGAATCCGGAAATCCTTAAAATACGTATAAACTGTATATAAATTTTTGTAAATATTATTAAAATAATAAGTATATGCTGTAATGAAATGCGGACTTTTATCTACAAAATGAGATTTGGTACAATATTCTGAAATATGCGCACTTAAAATGCGACAAAATGAATTAATATGATACATTTATCATTCAATAACGTGACAACTATTGGATTTTGGATACTAATACTTGATAAATATCCTTAGCACCGCTTATTAATAGGAAAAATTACAACATAAACAAAAATACGACTTTTTTGCCATTCGATTTCACATGGAATGTCCCATACAAGTATAACTTAGATGCATGATCTTAGAACAATTAATATGAATACATTGCATCTGCTTGCTTTCTTTGATTATCTTAACCTTGCATAAGAATAATTTTTAGAAGCTAAAGGAAAATAAATGATGGGTAGAGAAAGTCTTGTGAATGTAAGAAATCAAATTGTTTTATCTGGAGCAGATGTATGATATCTATAGAAGGGTTCTCTGTACTCTCCATAGGTGGGGCTATCGGGGTCGCCTGCCTATTTTCCTCCATTTATGAAGAACCAGTATTCTGGGTGCGAAGGCTCAGTATTATCACATCATCCCTTCTACCAAGGGAACGGAGTACCTCATGACTGTGTACTCAGTGTCGTTATTGCCATCAGTTCTAAAGTGGATTATAGTCCGCTAGCATGGCTTCCTTCGGAAGGGAAGTAAAACCGGTGGTCCCATATCGTAAAAGAACCTCAAGCTTGATAAAAGAGGCCTCTGAGCAAAATTTCTGGTCTTTCATACACAACATAGGATGGGACACTAAGAACCATAGTAGTTAAAAAGCGTCCATAAATAAAACAGTTTTATTTTCAGGTATTTCTTCCTCACTTTCGACTATTTGTCGATGATTTTGCGATCTACTGTAGTTCTCGACGGATATGTCTTCTGGAACTTCGTCTCCAACGTTGTCTTGACTGTTTATAAAATTGGAGTATCGAAAACGGTATTCGCTTTTGCGCCAAGAAGACTGGCTGACTAAATATCTATTTCGCTTTTGCTAAAACTCGAGCTCTATATCTTCCTTCCTCCCTCCCTTCATTCTCTCTTTCTTACTTTCTTTCTTTCTCTCTCTTTCTCTCTCTCCCTTTCTTTCTTTCTCTTTCTTTCTCTCTCTTTTCTCTCTATCTCTTTCTTTCTCTCTTTCTTTCTCTCTCTCTTTCTTTCTTTCTTTCTTTCTTTCTTTCTCTCTCTCTTTCTTTCTTTCTCTCTCTTTCTCTCTCTCTTCCTTTCTTTCTCTCTCCCTTTCTTTCTCTCTATCTCCTTCTTTCTCTCTCTCTTTCTCTCTTTCTTTCTTTCTCTCTCTCTTTCTTTCATTCTTTCTTTCTCTCTTTTTTCTCTCTCTCTTTCTTTCATTTGTTCTTTCTTTCTCTCTTTTCTCTCTCTTTCTTTTTTTTTCTTTCTTTCTTTCTTTCTCTTTCTTTCTTTCTTTCTCTCCTCTCTTTCTTTCTTTCTTTATTTATTTCTCTCTGTCTTTCTTTCGTTCTTTCTTTGTCTCTTTTCTCTCACTTTCTTTCTCTCTTTCTCTCTCCCCCTGTTTCTCTCTTTCTCTCTTTCTTTCATTCTCTCTTTTTTCTCTCTTTCTCTCTCTCTTTCTTTCGTTCTTTCTTTCTCTCTATCTCTCTCTTTCTCTTTCTCTCTCTCTCTCTCTCTCTCTCTCTCTTTCTTTCTTCCCCCCCCCCGGACGAAGTGACAGCTTTGGAGTTGGTGTTAGACCGAAAGCTTTGTTGGTCTTCTTTTAAATCTTACTGAAAGAACGGTGCCATTATGCTCTTAATATTTTAAGCATTTAATGTCCTGGGGAGCTGAACGGACCGCACTTCTGTAAAACTTCTTCAAAACTGGATTACGGGTATATTCTTCATTCCTCTGCTCAGCCTTCGGTTTTACATCACTTTACAGTATGTGAGGTATAAGTTGAAACGTGACCATTCTGACGCTAACTGACCGGTGTAGGAGACCCAGTGCGCTAATGACGGTCGGAGTGCTGAGAAACCCCGTCGCAGTTAGCTTTCAGTGCCTAGTCCCGCAGTCTTCCTGCTGCCGGTTGCACTTTTGGCAGTGAAATATGCAAAATATCCTGATATCTTCCACCGTTCTTGCTTCGCTGGCTTTCGTATTCTTATAAGCGGGTGTTGGTTGTTTTCTTCTAAATTTCATATTTCAACCTAAACCAGATTTTAAATAGTAGGCTTTAATACTAAATTAACTATTAAAAAAACTGTTTTGTGGAATATGGTGCTACCTCTTTCTACTTTCCATGCTTCAACTTAAAGCAAATGAACTATAACGAAATTCATAACCGTGATATAAGATTGCCTATGAGTCTTTCCAACTAGTCCTGATCTCAATTTGTATGCGGAAGCTGGTGAACTCGCGATGTCCTTCTCTGCAGTAGCACTTGCCGACTATTTTCATTGCCTCTACGCCTTGGTTTTTTGACATACCTTATACCGTCAATATACGGCTAGTTCCTTCGGTTTGCAGCTTTCATGGGGTGCAAGAATTGAATTGAGTTTTATTTATGGACGCTCTTTAACTGCTGTGGTTCTTAGCGTCCCATTCTATATCGGGAGTGAAAGACCGGTAATTTTGCTCAGAGGCCTCTTTATCAGGCTTGAGGTTCTTTTACGTGCCGTAAATCTATGACACGGGACCACCGGCTTCACTTCCCTTCCGAAGGAAGCCATGCTAAGGATTTTTACGCCCGAAAAGAATCCATCGCCCTCCGCCGAGTTTGAACCCGCGACCTCGGGAACTAGAGGCTAGCATGGTAACCACTACACCACGGAGGACGGCTTTTAATGGGGTACTTTCGATCGCTTCTTTGACGGCTGGATGTCACATTACCACCTACACTTCCCAGAGGGGAAACCCGTTTTCGCATGTGGAAGCCCAAAACTCCGGTTCCTATCCTTTGTTCCGCATTTTTATCCTTAAGCATGATTCCGGTGACTGCTTCTTTCTTTGTATTGATGGGCCGAAGAATGATCGAGCATGTACCTTTATTGTTGGTTGACATCGTTTTAACTTTCGTCTTTCGCCGCAAATGCTCGATTTTTACCTGAGGTTTCTTTTTTGTGGTTTGTACAGATTCCCTCAGCGCACTTCAGAGCCTTCAAGAGCTGTACTCTCCAATCCTATCATATAGCCTTCATTTGCTCGCTGATGCTGTTATCAGTGTGATGTTAATATTACTTCTGGATTACATGAGCGTTTCAGGGAATGAAGCTGCCGACTACGCCATCAATGCACCTGTTTTATTTCCCAGATGTTTTGGCACAACTGTCCCTTCAGATGATTTTTGTGTATTTTTAAGCCGGGCTGCTTTCTCGCGCCGATTGCCTTTCTCGTCTGCCCTGAGGGGGAATAAGCTTAGGAAGATTAAGCCGCTGCCTGTAACCTGGGATGCCTATTTGCGAGTTTTCTTGTCATTAAGAGGTCATTTTAGCCAGATTACCTATCAGGCACTGTGGTTTCAGCCACTGTCATTTACTTTGTGGTGAGCCCGCATTGTTAAGTATCTCTGACGTTGCGCCATATTTTAACTTAATATAAGTTTTTAGCTCAGCTACGGATCTCGCTATTGTTGTTTGACAGCCTCTCCAGCGAGTTTTATGTTTTGGTAGACGCAGTGGTTTAGCTGGCAGCATATAGCATCGTTTTCTTTGCCCTGTTGTGTGTTGTAGGACGTCTTCGTGCACCTTTTGAACGCTTTATCCTTTATGTCATTCTTTGGTGTGTAAACATTCTTTCTTGTTTCCTTTCTTCCTCTCTCTCTCTCTCTCTCTCTCTCGATATATATATATCCAGTTTTACAGTTACTGATGGTGGTTTACTTTACTCTTTTAAAAGTTTTATAGTTTTACTTTCCCCTATACTGGATCTACGTGTTTTATCTATGCGTTTAGGGCATTTATGGAGTTATTGCGCTATTAATGTTGTAGTTGCGTGACATTTAACTCCACCACCCCCACCACGGCTTCTTAGGATGAAACTAAACATGAAACTAAATCTAAAAGTTTTGCATTGTGGCGGCATTGGTAGTGGTATGATTAGTACAATCAATATATAAAAGTTTGTATATTTACATAAATCATATAAAAAGTGCTGAACAAGTCACATCTTTTACACTATGTTTGCTTGCATTAGAGACAATGCAAATGCACTTTCAGGATTGTCTTTGGTTCTTCGTAGCAGGCGTTAGCGCAATTCACAAATCCTGATAAATTATTTACATATTTATCTGTTACCTCGAAATATATTAATTTTAGAACTTTCTTTTTTCTTTTAGGCTTTATTTTGATGTGTGATTTCATTTCTCAAAATACTGGACGATTTTATATTATCATCATGTTTAGAAAGAGCTACGGGATGTGATCATTAAATTCCGAGACATTAAATTACCTGATTTAAATTTGGCTACCCTCCCCTTCAAAGTAGTATCCTTGGGCAGCTATACACTGATCCCAGCGTCTCTGCCATTTTTGGAATGCACCCTGGAAGTCTCATTCTTGAAGCGTGTTAAGCATTTGCTGCGGTTCGCGTTGATTCTCCTCCACGTGCCAAAAGGCGACCCTTCAACTTCAATTTCATCCTGGGAAACAAAAAGAAGTCTCAGGGGTCAAATCTGGTGAAGACGAGGGGTAACGACGGACGATCATGTTGTTACGAGTACAAAACTGGCGTTATGCGAAAGCTCTGCGAGCAGGTGCGTTGTCGTCTTGGAGCATCCAATTTTTCTCTGCCCACAGTTGTGGTCGTTTCCGATGAATGCTCTCCCTGAGATGTCTCAAAACGTCACAGTACAAAACAGGAGGTACTGTTTGACCCTCGGGAACAAATTCACGGTGCACAATTCCGTGAATGTCGAAAAAAATAATGATAATGCTCTCGGTTGTCTCCCAGCGATGTTCTGCCACTTGTGAAACGTGAATGCCGCTCAAAACATCTCGTCCGACTCACTGCTTCATTCCCGTAAGCTTGTTTCAACATTCCATGGGATTCGGTTGCCGATTTCCTGAGTTTCACACAGAATTTGATGTTTGCTCTCTGTTTCGATTCTATCGTGATTTCGCCAAGGTGAGCGTGCACGTGCTAGTACTAACTTGTGTAACACAGGTACCAATGACGATATCGCTTTGAAACTTTGTGTAGCTTGTCTTCAAGGTTATTACTCATATATGCTGCGCGCGCATGTCAATCACGTGATCCGTTCGGTCTCAGCACAGTTCCGGCATTTAATGGTCGCACTTCGTATGTCATAAAATTAACGCAATCAGCCGTCCACATGTGTTAAAGCACTTACTACGCACATTCTGGGAGCCCCAAGTCATTTAACCCTCTGTTAGTAATAGGTAGATCTGACACCCTGGTGTCTTGGTTTTGTTTCAAGTAAATTGAGTTAAATTGTAACATGGCTTCCTACAACTTGCATCGTATGTTATTGTTTTAAAGACTTCACTGATGTGTTAGATATCAACAGATATGGACACAGCCCACTCTCTTGTATAACACATTATCATCACTGCCAGAAGCGTAACCGGGGGATGGGGATTGAAATCCCCTCTTGCTAAACAATTGTAAAAATTACTAGCAAAAATAGCTCCATTGCAATAATAGCACGTTTCTAGTTGGCAAGAACAAGATACTTCCTAATCGTATCACTGGTAGCGCTATATTTACACTGGATGTTTTGGACAATATGACCAAAGGTGAGACTGTACTTTAGATGGCGTTGGTACAACCATGTTAAGATATCGGGGCATGTTTCGTCCCGGTGCTAAAGTTGAATGATTCCCAAATTAGTGCAATATCTCCCAGTTTAGACCTTAACTAATAACGCTATTTTGTAGTGAAACAAAATGGCCTGCAGCGGTCATTAATTCTCGTACACAACACAATTGCCGCTTATAATACGCGAAAATTCCTATCCTAATTTTAATACCAATTGCTGCACCTTAATATGTGAATACGAGATGGATTTATTTAAATATTTCAACTCGGAATTAATTCACATTTATCATTTGAATTCACACAAATTGTTTAAAAATGGCACCTATACATACCCATCTTAATAATTTTCTGGCTACGCTACTGATAACTGCCAGGATTTTTTCTCTTTAGTTTATGTTTACTATTAGATTATCTAACTGGGTAAAGTTTTACCATTTTAAGACCTTTATTCTGACTGTCCTAACTAAAGACATATGAAGGTCCAGGAGAATAACATTCCACGTCACATTTTACGAATTTTACACTAGAGGATTTTTAAAGTTTGTAAACGTGCCACTCGTAACATAAGTGAAAAAGTTTTGTTTGAAAGCCTTCAAATTATTCCATGCCATGCTTAGCAGAGTATATTATGAATAATATAATGTTTAACAAAATCATATTCAGTATAATAAGAAAAATGAGAATGGAGTACCCAATTTACTGGGTAAAAATATGCCAAGTCCATAACTTAGACTATAATAGTTATTTGGAATATTTACTTTTTTAATGTCTGTTTACTCCAGAAAGTACAAAAATAAAAGTCAAGTTAATACAGCACCAATTAAGTAATCCAATCAATATCTCCCAGTTTTCTCTTCCACTTCAACTATTAATGAACAAATTAATGCAAAGATATTAATCATGCCAAGATCTCTCAGTTCCAGTTTCAACTACTGATGAAAGTACAAAAATGTACAAATTAATTTTAAAAAATGAACAGGATTAATGGCTACAAAGAAATTAATCAGAAATTAATCAAATCAGTTCCAGACTCATTCGAATAAATTATTATTATTATTATTATTATTATTATTATTATTATTATTATTATTATTATTATTATTAAGGTGTTGATTTATGCCTTTTCAAACTACACATGTGGGATACGTTCAAAAATGTCCTTGCCGGGACTGGTGCATAAATCTTTAAGTACCTGGAGATCAGAAAACGTCTGTCTAGAAATCGGTAGCAAACCTAAAATAAGGACAATGTATAATGTAGTGTGATAATTTAAACGAGCACAAAAACTTAACTCAAAAAATGTATTATTATGACTTCGTCCCCAGACTGCAGGGGATGACCACCTTGCCTATTATTGCGAGACCTTTTGGACTTCGGTGAAACAAAGTGGTGCATTAATTCATGGTCCTCTGTACGACAGCTTGTAACGTATTACGGCAGGATGGTCTTCAGCTATTCCAAGGCTCTAATTGAATGAACTCCAAATGGAAGTATTTTTCCCGTGGAACTTGTCTAAAAAGTCGTCCAACTGAAGGTCACCCCTTGGTCCACTGACATCACTTTCGTTGGATATGGTTTCTTTCTAAAGCAGCTGACATGATAGATCCAGTCATTTGGAAATTCCGTTTCTGTTTTTCAATTGATGAAACTACTATTTTGTCGCATGCATTATAGGAATGTCCCCGAATAAGAAATCAACAATCGACTGATTTTGGCCTCTTCTCATGGTATATTATGTGATAGAAAAGTTTTAGAACAGTTGAGTTCTTGTTCTTTTATGAGCAAAAATCACAAAACAACTCCAAATTGAGTAACGCTGGGTTGCAAAAAGGTTTTGATAACATGGTATAGAAAAGAAGAGAACTCATCACAGCCTTTCTTGCCCATAGTCTCAGGATAAACATAGAAAACACTTTCATCAGTTGAGAGTATGTGGATGTTGAACATAAAAATAGACAGTAGGCGTTTATAATATACTCATTGGATGTTATGTTAGGGCAATGATAGTTTTTTGGGTAATGAAAAACAATAGCTTCCTTAGCTAGGTATTTCCTGCTAGAGTTTTTAGCAGCGCGTTTTAGCTTGTACCATGTTTCTGCTCTAGTAACGTTAAAATTTCTTTTCAAAATCTATCTTCTGGATATCTCGTTGCAAAATTTGTTTACGCCCCCTCGTTTACTCTTTAGAAAGTTCTTCTTCCAAATTCTTGGTTATTGCTGCAAACTAGTCACATTAGGAGCAGGTAACTGATTTGGGATATCCGAATGAAATACTGAATTCTGTATTGCATACTGTACGGTATGTTTCATAAGAAACATCAACTGTATTATTTTTTTCGTTGAACATTTCATGAGGTTTTAGTGATGTTTAAGTCTGCTGGCAGGAATTTCTTCTTTGAAACCTTCAGACCTTAATGACATTCTCTACTCTTCAACGAAAGAATGTGATTATGAATTTGTTGTTTTGTCTCTTTCAACAACCTATGAGGTCGATTAGGGTGCTTACCTCGTAGACCTCAGGGTGCGCTGCCAGCTTCTCCTAAATGATTCAGACGAGAATTTAGTTTAACCCTCCCTATTCCGGTTGCCGGTTTAAACCCGGCGGAGGGCGATGGATTTTTTTCGGGCGTAAAAACCCTTAGCATGGGTTCCTTCGGAAGGAAGTAAATCCGTTTGTCCCATGTCGCAGATTTACAGCATTTAAAAGAACCTCAACCCTGATAAAGAGGCATGTGAGCAAAATTACCGGTCTTTCACGCCCAATATAGAATGGGACGCTAAAAACCACAACAGTTAAGAGCGTCCATAAATAAAGCTCAATTTAATTTACCTCCCTACTCATCATGAGACTTCGTTGCATTCATTCTACTGATTATTTCCCTACGTTTACTTTCATCAATACCGTCAAAACACTTTCCCCTGAACCTATAAGGTTCACCGGTTTCATGGCTTTGTAATATTAACTTTTTACTAACCTCAGTCTTTCGTCCAAGCTTTGTTCTTTTCTATGTATTTTGAAGGGACACTGGCGGCAATTCGTTTTCACTAAATTCAACCTCCATAACTGACACCACAAACACAACAAATGAGTTTCAAACTCTTATTATTATAGAAACTCAACAATGCACATAGCAGCTGCAAAAACAAATGCAAGAAAATTACAGTTTCACAGGTCTGCCATTGATAAAGCCAAAAATATTGGGACTTGATAGATTCGTTCCCTATTTCGCAAGGACTCGACACATTCTTCTCGTTTTCTTTCATCGCTCTCAGATTGGAATTTTCCCTTTTATTGTGCAAGGCCTAAAACTACATACTTGGAGTTACAAAACTGCGCTCATAATTCAAAAAAGAAAAAATGGGCTTGGCCTGTTCTTCCCCTGGACCCTTCATAGGGCATTAGAAGCCATTAGAAACAACCACCAACGCATTGCGTACCGGAGTAATTTCTGCATTTCCGTGCCATGGTATACAATGGCTAGGTGTCAATTTTTCAACATTTACGTATTTGCGTATAAAATGTCGAACTTTATCACTCCCCAATTACCTGTAGTCCAGTTTCCAAAAGTTTAAGAGAAACGCAGTTCTACATGGGCGTATGTCCATTATATGATTAGAGCACTAAAGACTCAGCTGAACCCTTGTGTCTCTCTTTCCTCTAAGTTCTTGTGCACTGCCACCATTAGCGAGTACTCGTAGTTTTGAGAACACCCGTCCCATGTGATCAAACATATTTGTGGGAACATAATAGGTACCGTTGTCCTCAATAGTAAACGTTATTTACACTTCATTCTTGACTGCACATCCAATAATGGAACTCGCTTATGCTGCTCATTGTTTTGGTCATTCTTTAGGAGGATTTCTTTCAATACAAGTGTTTTAATAGTGTGAATTATGAGTATGAAAAGTAGAATGATAGCGAGTCTAGCTCTGCAGAAAAAATAACAAATTCACTTTTTCAGTATTTTAATATACACGGTACAAATTAAAACAATTAAAATGTATCAGTTACGATGAGCCCTGAAAAATATTACGAATGTTAGGAATTGGTGACAATGAAGCTATATCTCTACCATGTTCTATTCCATTTAGAACAAAATGTGCAGTGTTCTGAAAACCTGTTATCACCACTGACTTTAGGAATAATCGGTGGAAAGGAAAAGGCTGTACCTGAATTAAACCAAAATCTTATAAGCGAAAATGTTCTTAACGAATCCGTAATTATGATATTATAGATTTCATCAATGGAGATACTTCAGATGATCCAGACTACATTCCTAAATAGTGGTTCCATGTCGTGCGGCGAAGATCCTAGTAGTGGTATATTGATTCCTTTGGAAGAGAAGGCTACAGAGACGTCAGTCAGAAGAGAAAAAGATGTCCAGAAAACATAAATAACATGGAAGGGTAGGCAGGTTTTCAATGAAAGAATATTACATCCTTTTTGCCGAATGAAATATTAAAATTTGATACCTGAAGATTTCCCCTAATCAATACATAAATCATCTTGAAACAAGAATCACAGTTGGGAACAGAAAGATTCTTTCATCGCAAGTGCAGTAAATGCAAGAGAAAGTGTACCTCATATACCTAGAAATGCCAGTCAAAAGGGAAGACGAACAGTAAATTATACGTATTGTTGCCCCTTAATGATTTCCTACAAAGGTTGCAGTTTGCACAAAGATGTATTTGAACACTCTTTAGGTAAATGAAAAAAGTGCGGGTTTTACTACAAAAGAAACTAGAGTCAGGAAATATGTTGATTTTTGGTGATAAAAGAAATTGCCGGCCCCCTACTAATGCACTGCCTGAAAACATAAAAAAGGAGTAATACGCCATATACGTTCATTCCCCATCACAGAGTATCATTACTCAAGAGAAAGAAGCGGTCGCAAATTTTAAGCCCACATCTTAAATATGCTAACATCATGTATAATTTGTATATATTATGGAGTCCTGTAAGCAAGCGAAGGTAGATGATGCGCTGACGTCTCTCCCCAAAAGTATTTGCATATATGTGGGTGAGTTAAATTGAGTTTTATTTATGGAAGTTCTTTAACTACTATGGTCCTTAGCGTCCCATTCTATATTGGGCGAGAAAGGAAGATTTATATGGCAGAGGGATTATATGACAAGAAACGGCTATATAAAGTCTGAGCGTGTAACTACCGTGAAAGAATACTTTACTAATACAATGATATACGTGGAATTTGTATTCAGTAAATGAACAATGTATTAGCAATTGCCAGTGACACAATTTCTTCATATAGTTCACCATTAAATCTCAAGTGTTAACACTGTATGCTAGTGAACATCATTGCCGATGAGCAATTGTTCCAAAGGCAAAGCCGCTGACCTTAGATGTTTAAAGGCAGCAAATATGTATGCTAGGTAAGGGGGTATTTAAGAAACATTGTCTAGATTACAATTAACATGCATTTTCTGTGGCTTACAACGCTATGGACGAATAAAATCAATGAACACTTATTACCGACGTATCATGTCTAATATAGCCCATATTCACGGTAGTCATTACTATAATACACAAAATCTTGAACCTTTGGCTAACACAATAATGCCATCATAAAACAACTACATAACCCGAAAGAGCACGACAATGATTGAACCTTCAGAACAAGGCCAAGTTACTGCTAAGTGTTTTTGTTACATTGCCCACAGAAAGCCAAAATGAAAACTACGTCATTACTCTTACCCGCGTTAGAAAGCCATACGCCACTGACAGCCTGACGCTACTGAGAATGGGCTGTGAACCACCTTCGGCTACGATACAATTTAAATAACATGAGACTTCTAGCACTTCTTTCTTCCATGGTAACACCCTCTCCGCTGCTGCTCGAGCCAATAAAGTGTAGCCACCCTTCCCTCCCTTCACCCTTAAGCTGAACTTTGAGGGATAACATTTTGCCATGTTGGCATGGTTTACTACTGCTCATTAGCGTTACGTCCCAGCGAGCTGTTTACTATTCGGCACACTGTTAAACAGCTTACACATGCTCTAATACAACATGGCAACGTACATTTCTCATTTCACCACTTAGAGTGCGATGTCAGTAGTCTCAGGTTCTTTAAATGCACCGTAAATTTCAGTAGACTCCCTCCAGAACATCTCTAAGCGGAGTCGACGTAAGCGCTCTCACCCGTAACTGCCGAACAACATACAAGCGCCCGACGGCGTAAACATAAACTAGGAACGCGCAAACAAACCGTCATTGTAACTTGTGTCGAACATCATCGGCACAATGAGAAACAAAAGGCTAAACTCACTTACTTTAGAAACATCTTTAATACTGAGTTTAGTCTGTATTTCAAGTTGCCCTATCATGATACAGTATGTGACTATTGTGATAAATTTTAAAAGGATATAAAAGATGCTTACCACGAAGAAAAGGTGCTATAGAGAATCTTAGAACGAAACATTTTGAGGAAGCAAAGAAGAGAAAAAGCCTAAAAGAAATCGACAAGATAGCAAGCAGGCTTCCCGAATCCTGTGAGGCTGTTGTCATGATTGATCTACAAAAGTGCTTGCTAACACCTAATTTAACCATTAGCCAATCATTCTATCCCAGAATTTAACCAATGGCCAATTATTCTACCTCAGGAAACTTTGGACCTTGAACTTTACAATAGTAGATGCTACGTCTCAATAAAGTCGCTGCATAATTTGGAACGAACCAGTAGCTGTCAGACAAGGTAATGAATTATCCTTATGCATTTTCAAATATGCAAAATACTTACCAAATATATAAAAGAAATAATAGTATGGTTTGGCAATCGTCCATCCGAAAATAGAAAAATCATGCTGATTCTTTCCTACGTTTGGCTTCTGAAAAATGATCAGTTGGAAACTATTAACCATATGTAATTATACATGGCGGCGGCGCCGTGTCCGAGTGGTTAGACCGCTCGCCTCCCACCCAAGCGGACCGGGTTCAATCCCAGGGACCTGCATGTGGGATTTGTGGTGGACGAAGCGGCGTCTGGGCGGGTTTTCTCCGGGATCTCCGGTTTCCCCCGCCATTCATTCCACCAACTGCTCCATCATCACCTTTCATTTCACCAACATTTCGCTTCATCTACTTCCTTCATCCCATACCAGGCGTCGGGCTGATCACCCATCCTGGATGTTCTGCCTGATCCATGAGTGTCTGGTCCTCGACGGGCCTCTGACCCCAGGCACCCGCCTGTAAGTCCTGGGGGTGTAAGTCCTAGTCAGAGGAGAGTAAACAGATAATGAATGAATTATACATGGCCATATAAAATGCTGTAATAAGAAGCTCTACCATGTTTATGAAATGGATACTCGATATTTCAAAGATTTCATGTATCTTATAAAGATTTTTACATCACCATTCGTCTTCAGGAAAAAGAATGTTAATGGTGAACCTACTCTTCTCGCAAAAATAGTGCAGTCGCAAGTTTAAAAATAAGAACTACGGGTGTTCAAGTGGTGCAAAACTAATTTTGAGGTGGAGTTCAAAAGAGTTGATCTTCGAAATTCCACAGGAAGAAACTTAGGTTCCACAACATCTTCAGGTAAGAGATAATTTGAGACCCATATGTTCTGCAAAGTTTTTCATAACCGTTGTCCAGTGGGTTCCAGGAAGTCTTCATGATTATTAGAGAAACCTCCCACTCTCGTGTAATGCATCAGAATATTCAGAAGGTGATGACTAAACGAGAAAGGTGTTTTCGGTAGATATTTATGGCACACATGAGACATGTAGAAGATATTATTATATATTTTAGGATACCCGTCTTGAAGTTTGTGTATTTACTGTAAGGCGGAAGTCCAACTTTTTCTCTTGAAGTAACCTTGAGTAATTATTTTCGTTTTTACCTGAAAGGCAAATGTTTATTTTGTAACTTAAGTTCATTTAATGTTGATGTTATTTTCAAATAAGCCAAAAGAAATCTATTGTTTTACAATGTTTTTGCGTTTTACATTCTCCTGAAAGCCTTGCATTTATGACTCCCGCCCATTGCGAATTATGGCGCGGATGTTTTATTTTTAGGCTCCTCCATTTTTTCCTCCGTATTCGCAGCCGGCCGATATCCAGGCAAGTTGAACCAAGGGGGATTGGGTAACGTGTAATTCCCAGCACTGGTTCATTAAGAAGGGCTGTGATCATATCTATTGGCATTAGTCCTACGGATAGGCCAACGCATGATCTTTCTGAAGGTGATTGGGTCCCTTAAATTGAAAGCTATGAGGTGAGGGATCTACAGTTAAACAATATGGGACTTGTAACAATTGTTGGAGTGGTACGTTTCCATGGCAACTTCTCATCCGCTGTTGTTACAGCCAGTAAGGTGGCAAAAGCCTCTTTTCCCTTCGCCTCCAAGAATAGCTGGAGGGGTAGCGGGTCGCCGTGTTAACTACATTGCAGCACGTGGTTTCCCACCGGTTACTGGCGTCCATTTGTATTCTATTTATTGACGTCATTTACTGCTTGTTGTAGAGTGCTCGTGTGCTTTGAGTGTATAGCACGTAGTTATTGATCTTCATGCTGGAGCTTTCCGTGGTTTTGCCTCAGCTCTTTCTTTGTGTTTCTGCCGGAAAAAAAACACAAGGGGCTACCACGAGGAAATGAATGCTATAACTTTCGAGGGATGGTTCCAGAACTGTTTACTTCCTCCGAATTCTACTATAATAATGCATAACTCCCCTTGTTATTTTGTGGTAAATAAAAGCCACCCACCACGCAGTGATTGAAGAAGGCTATGCTTGAGTGGCTGCAGAAGCACATGCTATCAAAATACAAGGAAAGTATTCTTAATAAGGATGTTAAGAAGGCCGACTTCATTCACGTGAAATAGATGAGCTAGCAAGAAAGCATTGGCGCCATGCAATTAGACTCCTTACGATTGCCAACTTAATACAATTGAGTTTAAGTGAAAGTTTAGTGGTTAAAAACAATAAAAGTTTCAACATCATGCAAGAGAGCAGCTAACAAAGGAAACAATAGAGCAAGTGACGCTAGACGAGTGGGCGGCAGTGATATAATGTAGTACAGACTCGTCGGAGAAGAATAGGAAAAGTTACAGATTTTAGACAAGCGTGTGGATAAAGTGATATATTTATCATTAACCTCAACAACATCTCCTCTTCTTCAGGAAAGCGACTCTTCTCTTGAAATGGTCCCGCTATCGTCACGAACATATTCTTGAGTGGTAGCAGCTATTACCTTTCTAATTTAGACTAATTTATTTACGGAGAAACACTGGCAGTCACTTCTACATTATAATTCACTATACCTAGAAAGTATTTAGTTACATCAAACCCTACTGAAAATTATTAAAGTTGATTATTTTCCACATATTCCGTAAGCCGCATATTTAGATGCATGCTGCATAGATCAGTATGTCAAATGTATTATAACATTATGCTCCGTTTTTTTAAATGCAACATGTAGGGAAATTTTGGGAATAAAATTAAAACAACTCAGAGTGTTAAGCGTCTTTATGCGCTGAACAAGCTGCAATTTAGCTTACGATCCTAGCGCCAAACGTTATGGTCTTATTGAATGCCTATGAGCAGCTGTGGTAATTAATTGCTTCCTTAAATTAGCCATTTTAATATCCCAGGGGCTATAATTGCAAAATGAGTCAGTGTGGAGGCTACGCAGTGTGTTTCAAGGTAAGGCAGGGGTGGTATTTAAAAGAAAGAGTTAAAATTCGCGTATTATAATTACTAATATAACGTGGCAAAGCAGCTCTCTCACGTCTGAGGTCCGAGTGAACTGTCACAAGTAGCGTGTTAATTAAATGGTATTATAGGCTCGGACCACTCGTCCAACTGGGACAGAGACCTGGAATGAGCACACCATCAGAGAGGAATGCAATTATGGAGAATTATGTTACAATGGAAACTATAGCAACCCAACAACCACCAAAAGAAAACTGTAAGTAAAAAGAGATGACAGCACCAACATTTGCTCGCTATCTAGTTATTAGTTTATCTAAATAGGGCCAGATATTTTTAAAAGTAAATCCTTTTATCATCCAAAGGAGCTTTACATAAAGTTGCCAAACCATGAATACGCATTCTTATGCAATGGTCCGTTACTTGTTGAGTCTCATGATATTGTTTATTCTAACATTTGATTGAAGGTTATATTGTTCCTCGGATACGCGGTCTATAACGAGAAACAACATTCCCCAAATTCCGCAAAGGGGCATCGTTCGTGCTTGACGTCGGGAATTAAGGTTATCCAGAGGAAGAAGACATCACAGAGTTCCAACACGTTAACATAAGGCACGGTGAAATTCTCCTGTCTGTCGAAACCCTGCTCTACTTTTGATAGGATTAACGTTCCTCGGAGATTAAGACTGCGTACGAATGACCAGTGTTAGACCTCTCAACCCCGATGTTGTGTTTTAAGTGCCAGCATTTTGCTTACATTCAGAACTTTCCTAAGCGCACCAAAAACGTGTTTGGGCAGGGAATACGGAAGAGAGCTTGACTACCTGCTCTGTACCAATTGTTGTGGTTCCCACGCAGCTAGTTCCTAGTAACTGCCCTCGTTTTCTGGTGAGAAAGTCATGCAGAAGCTCTGGTTTAAGGAGAACTATTCATTCTCCAAAGGTTAGGTCATCTAGCTCGACAACCTACGCTTCTTAAGCTTTATATCTCCAATTCCTTTGTCGCGGTGGCAGTGCCGAAACATGACATGCATACTAAGATAGATGATCCAAAACCAGCCCCCATTCCTGCAAAAGACGCCAGCACATCGCGTTCTCCACAGTCTGTTACAGGCTATAAATTCGTGCCAGCAGTAAGCGCGAGCATTTTTTAAAATACCCGTAGAGATTAACCCCTGTTCATCTAAGGGAAGGAAAGAGCATAGTTATCTCTCTACTTTTCGGTGGCCCCACACCAAGAATGCTCCGCACCCAGCTGAAGCTGCCTACAATAATCCTCACTAGAAAACGGCTCATAGCGCTTGAATCGGTTTCCACTTCGGGGTGGGAGTACCCTCCTTCCAAGAGGCAGTGAAGGAGGACTAGCTCCTCAAAATTATTCGAAAGAGACTAGTCACTTTGGATCACAAATGCAATTTTCCAAGTAATTCGCTTTTCCCTATACTATCCTGGCTTAGAACATGCGTGTTGTCGTGATCATAAAGCCACAGTTCAGTTCTTATTGCGTAAACTCTGTACTATGGTCATTTCTTTTTAAGAAACAAGGCTTCACACTCAGGATCCTCTCAACCACCAACGCTGCTCTCCTGTGGTTTCCGTACTCATGGATGTGCCATGCTGACATGAGACGATGTTTATAGCCAGACAATTCTGCTTACTGCTGTCCTACAAGCTGTTGCTGTGGGACTTAAGCTAGAGAGCTTAAGATTTTTTCGTGTACCTTCCCTCACCCGCCAGTGCAAACCTCGTCCATCTCATATCCTAGCCCCTTATCTCCACCTACGAGATTTAATGCCCTCCAAACCCATTGGTATTCCAATTGAGCTTGCACGAGGGGGGTGTTTAATGCCAACTTCATTGGACACTATAATATTTTACTGGTGAGTACTGACGAATTTACTTATGTTTCAAATCCTTCTGGCACTATTTCACGTTTAAACCTTTCGATGTGTTCAGTGCAGCTGGTTCCTCGTTTTCAGTGGAATATCGTTCTATGACACATATTCAAGCTATAATTTCTCATTCATCACAACCAGCTTTAAGGAAGCCGGTGTCAATAAACTTGGCAACAGTGTGAAGTCGGCTGGTTGGGTGGCTTCGTTTCTCCTTAGTGAGATCCGATGCATGTGATACATGCGAGATGCTTGGTCGAAAATTGACTAAAAAGAGTTTTCATGGATAACGTGGATAAATAACACAGCCAGTGGTGATGATCACCTACAGTACAAAGTTTTCATAGTAAGTATAGCACATACCTATAATGTATAGATAATTATTTATAAAGTCGAAAAGCTGCCCATGCGCTTTTAATGTTTTTACGTTAATTCCAACGATGAGTGGTTAGATAATTTCGATTTAACATTTCGGTTTATTTCTACTGGAATAAAAACACATGTTTTTTTATTTTATTTGGTTTAGATGCCTAATAATTGCTGTGTGCCAGGCTGTAACAGTAATTACGATTCCCGGAACAGCAGCTACGTAACTGTGTTCAGGTTTCCTGCTGATACTGAAATACACAGTATGTGGGTCAAACGGATTCTGAGAAGGGACTGGAATGCAACGAAGAGATCTGTAGTATGCATAAAGCTTTTTGAAACCGAAGATGTAATTATCTACGATGTTTATCATGATTCAGAAGGTAACGAGAAACAATTCCCACGTGCTTGACCAAAAGTACGTCCTGGAGTAATGCCGCGGATTTTTCATAAACCTCCCCACTTATTTAAGCAGCACTGGAAATGATGTAACACGAAGGGATCCTAGTAAAACGAGAAAAACAGAAGATGAAACATTAAAGAAGAGGAATGAAGCATGGTTGACCAATGGTTGAGTGATGTATGTTTTTATCAGTTAACTGTGGAGGGTTTCCCTAAAACTGCAGCAAGTTTAAAAGTAAATTCTGACATGGTATCTCAAGTGTATACTGGCTCAGCTATTGTGAGTGCCAATGATTTGAAATGGATTTTGCACGGAAATCTCAAAGTTACAAGGTGATCACAGTTAGAAAATATTCTAATGAGGTATGTAAGGTAAGGTAATTTATTTCATCTCTTCTAATTACAAATATTGTACATATGTATAATCTGTTCCCTGGGGTTGCTAAAATTCGTAACATATACAATTAACCCCGTGGTTGTTTGTGTATATGTACCTTACGTTTTACATGTGTTTACCTTGATTCCCTCTTCTATAAATTATCCACATCGACATTGTAATTTTTTTATCCTCACTTTCTTTGTTGATTTTTCTCCGCCATTTCTGTTTTACTTTCTCTAGTATTTACCTACTTGTTTGATATATTCTTTTCTTTTGTTCCCAAAAATCTTTATGTATAATACCTCTACATTTAGTTTTTCCCACTTTTTGTTCCATATTTTCTCTCTCCACTTTCTGGTTTCCGAACATTCCATTATACTGTAAAAGTTAGTATCTGCGCTACTGCAAAGTGGGCATATCTCTTTATTAACCCTTAAACCTTTAATAAGATTGTTCCGGTTCTTGCCCATACCATCCCCTCTCTTTCCATTCTATCACAAACATCAATGTATGTTTTTCTTTCCCATTCTTTCTTAACGCCCTTGTTTGAAATCAGAGTACTTTTATTGCTTAAGCTTCTGAATAGTTCTTATTTATCTGTACCATCCCTTCTAGCTTTTACTTTATTCCATAATCTTTGTCCCCTATTGCTTGCTGGTTAATTAACTAAGCCAATCCAATTTCTTTTACAATTTCATTTAAACAACATAACCAACTTCTTTCCCAATTATATATTTCTTAATCCCTTAAACATTCTTTGATAATATTTCCTTTCTCCAATGATTGAATAATTCTATTCCAATATTTCAGTATATATTTTAGCACTAATACTTTCCTACCAACTCTTCCCAATTCGACTAGTGCCACGCAATTAGCGCAGCTCTCGGTAGTCACAATAACATTTTGCAAAATGTTCTGTGGATTTGATTTATGCAATCCCATCCTTTTTCCGTCCCCCAAATCTCTATTCCATGTAGCATTCTTGATTCAACTGTGGCTGCATAAATTCTCTCAAGCCGGTCTACTCTCATATTTGGAATTTTTTCAAACAGACTCTTAGATTATTAATAGCTAGCTTCCCTTTGCCTAGGGCATTTTTCCTTTGCTCTGTCCATCTTCCATTGCTATTTAACCTTACTCCTAAGTAATCGAACTTGTTTATAACTTCGATTTCGCTCCCATCAGGCCACCATCTCTCCTCTCTGCTGAGCTCATTCCCGTTTTCACATACCATCATTTTGGATTTACTTTTATTTACTTTTTAAATCCCATTCTTTACAGCATTTCTCTGTTGCTTCTATTACTTTCTTTAAACCTCCAATTGTGATTGCCGCTGTTACTAAGTCGTCCGCAAAGAGTAAACCTGGAATATCTTTATTGTTAATTGCTGGGCAATGCATATTTTCCTTTGCTAATTCTTTAAGTATGTCATCGATAAATAAATTAAATAATTTGGGACTAACTTACAGCCCTGTCTTAGACCTATTGTATTTGTTACCCAATCTGTACCTGTGTTATTGGGAAGCCTACTGCAGAATCCATAATCTGAATACAACCTCTCTAATAATCTTACGAATTTCTCACTCACTTCCTTAATTCTCAACTTATACCAAAGTGCATTCCTTTGGATGGTATGAAATGTCTTTTCTATATCTGTAAAGAACAAATATAAGTTACCACTTTTCTTGTTTAGATTTGTTTGTTTAGATCGTCTATCATTGTTCTTATTATAAAAAAATTTCCCTTTTCTAAACCCCCTTGTAATTTTGACAATTTACCTTCCCTCTGTGCCCATTCCTGCAGTCGCTTTGCTAGTACCCCAGTAAACAGTTTTCCTATAACTGATAATAAACTAATCCCTCTGTAATTACTTGGGTTGTTCGCATACCCTTTCCCTTTAAAAATTGGAATGATCGCTTCCCGGTTCCAATTCTGAGGAATCTTTTCTCTCTCTAGTGACACATTGAACAATTTTACTAACAGTGCCCTTCTTTCAGCACCTTCATACCACACCTTCCAGAATTCCCCGGTATTCCATCTATTCCACTTGCTTTCCTACTTTTTAGTTTTTTGACCTGCTCTGATATCTCATTCTCCAATATTTCCTGATCCAGTACTTCAACACAGTTATGTAACTTCCCTAGCACTTTTATCTGTAATGTTGCATTACTTCCACCTAATGATTTTTCAAAATACTCTTTCCATTAATTAGGACCAAGCTTATTCTATAATACTCTTGTTTTAGATACTTTTCTACCAGTTCCCATATAGAATTGCTATCCTTCTCTTTAGCTGCCTCATGCATCTTTTGGGCAAATTTTTTACCCCGCTCTTTCTTTTTCTCCTTTATTATGCATTTGTAGCCCCATCTTGCTATTAGGAAATTTTCTTTCCCAACTAGTTCTCCCGTTTGTTTCTACCTCCTAAACTCCCTTTCTCCCCTCTTTTTTTACTGTAAAACAGTCCACGTCGTACCAAGCCTTTTCTATATTTTTCCTATGATTTCTAGTTTCCATTGTCCTTCCTGCTACCTTTACTTCCCATTCTAGGTATAACAGTGCTTCCTCAGCTTTTCCCTCCTCGATGAGTGGGTAATTTCACTTTGAGATTTCCTTCCTCTATAGGAGTTCAAATTCCTAATAAGTAATTTCCTCTCCTCTGCCACCTATACGTCACCGCACTTTTGCCTTTCTCTAGATCTTCATCCAGTTCTACTACTCCAACTGTTTTAAAATTGCTCTTAATGGGAAGTGATAGCTATTCAGTACCATCTGAATAACTTTGAAATCTAGGAGCTCAATGTCCAAATTCCAAGAATACAGCATGTAGTCTATTACACTTTCTCCCCTTTCGTTAATAAATGTGAATTCTCACATTTATCTGACCCTCTTGCCCCATTACACATTACTAGGTTATTAAGCTTCACACAATTCTACTAATTTCTTACCTTATGATCTTTCCCTAGATAGTTTTCTAATTTAGCTATATGCATTTGATCTTCTCCTACCGTTGCATTGAAGTCTCCTAATAACAAGAGATCCAAATTTTCATACGTCTGAGACAAGGTTTCCATGTCATTCTCTAACTTATTAAAAAGCTTTGGATCATAAAAATCTGATATCCCTGGCGGATTACATACCACTCCCATACCTAAGTTCTGGCCATTTCTTGTCACGATTTGTAACATAACCCACAACACTCTCTATAATCCTATACATTTTATTTCCTTTGCTCTGAAATTCCTGTCCCTTCTAATAAACACTCCTATTCCCCCTGAGACCCTGTCTTTTATTTTCTTTTTCACTCCATGTTTTCCAAAATACTCATAACCCTCCATGTTTATCACTGTGTGTTTGGTTAACCAAGTCTCCACCACTGCTATCACATCTCCCCACTTCAACACTTGAGCCAATTCCTCTTTATTAATTTTGTCTAATAAACCTTCCACATTCCAGCAAACCATCGCTAGGGGATGCTCATCCTATGCTGAATCTGTTCTATTTAGTCCAAATTGTTGTAGTTTAGCTTTTGTTCTTGTTAGCCTCCCCTCCTGTTGTGTCCGAATTCTCCCGTGATCTGCCATTATTAGGATACTACCTTCGGGTGTTAACACTACACTCATCCCTTCCCGGTCTTTCCAAACGGCAAATCCAGCTGACGCTGCTAATGCGGCAATCCTTGCTTCATCTACCAGCTGTTTCAGAGAGCTGACCTTCTTTAATAGTGACATCACCTCCCTGGTTGGTTCGCTGCTCGCACGGTCCTTCCCCTGTGACGCACTTGCATCTTCTCCCATCCTTTAGTTAAGTTAAATAGAGGCCTAACTTTTGAGGGGCACGTCAGGGACCTTGCACATCGGCCCACTGGGGCTACGGCTTCATTGTACCCCATGCTGAGGTCTACGATGCCTGTCCCTCTTAAGTTACACCTCTTTCGAGCGCTCATAATCCCCGTCCTACTTTATGCCTGCGAGATCTGTGGCATGGCCGCAGACTCCAGTCTGTTGCTTCTGCAACGGGTGCAGAATAGGGGCCTTCGGGCTATCTATTCTGTAAACCGCTCCTTTCCCGTGAGACTGCTTCACGAAGCCTCATCTCTTCCTTACGTGGAGGATGAAATTAGGCACCGGGCCGCAAAATTTTACGACCAGTTGCCATACCATCAGAGCGCCCTCGTTCGGTCTCTTGGGGATTATAACCCCAGGACACGCGGCTTGAGGCGTCACCGGCTTCCCCGCATGGCATGCGGGCATATCCGGTAACGACGGAATACCTCCAAAATCAGCTAAGGCTGAGCTCCTATACAATCCCTTCAAGAGCAGCTTGGACTTCAAAACTACTACCCTACAATTTTAAATTATTCATTCATTCTCTGTTTACCCTCCTCTTATGTAGGACTTACACCCCCCAGGACTTACAAGCGGGTGCCTGGGGTCAGAGGCCCGTCGAGGAGCAGACACTCATGGATCAGACAGAGCATCCAGGATGGGTGATCAGCCCAATGACTGGTATGGGATGAAGGAAGTAGATGAAACGAAATGTTGGTGAAATGGATGAAAGGAAAGGTGATGATGGAGCAGTTGGTGGAATGAATGGCGGGGGAAACCGGAGAACCCGGAGAAAACCCGCCCAGACGCCGCTTCGTCCACCACAAATCCCACATGCAGGTCCCTGGGATTGAACCCGGGCTGCTTTGGTGGGAGGCGAGCGGTCTAACCACTCGGCCACGGCGGCGCCCTACAATTTTAAATTAACAAATTACTAACACCAGCGGTGCACAAGGGCCTTGCATCATGACCGGCTACCATTGAGCAACAAACTTTGTTACCTCCTTTCTCTCCCCTACACCAATGACAACCGCCATCCTGAAACCTCCATATCCCGTCGCTACGTGGTTAAGCCCTAATTAGGGCAGGTACACGCCTAACGCACCAACGGGTTGCCCTCAGTCTGTCAATACGTCGTCGTCCTCTTCTAACTGCAGTTCCTTGGTTTTGGTGTTGAGTAAAGGGAATTCCATCGATGTACAATTGCATGCAAAAACTCTCCTTCCTTTGTTTCTGGCCTTTTTCATCTTTTAGTAATTCATGTCTTATTTCTCGTTCTTTTTTCCCGTAGTCGTTTTCAATAAATATTCTGGTGCCTTTCAAATTCTTTGTGTTGCTTAAAATTTTCCAATTGAAATTCATCGTTGCTAGTTTGGCCAAAATCGGTCTTGGTTTCCATCCTCTTCGACCAATTCTAAAGGAGTCTATAATCTCCCAACCTATAAGTTTGATTCCAAGCTTCCCTTCTATAATTCCTTCCATTTCTTCCCATGTCCTTTTGCCTCTTTGTTCTTCAATTCCAAAGATCACCACATTCAGCTTTCTATTTGCATCCGCCGATTTCTCCAGCTGTGCTATTCTATTTCCGCATTCCCTTAGTTCTTGTCTTGTTTCTTGCTCCATTTGATTTAGGTTGTGTTTTATTTCTTCCATGTTCTCATCCATGCTCTTCTCTCTGCGTCTGAAATCTTGTATGTCTTCTGATATACCTTTCAGCTTGCCCCTTTAATTCGTCCATAACCGGCCCTGGGTTGAGTTCCACACCTCCGATTGTTAATAGGGCTGCCAGTACTAACGCAGTCCAAAAATGTATTTTTGTCTATATTCTTGATTTTTCTTCTATTGAACAGCCCGATCCGTGCTCGATACATCTGCAACGTGATCCCCATCTTTCCCGGATTACGAGCGTTCAACTCTTTGCGCTCACGCAAGCAACTCTAATACTAATGTATGTAATAAATGACAGTAAAACTGATGTAGAGGTTAGTAATACTGAAAGTTTGGAAAAACTTAGAGAAAGCATTGGATTTCTAGAAAATTCCGGTTTAGATGAGAGAAAATAATGTTCAATTAGATTTCCTAAGTAAACAGCTACTCTTGTGTGCCATAGAAAAAAAATTACTCTGTAAACACATATGAGTCTTTGTGATTTTTTAACAGTCCCATGTAGCATATTATGCTATAAGAACAAATAGGTTTCTATGTTTACCTCATCCAAAACAATTGCAGAAGCTTATTTTTTCTTTTGGTGTCACACCAAGTACTGATTCAAATAATATGCATTTTCTAAAAAAAACTGTGGCTAGCAGGTTATCTGAAAGGGAAAAGGTAGTAAATCTTCAATTGGACGAGATTTATATAAACCCAAGTTTTCAGTACAAAGGTGGGGTAGTTATTGGTTTGGCAGAAACTCATGTAACTCATTTAGCGTGTAATTCATTTAGGACTATATATGATTTGAAGGTAAATTCCCTTGCCAACATACTGTTAAACAATTACAGAAAACATTTAAATGATACAATGAATCGCATGCATAACTCAGTCAAAAGAAGGGAGTTGCTTGTATTTCAGAGGAAGTGAAATGTTGTATGCAGATAAAACTACATATTTTAAAAAGCATTTATCCTTATTTGTTATAATCTCACATTTTCCAAATGATGAAGTTGAGGCTTTACCTTTAAGCTTAGGTTATGTCAGCCTTCTCCACGGGGAAGTTCAAAACAAGTTTTCTGAGAGAAGAATATGTTATTACTTCCTATCCTATAATTTTTAAATGTTTTTGCTTTTGTGGTAACTCATGTATGATTAGTGCTACACTGTTAAACAATTACAAAAATAATTTAAATTCTGCAATGTAATATCAGCCTTAACTCAGTAAATTAAGAAGGTTGTCTGTATTTAAGAGAAAGTGAAATGGTCCTCTGTAATCCAGTTGTATAAACATGTAAATAAAATTATGTCTAAAAATCATTATTCTTTATTTTTATTAAACTTTAATCCTTTTCCTTCAATCCTCAGAGATGACACAAGAATACAGCAGTTCTGAAAATGAGAAATTATATGTACGAGTATTATTCGCTGTACCCAACATCTCAGTCTTAAGCAAATGGAATATACGTGAAGTAAATGTCTAGGGAAACTGATTTTACTCAATTATCTTGCATATATATATATATTAATATTAATGATTGCATTGCTGTATTACGAGGCATTAAAGGATTAATGGGTGGTAATAAACGCATTAGGCTTAAGGTAGAGCGAAAGTTAATTATAACCATCTAGTTGGAATCTGCTATTGCGAACTACTAAATATGTCACCAAACATTTCAGTTCCTATACGTAACGTATACAAAAGGCAAGAAATTATAAATGTTCAATGCGTTATCCCGGCCGACTAGTTGCAGTTCGGGCTGCGTTGCCAAACCGTCAACTCCGGCTTCCTTAAAGCTGGCTGATTGTACATACTTACTTTGCTCTCTGTCCAGTATAATCTTCTCGATACGTATCTGGCAACGCCGGGCTACAGTTCACACACGGAGAAGTGCAGTGTTCTAGAGTTCCCAGCGCTACCATACGCTTGAAAACATAGTATACTACAACAAATTATCGCCAAGGATCGCTGCATTTTTCAGGATAGCAAGAAGGTGTCTAGGAAACTCTTGTCGACTCATTCAATTGCATTTTTGCCTTCAACCGTACTTCGACATGCCTTAGGTCATTTTCTATTTATTTCCGGCTTTCATAAAGCATATGGCTCCAACGCTGGTGTCGTTATTGCAGCCGATATAGCGTATATTTATTGCCTTTACGGCTGTTTCCAATTCTGCAAACTATCAGTCGGGATTTAGCTACATTAAGATTGGGATCTGTCCATGAGCTGTCATTTGATTCTGCTAACAATGAGTGCTGAGACACTTTTTTCACCATATGGAAGGCGGAGCACCCCTAAAATCCTTTCAGCACTCCCTTACTGGATAGTGTCATATTTACATGCTACATATTCCCTTCTCTTTCTATGTCTCTCTCTCTTAGGTAAGACTGTCTCCTGTAGGTCTATAAACATACATGGCAGGACGGTAAGTTTCTATTCCAATACTCAAGCCTGGGAAAGACGCTATCTAACTTCCAGTATCTCCCAATCCGACCACCAGCTACATCCCGAAAATGATGGGGCAGATGATCAAACGGCGGAGGGCGATGGATTTTTTCGGGCGTAAAAATCCTTAGCATGGCTTCCTTCGGAAGGGAAGTAAAACCGGTGGTCCCGTGTCGTAGATTTACGGCACGTAAAAGAACCTCAAGCCTGATAAAGAGGCCTCTGAGCAAAATTACCGGTCTGTCACGCCTATATAGAATGGGACGCTAAGGACCACAGCAGTTAAAGAGCGTCCATAAATAAAACTCAATTTCATTTCGCAGATGATCAATGGGTGGCTAAGTGGTGGTTTCAGTCTCAGCACCTTTTCGAATGTACATTGCTACTTTCGTTGACACCGCTCCACAGTCGACATTCTGGCTTTGCTTCCGACAGTCACCATGGGATGATTTCTGAGAAACGTTTAAACCTTGACTGCGTGTTTTGGTATGAAGAAAGGCCGTGACACGGTCTGGCATTTTCCCTTAGCGCACCTGCAATTATAATACGATATTTTTTTTTAAAGTTTTCAATTGCAATTGACACTTTAAATCTTTATGCTTATTAAAAGCACGCGTCACATTTTGGAAGTCACAAAAACCTTGTGTATTTCAGACACCAAACTGAGCAAACGGCATGGCCAACAGAACAGCTTTTGTAAAATCACGCTACTGCATAATCATGCGTATTGCTGAAATCACGAGTCCTTAAATGAAGAATGTAAGTTTTCCCGTTTTTTGTTTTTTCACTTCCTTTCTAACATTTAGTTATATTACATCCACTGGCCTTCCGCGGTTTAAAAGGTCTTTTTTTTTTTTTTGTGGTCTTCGTCCTTCCACCTAGTAAACGGTGTCTCTTGTAATACATATTAACACTATGACTCTCTAAACGGATACATATTTCACTTTCACAGCACCAGCAAAACTATATTTCTAAATAGCTTTCAAATCAAACCAACGCCAAATTTGAAATTATCGGCGCTTGTTATATTATAACATGTTAAGAAACCAAACGTACAAAGTATGCCTAATTAAGTTTTGCCAACTTTGTCCGCTAAGGCAGTTGACGAGCTAAAGAGAAACTTTAGCTACTCTTTATATCAATTGGATTTTGTACGTGCTAAGAGTTTCTAAAAATAGAATCTCACTAGACTGTCATGTTGTCATAGAACCACGAAGAGTTGGAGGTAATTTACCAAAGCAGTTCAACGTCAAAGGTATTAACTTTTATTTACAATTGTGATTTCTTTCACTGCAGACTCTAGCGAATCGCACGCTATCGGTAACACGGAAAAACGCATAGGGATTGACAACAGCAAGATAGTTATTAAATTATCACGAAAAAAGATAAAAAGTGTCTGAAGCTAGAAAACAGGTGAAGTGACACTTCACTCACAACACCTGAACAGCTGCTACTGATCTGTTAAGTTATCTGAGTCCATGCTTATTTGAACGCCGCTGACGTTGTCTTGATCGTCTATACAGCTGGCATAGAGGAAGCTTCTCTCATTTTTCCGGAGAATTGTTTGAATTCCTCTTCCTTTAACACACGCGTCACCACCTCTGGAATATGTTACCTGCGCTCAATGACATCTGGAAGGGGTCGAAGCAAAGCAACACCTCATTCTCCATACATATGGAAGTTGCAGCATTTAGGCCATTTACTTAGCAAGCACTAACCAACCTTGGCAGACCAGTTCTGATCTGCTTGTTATTCTGAGCTCACCTCAATAGTGGGACATTTTAAAGGAATTTTATATATGAAGCTCCAAATGAACTAAAAGAGCAGCTCACTGCTTGAGCCATGCGGCTGCTGATACCACAAATGCATAGTCTTTCAACATAAGAGATAACCAAGAATGCAGTGGTGCTGGAAGGTATGAGTTATAAACTGACAGGGAATGCAATACACAATCAAAAACCTATTTTAATAACTTGTTAATCTTGGTTATATATTTCATCATTCTACTTTCTGTTTTAGCAGGTACTGCCAATTACAACATTGCTTGCAGTATTGCAAAAGCTTCTGAAATGAGTGTTAATAACAATTATGTTTATTTTTTGGTTGTGGAAGAGGCGCTTGTTGCTTTTATTCTTGTATTTCTGGAATGTGTTGACAATAAATTGGATTTTTTAGTAACTAAACAATTTATGTGGTTTCTAAAAATGAAGAGAAGGAATTTTGACACAGTTCATCCACTGCATGGAAACTTAGACACAACATTCCTCCCTTCCCTAGAGTACAAAATATAGGATAGAGTATGGAGGACTCTAGAGGTTTGAAAAATGGGATGATTTGGAAAGCGAGTCATTGGGAAAAGAACTTTCAGAAAAAACAGAAAAGAGTTTCTTATACAACTAAGGCACCACTTAGGAAAGGTATAAGGGGGAAAGTTTTAGAATTCTGAAAAAATTAATGGAGGGTGGCAATGAGAGTGTATTTGGGGTCATTATTTGTTTATAAATTGGATTTATATAGTAAAATATGACATCCTTTTCCGGGCTTGCAGGCCATGGTCGAACAATAAAGTTATTAGAACTTGACATTTCGTTCTCCACAGTTGAGGATGAAATGCCAAGTCTTAATAACTTTATTATTTGACGACAGCCTACAAGCCTGGAAAAGATGTCATATTTTACTAATAACACCAGCTGTGAAAGCCTATGATCTTGGGTTTATATACTTACAACAGAAATCCGAGTATTAATGTGTGTAAGATCCAAACAAAATAAGCAACTTTTTAAACTCCAATAGCTAGAAAAGTTTGAAATGTGAGTGTTGTTGATATTTATGTTGGTGTTAAGTATCAGTAATTTGAGTTTTATGTATGAAGAAAATGGACAGTAAATTGATTGATTGAATAATTACTCATTCATTTATATGCTTTGTTTTCTCCCATACCCTTTCTTACTCAACTACTTGCTATGGTAGATGGAGCGGGGTTGAAGAAAAAAATAACAAGAATAATGATTTATGTTTTTTTTTATTAATCTTAACCAAACCAATAAAAAATAAGGCTGAACATTAGTTGTCTTGGTATGGGCAAATTTTCACAAAATATTAATTATTATTTACATTACACATACTTTATGCATTTACAATACCCTCTTAGGTTCGTTACATGTATATTAAGTGAGCATGAAAGCACTTCAATATTACTGTGGATTATCATGGCTGAGAAAATATTAACATACAACGGTATTTTTCTTTGAAAAAAGACAGAATAAATAAAGTAATAGTTAACATTTATATACACTCTCTAAGTTCAGCCTTGTAAATGACTTCCACTCTGCAAGAAAGGTGCTGCCAAAATGTTTCACAGTGGGTTATATTATAACATGGGAATTCTAATTTGATTACAGTGTCTTAAAAATGCTTTTAATATCTGCCTGAAAATACACTATCAAAGAGTGATTTTAAATGTCATTTCTTTCTTCTTCTCCTTAATGCACTACAACCTGGATTCAAAATCACTAATCTTTTTTACTTGTTCATTATTTTGCAACAGCTGTTCTTTTTCTTTCTTTCTTTTTTAAGCTTTTTTTATTAATACATAACTCAGAAATGAAATGTGCTGCAATTCCCATTTTGAAGCTGAAGTTTGGAATAACACATGTAAACAGGAATGCTAACAAGCAAACAACTGCTATGATTCATTCAGGTTTTGTAAAGCAGAACTACCAAACTTCCCACAGTAAAATATAGCGATTTGCTTTTTCATCAATGACCAAGCCAATGAAATTATTTATACAGGAATATTGAACATGAATGAAACATGAGGGAGTATCCTATGCCATCAATCAATAAAATCGAAGTAGGGAAATAAGAAATTTGCACCAACACTTTGCTTTAGCTTATCGATATACAAGTGCCTTCAAGCTATTTTCTTTGTCCAAATCCCAAACATTTGCTTCATTTCACAAATACACAATTCCCACTACTTAATATGCATGCATTAACTCAATACAAGCTTCAGTTAGAAAAAAGTATAGATGATTATCCTACATGCTACTTCTGACAGTTCCTGACAAAGTCAGAAGTTAGCTGCAATAATTACATTACATAGATCCACTTTGCAGCACTTCACTGTCCATTCCACAAACTGTAACCAAATTTGAAGCAAATCTTCCATCATTTTCTCATACAGTAAAGCAGAGAATTTAAACTATAAATGACGAGGTGATGAAAAACAGAACAAGTCTTTTGGGAATAAGAAAACATAAATAAGTTTAACAGTTAGAGATAACATCATTTTTTATGGTCACAACACCTGAAAAAGTTTTTATAGAACTCCACATTTATGCACAATATCTGAGACTTATTATAAGCTGTATAATACTGAACCAAACCAGGATTTGAGACATCAAGAGAGAACTCAATCTCTATTGAAAAATATATTGTGCAATGACCTGACTTTACAAACAAGAATGTCCTATGGGCCTCTGGCAGAATTGCTGCATAAAATTGAAACTGAATTAAAGGAAGCTTAAGGTGGCTATAATTTCATTGTACTACTACATGCATACATACAGAAGCTACCACGAGTACACAAATAGACAAATATAAAATATGACGAAACTTATAACTCAGCTTTTATGCTGTACAGCAGCAACACATTGTATCCTAATGAAGACACATCTACAAGGGAGTTGTCCATAAAAATAAACCACTTCTTCATCACTGTTGCTAGAAGTTTGCTCAGTTAATGATGTAGACTGCAGCAGAAGAATGCGCAGTATCAAAGGCATCTGCTGTTTTTCCAGTGGAGAATGACTGAAATAAGAATGTCTAAACTAAAACAGTAACTGTGTACTCAAATATCTTGAAAGCTATTGAAGTTACTATATGATAAGCTATTATTTCAGCATCTTTAGGACTTCAAACTTATTACAGCACATTCCAGGTAGGGAACACAATGATGAGTTCATTTTTGCACGATTTAACAATAGTCATCGGTTGTAATACTAAAACTCAGGGACATAAAGTGAAGTTACAGAGATATGTTATGCAAACAGCAGGAAAGGTTGAAAGTAAATTCAAATCTCTATGGATTTATCCTGTTATAAAAGAAACAGGTTGCTTTAAAATGCAATATTTGTATAACCTGTTTGAATTTTATTAAAAAATAATTGAGGATATCAAAACCATATAAAATGCATGTATAATTTCATTTTTGAATGGAGTGGAATTGTCTATTTTAGATGCCACCTGAGGAATTGCCATTCAATAGTAACTGACACATTTTTCTGAATACATTTTCACAAAGTAAGCAACCATGAAGCACTCACAACAGTAGTTATTTACACAATGATTTATTTTTCTGTCTTTATCATTACTGTCTTTTTAAAGATTATAACCATACTTCCTTAATTACAAACACCTTTAATAGTATTGCTACATTTCTGAAATTCTGAATAAGAAGCTAGCTGTAGTATTAGCATTCTGTGATCACTACTTTTCAGTATCAACATGGGAATTTGGTTATTAATAACATTTTGAACATTACAGACAAAAAGCTGTAAATCAATTTCATTTATTCATATACAATTCCAGCATACATTATATATGCAGCAAAATGTGAATTTCTTATATTATCATCATCTCTGATGAAGCTGAATATTATCTTTTATTTAAGTGGCAGATATTTATTTACAAGACTGTGTACACTAGGACTTTAACAATTTTGTTATCAGTATATTTACACAAACATGCTTGGCCAAAGACATTCCAATGAAATCATTTAGGTACTTGAATCAATGTCTTCCTAACAGGTACACCTAGCTGCAGCTTATAACATTCAAACATGGATTAATATGTATAAAAATTTAAGAAAGAAATATTACAATGATTCAGTTCACTTACTACAGTAATTATCACATTGATTGTATTGGTATATTTAGATAAAACTCTTTAATAATTAGTAACTTCTTATAGAATATTTTGGCATTATAATAATCTGGAACTATAACATCTGGCTGAAAAAGGTAAAGCCTAAGGGATAAAAGTGCAGTAAATCCATTGAGCTGGTGCTGGTACTGATGTTTAAAAGAGCATGGCATATTCTTATTATATATTCAAGAGAATTATTAAGTATCACATTTATTCAAAATGCTCCTTTGAAAATCATACAAGGCCTCCAAGATGGTCCAAAGGACAGTAGTCATGATAAGGTTGGTAAAGGTTGAATACTCAATTATAGCTTTATCCAGTTGCATATTCTTAGCAGGATACAACAGCAAATGTTCTTTCCTTTCCTATTTATTAAATCTTTAAGGCCAAGGAATGGTGAAATATTCCACATTTTATCTATCATTTCTGAAATATTTACCACATTCCCCACACTTTAAAATTAGGTATTACTATATTACTTTTGAGCCTATATTAATCTTGAACAGTTTTTAAGTAATTAATTATTATCTTAATTAATTTAATGTTTAATAAAAACTGCCATAGTGACCAATCTTTTTAAACAGTAGATGAATTAAAATGCAACAGGTTTCAAAAAGCATGAGCTAACACCCTATCAATTTTTTTTAATCTTTTTTCTTTTTCTTTTTTTTAATTCTGCTGACTTATCTTGGGGTGGGAATTTTTGGATTACATACAACATCAAAACGCTTTTACCCAGTTTGTTTTTTATGTTGTAAAAAACCTATACAAATGGCATATGTGTCACTCTTCACATTACACTTTCAAGAACATCTGTAACCAATTGCACTATATTTTGTCACAGTGTTTCAATGAATGTCAAACAATGAAAATTTGAAATCCACGGTAATGAATTTAAAAAATAGCCCACTTTGCTTTGCAGATAGATAGTTAAATTAACAAAGGGCCTTTGACAATCAGAGGGAAAGGACAGCATTTATGGAACACTAAAACCTGAAATTGGTTTTGAAAATAAAACCCATGATATTTTTGGCTCTTTATTTTCATTTTCCTCCCATTCCCTTATCCTAAGGAATGCAACCCTTTGAAAGTCTAAATAAATTCAGTAAAAAGGGTTTTAGAATAAGCATCAGATAAAAAGGTAAGTAGCTAACCAAGAGTACCAACAGAACTTTAATGGGTCTCTTCTGTTTAACCTCTCAGTAAATTTGTTAGTTTAATTATTGTTGCAACAATGGAAATATCATATTACATCCTTCCCTTGGATTCCAATAATTCCACTACTGTGTTGATAATGTAATATGAAGTATATGCGTTTAGCAGAGAAGAGTAAATTGGCAGCCATCAGTTAAGCAGGAATTGTAAAAATTTATTTCAAAGCCAGCCGCATTCTTGTAATTTATGTTCATAGTGTGATTAAACTGAGATTGAATCAAACACAGTGAAGCAACTGCCCTTCAGTGATATATTAAACTACAGGGCCAACTTTTACACTCACTTCATTTAACACCTTATTAACCCTTATGGATAGAATTAGGAAATACTGAAGCAGAATTGCATTTTTGTACATCTAACAATAAGGGATAAGAAATTAAACAAATTAAGTTTTTGAGTTTGCTCTTCTTCTGCTGCAAACTTAGGCTATGCACTCTGTTCCAATGAAAAAATATCCTCCCATATGATTGTGGGCTATACTATCACAAAAGAGATCTCAAAGGTGATATTGGTTTTTCAATAATCAAAAAAATGTTCTCTGCTGCAGATTCACATTAAGTATTCTGGAAATCTGATATTATAGACTTAGAGGCATTTCTAATCCAATATGAAACTGCAGAAAGCAGTTACTCTTCTTTTCCATCTACAGATGCAATTGTAAAGTTTCTGCAGGCCGGCTATCTTTCCTATAATTAATATGGAATGTAAGAGATCTACTTTACTTAAAATTTAACAGGACAATGCCTTGGTTGAAGATGGAAATAATTGCTTTTGAAATAGGTTCCTTCTAAATTTAAGTGAAGTAGTGTATCAAACAACCCAAAATTCAATTAAATTATATTTCCAAGTGTTACAATTTGTGCACCTCATTCACTGCAGTGTACAAAGTGTAGTGTTCTATCTAAGGGAAGCTATCACTTTTAAACTGTTTTATTTTAGCATATATCCTAAAATTATTATTATTATTATTATTATTATTATTATTATTATTATTATTATTATTATTATTTGTAATTGATACTGCAGTAGTTATTTTACTTTGGGAGTCTAAATCAGTCCAGTTTTATTTGCAAAAATTTAATGATATAATTTATAAATATTATTTTAAATTACCTTTTACAGCTCTCTCATGGTTCACATCTGGTCATGGTGGGACAGCCAAGTACTCTATGAACCAGACAGTCTAATAGAAGGGTTGGACTTAGTCCAGCTAACTAGAAGGCAAGGGGCGAGAGGAAACCAAGAGCGGACCACAACGGGTAGACACGACTCAGAAGCTGCAGAGAAAGCAACGTGTCTAGGAGAAGGATCTGATCACAAACCAACAGGTAGACGTGACTTGGAATCCATAGTGAAGGCAATGCATCTAGGAGAAGGAGACTCTGAGCATAAACCCTGATCCTCCAGCTTGGGGGTTATGCAAAAGGCTGGTAACCTTCCCATGTAAAACTACTATTATTCATAAGCTCCAAATAAATGAAAGAGCCGGAATGATCATTGAAAGAGACAAATGCAAGGAAAAAGGACAGACAATTACATTGAGGATATGATTAAGATTGCAACCTGGAATGTTCAGGGTATACACAACAAAATAGATGAATTAGAAGATGAACTCAAAATGTAAAAGCATAGATATAGCAGTAGTAACTGAAACAAAAAAGAAACAAAAACGCAGTAATGATCTGAAATATTGTAGCATGTTTTATAGTGGAGTAAAAATAACAGAAAGAGATCAACCTGATGTAGTCATTCTGCTAAATGAAAAATTTAAAAAGGCCCTTACTTCACATGAATGGTCCAAAGAAAGAATAATAGAAATGAGGTTTAAGATCCCCAGAGGTAACTTAACAGTAATAGGAGTCTATGCAACGGAAGAAGACAGGAGAAGGCAAAGCCAAGAACTTTATCAACAATTACAGGATACCATAGAGAAATTAATCCTAATGACTATTTAGTAATCGGAGGGGATTTAAATGTCTGTGTAGGGAAAGAACCTATAAAAATGTTTTAGGTAATAATGGAGTAGTAGTCCTAAATAACAATGCAACAATGTTATTGAATTTTGCTAGCTATAATGACCTAAGGATCACAAATACATTCTTTAGGCACAAAGAAAAATGTAAATATACATGGAATGCCAGAGAATCCTGCTGAATAATAGACTATATAATTGTGAAACGGAAAATGAAGAACTTAAAGACACTAGAGTATCTCGAGGATGTGATATACATAGTGATCATTTTTTACTTATGAGTAAAGTAACATTAAAAAGCCAAATTGTATGGAAATTGGCCTAAAGACAAAGCAAAACTACAGATAATTTCTGATGAGATATTAGAAAAATAATTCAAAGATTTTTGGACCAATGAGGAAATTGAAATAAACAAAATAGATGAATTTTAACAGAGATAGACTGCATAGAAATAGACGAGCTAAAAGAAGCCATAGAATAAAGCAATAGCTTTAAAGCTCCCAGAATAGACTATATAAATACTGAACTAATTAAATTTGTACTGAAGAATTTTCATGAATGCTTGTTATGCTTCTACAATATTTGTTAGGGACAAAAAGCCATCCCCAAAGAATGGAAAATAGGGAAAATGGTATCAATATTTAAAAAAGATGACAGGAATAACCCTAATAATTATAAGGCATAAGCTCGCTGTGCGCACCTTGTAACTACATGCAAAGGTTATAAGTTTTAGATTATCAAAATAACAAATGCAATAATCTTGGAGGAACAATCAGGGTTTAAAAAAAGAAGAGGTTGAATAGTCAATGTATTTACTCTAAAACAAATAATAGAGAAACGTAGGGAATATAACCTGGAAACACACTTATTATTTGTCGCTTATAACAAAGTATTTGTTAAGGTATCAAAAACAAAACTATGGAATATCCTAAAGAAGAAAGAAATACCATTACATTTAGCACGATTAATACAAAACTTGTACAAAGATACACAGATTAAAATGAACCAGCGAGAGCCAGTAGTAATTACAGGTGGAGTATGACAAGGTTGCCCTCTATCAACCACACTTTTTAACATATATATAAACGAAATAATAAGATTATGGAAAACACAAGACTACAGGGGAATCAGACTAGGGAACAGAATTTTAAAAACAATTTTATTCGCAGACCATCAGATCCTGCTGATAAAACCTGAAGATGAACTACAAAAGATGGTATATACATTGAACACAGCGGTAAAATATTTTAACATGAAAATATCCGCAGACAAAACCAAAACAATGCTATTTAGAGGTGTATACTCAGTCCATTCAAAGAAAGTACTGGAAAATGGGATTCTGAACCAAGTGTCAATATTTAATTTTCTTGGATGTAAAATATCATATATTAACAAAATGGATATACAAGTAAGGATAAACAAATTTAATGACATAACTGGAACGTTAAAATGAACATTAAAGAATAATGCAAAACCAGACTCATTAATTAAACTCTACAAAACTATGGCAATACCCACTGTCGCATATGGATCCAAAACATGGACCAATCAACATTTGCTAAAATTACAAGCAGCAGAATATTGCAAGAAGTATGAAAACCTATTTTGTTCTTGTGGATTCTGTAATTCTTTTTTTTTTATAAATATAATTATTAAAGGCCAAATAATGAGTTGCTTTTTCATTTTAATGCTATAGGTATATTTCTGCATCTCTAGTTTATATTCATTAACCTTTTATTTCTGAACAGTTGAAGCTGTTTCACAACAAATGTGATTGAATGAATTCACCACCAATTTTCAGCTTTATAAATATTATTTAAATTGTTATAGCCATCAATAGCTCATTTTAAAAATATGGTAGGCACAAAGTCTGGCTGTAAATTTATCCACTGAAATGCTGAGTGAATGTTTTAGTTTTAGAACAAAGTATGCATTCTGCAGGACTGTTTTCAGCCACCTTTAATAGTAATTAACCAAAGAAGCATTAAGTAACTTTTCTACTGAATATCTGCATTTACTTTCTGTAAGCACTGCACCAGGTATAGTTATGCCACTTTTGTCTGCTACCAGCCAAGTCAACTGAGACATTGGGATGTGAACTGCATGCTCCATACCAACTTGCATCCACACTAAACAATCAAAAAGCACTCTAGTTGTACTACAGATAATGGCATCAAAATTAACACTGACTTTGTTTATGCCCAAAAATTTGTAACAGAAGGGAAAAACGATTGTGAGAAGTGCAATGCCTGTAAACGTTTACAGCAGAATCGCACAGACTCACAAGGGTGCTCATGTGCTGAAGGAAGTATGCATTCCTTCTAGTGGCAATTGTAGTAGTCTTGATGGGAGTAAACGTCATGCTTCCTTGGCGTCTATGGCTTGATGCTTGAGATAAGCATTGTTCTGTAATATACTAGATAGTAAACAAATCAAAAGGAAAACATTAATTTTTCAGAGAACAGCCATTTCCACCTCTTCCATGGAACACTATGTCCCTGTTAAATGGAATATATTATTCAGAATAAATGTGTAGCTGAGCACACAGACAGCTGCATCATTAATTAACTGGTAATGAAGCAAAAATGTGAATGCAGACTCTGTAGCTCAACAGTATCTCATTTAATATTTTGTCTATTTCTGAAGACTTCCTAAACTGTGTTTTATTCTGTTTCATTCCAAAGTACAAATAAGCATTTACATTAATAGTGACATGTATAAAAATTCAAAGACTATGTCCAATACTATGAAGGCAAGGAAATCTAAAGTGATATTGTATGCATTGTAAGAGCTTAATTCTCACATTCTGAGATAGAAATGTTTATAGTGCATTTCATTTTTGATGACTGGAATTAGGAGGGTCTTAAAATTCTGGCTACCACACAAGTGAGAATATGTAACTGTATGCATAAAACCTTTCACTATACTCTTGCCACAATGCAAATTAAACATCATTACCACTAATGAGATTAATTAAATTCATTTTTAAACACTACCAAGTCAAGTGCATAAAGCTAAAGTATTTAAATGGTCAAGTCTTTTGAGGTCACCTGCATTAGTGACGACTGAAGAGGAAAGCATCCTCAAACACACAAAAAAGGTATTTAGTTTGATACTACAGTTTTTAAATATACATTTTTTCTTCATAAAAACAACTGCCTTCCATAGTATTTGATGCTTTACATATTAAGGTATTAATAGATTTCCTTTTAAAATCCTAAGAATAGAGCCAAGTTGAATATATAAAAAAAAAAGATTAGCTGCTTTAATTCTGCATAAGTAGTGATTACTTTAAAGCTGGCTTTTTTTTTTTTTTGTTTCTCACATCATTTTACAGCTAGTGTTTGCATACGAACAGTAGGTTTTTAGAAGTGAAAATACATTGCTTCTGCTTTAAAACTTGTATTTTTAAACAGAAAAATATTAACTGTTATTCATTTATTAGATCTTTTCTAGGTGTAAGATGATGTATAGGGTTATTGCAAAACCCTTATTTCTAATATCCTCAAAAAAGGTCTTTATTTACCATCAAGCTCTTTCTTTTAACACCTATATGACTTTTGCAAGTGGCAAACTTTAAAATCTAATCTATGAAGACAATTATTTTAATGATGGATAAACAAAAATACATTCTACATCCTTGATTCTCAGAACTGGAGTACACTGATACAGAAAGGTGATATTACATTTATGCTACAGAAAAGTGTAATTAAAAATTCACACACCTGCAACTTAACTTATAATACATCAAACAACAGCAAATGTATACAGAGATAATTGTAATCGCCAGCCACATGGTATCTTCCTGTTGGCAGCATAACACAGCAGTGTTTCAGAGGTAGTGTACACATCTTTCACGGTCTTGATTGTTAAGTAAGCTTGTTAGCATGTGCATCCTATCCTCGAACGTCCAGTTTTGTTCTGTTTTTCATTCTATATGTTAAATTAAAAAGTGTATTATGGCTTGGCAGAAATTTTCAACAATCCATGCCTAGAAATCAGATAGACGGTGCAGCATTCTCACTAAGAAAAATTAGGGGATTTTAGTCATTGTTTAAAAAACTCTCCATAAAATGATTTAGGAAACTTTATGACTAAGCAAGAAACTACTAAACTGTTTAAATTAAAAACCATATAAAATAACTATGGGAAATAATCTTCATCAGCAATTAATATGGTATACATTTTTAGACATATTCTGGATAGGTATACAACAATGAAATAGGCCCAAATTTAATATTTTTCTCGGACAATGCCTGATTCTACCTCTATGATTATAGGATATGCAAATTAATTATTAATGGAGCACTGGGAACCTGTTTTGTACATGAAGTATCCTTTCATGAGAAAATTGGTGTACAGCGTGCTATTAGCATAAATAAGTCATATTGAGCATACAGCCGATTCAAATACAATAGTAAATTCTGTTCCATCACCAATTTTGAAATAATTAATCAACAGAGAGCACGATTTTGTTTTCAGCAAGTATTTCCTACAGCTCATACAGTTAATATTTTGATAGATGCCCTCTTGCTGCCTGACCTAACACCCTGCAAATTATATTTTTTGAAAACGATAGTGCTTTTTTATCCACTTCCCACTCATGTTATTATACATGGGAAATTGAAATTCCTGCACTCTGTGGTTTTGCATTTTTACCGCATATGTTAGTAAACTGTATTTCATCCTCCAACTATTGATATGTATATTTATTGTTGCAGACATGCAATATAATCCTATTTGATAGTTTAACTTTATCATTTAAATCTCACTTCCCTTTACTTGTTAACATTTACTTACAATTTAATTATACAGCATTTAAATATAACTCTTTTGGCATACGCAGCCATCTCACCTTTGGTTATTGATTGGTTTGTCAACACTAACAGGTGTGAGAAATCAATCACTAGTAACAGTGCAACCTTGATAGTGTTTTTGAACAGCTGACAGTAATTCATTTTATATAAAATTAAAAATTATTAGGTATTTGAAACAGTGGAGCATGGTAATTCAGAATCGGTCAACTGATTAGCTGATGATGAAAAGGATGTTCTCCTCAAAACATGTTCTGCCATATGGGACAATAAGTGGAGAAAAAATGTTTTAAAGGTTGACCAAGTTCTTTAACAAATTTGAATTAATTTTATTTTCACATAAATATTTATATTTGTCACTACCATAAAAAAATAGTATGCAATACACATGCATTTAGTTCTTTGCAGAAACTTGGAAGTAAAATACTCGACTTCATCTTGCATTTTCAAACTTCTTCCTCATTCTGCAAAGATCACTTACTGCACTTGTATTGCAATATACTATTAGGATACATATCACATGTACAACACAAATCTACAGATCTGGAAATCTAGACCACAACAACTGCCAGGAAATTCACCACATTTTGCAACACAAAATACAGCAAGTGGTGTATAATTTCCTAAGGAGTTAAACATTTTGGGACAAAATTTCTGCACCTCCTTTCATAAGTTCATTAGTAACAAATTTCTTCAAACAATTCATGATACTGTCGTATGGATACATGATCCTCGCAAACACTGCCAATGCACAGCAATGGTGGTTGTGACTACCAACAGGAGAAAGCATCATACCGCTGCTTTTGATTACAATGATTTCCCTGTAAAACAGGAAACTGTGCTGACTTCTCATGCACTGTTGAGGAGTCAGATACAAGGAAGGCATGAATGTAACAAAAGAAAATATCTCCCAAGGAGAGGAATGAGACTATTTTGAAAAGCTCGAGACTGTCTCCAGGTCTTGCAGAAGAAGCATGTCTCATGAGCCTCTTAAGAAAGTTAGCATATCTCTTACATTAAGCATTTCTCTGGAAACAATATGGTAACCAATGCGTTGTTATGGCCAGCAACAGCAGTCAGGATACGGTGTGGTGTTCCATCCAGAGTAAACACATTAATTACTTTCATTCCGTTATCATGAATTGCTTTTGTAGCTTAAACTATATTCTGCTGCTTAACTTTTTTTTGTGAATGCTATAAATCTTAAACCAAACACATAGTTTCATTAAAACTTAAATTGAAAACTTTTAAAGGAATCATAATTTAATTGCAAATAATATTTTGTTTGTTTCTGAAAGCTGTTTAACTGGGTTTGTTTTATCTTGTAAGTACTCAGTATGCAAAAAAACATCCTATGTGCTATTTTGAAAATAAGGTTAATAGGCAAATTAACCAACAATATTAACAACTGAAGCAGCTCGAGTTTCATGCTTAGAGAGAGATGCTTACACAGAACAACAAACATGAATAGCACAGAGATATTACTGAAGAAAGCGAGATATTTTGGGTATCACATTAAATATACAGTCGGAAGGACTGGATACTTAGAAAAGTAGAATGTAGAAATCAAGAATTGCAGTGTTAATTACTAACAAATTTGATCAGTGTGTAAATAATCTAGCAGAGAAACAACTACTTGAGAATATGCATGTGTTGAGTCATAGTTCAAAGCAAAGTTGTTACCTAATAAGTGTATATTTAAAACATAAAGTGAGGAAAAACAATTTTCCTCTGATAAGATTTCTGAATATTGAAATATGCTGCTCCAGATGAATAGTAAGGTATGAATTTAAAATTTCAGAAAAGAGGTAAAAAATACAGAAAAAATTTTAAAATAATTGATACAGTATAGTTTCCAGAACAATAGAACCAGTGTTTATCACTACATAATAATGAATCAGTAATAGAAACATTAACATCAGTAAAAATTTTAAACTTACTTGAACATATCCAGATTATTAAAAGGCATCAGCATGGTGAAGCAATTCAATAACTTTATAAAATATTTGAGTTGCTATTTTACATCACTACCCAGCTTCACTTACCAACATTTCTCAGTACATGTTTCAAAGGCCACTGACCCCATTATCAGCTGCAATAGACTGTCGATTCTTGGTTGGGCTTGGATTAAGTTCCTATTCAGTACCTTTTGTCTCTCTGGAAGTTTTTGGATGACATGAAGTAGTGGTGTCAACTTCCAAGATATAAAAGTTTATAAGAAATCCTCATATGTTTAAATGTAAATCTTTTTCCAAACCTCCAATTCACTATCTTTTTCAGCCAGTTTTAATAAATGAATTTTTTATTTGATTTCATGGTTTTGATTCTAGAACTGGGCTACGATTGCCAACTTGTTTTCTTGTTTGTATTTGATGTTCCTCCAATGCTCTTTAAATCTGGTGACAATGTTTCTTTCTGTTTTAACCATGTAAATTTTGTTGCAGTTTATAATTCTATTTTGTGCCCAATTTCTTTACTGTAGGTTTTTTTTTCTCTATTGGATGTACTGATGACGTTCTTAACACTATTTGTTTTAGGGTTCTAGGGTAATGTCAACGACTTTCAATATACTTAAGGTGAGCCAGAATTAGTTACACTAACATCACTTATGTTTACTCACTTGAGATATTTCAGGAAACAGTTTGTTTCCACCATCAGAAGCTGTCCGGCACATCACTGTTCCTAGCTTCTTTTTCATATATTAATGCAACTATGGATATTTTTTTAAATTTATGGTAACCCATGGATGAAATGTGAATTTCCTGGATTTTTTGGTTTTGGTGATGTGGGTAAAGTAGTGATCTGTGAATGTTTCTTTCATTCTTTCTTAGTGTTTCATTTGTATAGTCCCCCTTTAATTTCCCTGGTCATTTTGGGGGCTTTGACTTGAGAAACAACTGATGGTGTTACTGCTCACTGAACTGTTGATTATTTTTATGTTGGGTTTATTCATTTTTATTATTACATACACTTGCAACCATTCCCACATTCATACTTCCAGACTCTGTGGGAGATAGGCAATGACTCTAGTTAAAGAAAAATTCCCCACCCAAGCCAGGAATCTCACCTGGGGCCACTGGATCGCAGGGGTAGCCACAAATGATTTTTGTGAACCTCTTGAACATGTTTCAGAGACGTTTGTCTTCAACAGCAATTATCCAATTGGCTAGATCTGCTATCTGTTGTAGGATGGTTGCAACCTCCTGTGGTTGAGAGATGAATTTCCAGAGAGAATTTTCTGGTGGTAAATCAAAACATTTCTTATTATTAGAATTTTCTCCCATGTGTTAAGCTCAACTCTGGTTGGTTTTAAAGTTTAATATTTGGCATGAGTTTATGGCTGGTAGACCAGAAGTGCTGCACTACTGCAGATTTTTCTGTCCGTTTGTGTTATACACATCTCTGTATTGCTTAAGTCTGGTTTCTATATCTCTTTTGGTTTTACCAGTGTAGAACTTATTGCAGGTACACACCTGATTTTGTGTGTTCAAATATCGGAACTTTCAGATGTTTGCACAGCAATTTTTGTATACATTATGCAAAAACCTGAAAGATCCCATACAATTAACCTAAGATAACAGATAGCAGATCTAACCAGTCAAATAATTGCTGATAATGACATGTTCAAGTAAGTACAATTTCCAACTCATTTAATAATTACATACATTTTATCATCAGAACAAACACAATGCAAGGATGGTTGACATACTTATTGGAGCATGAACACAAAGCAATGGAAATAACAATGAAGCAAGAAACTACTGAAACAAGTAGGAGTGCACCTGAGGAAAGCCTGAGTCTTCCTTGTTCATATCGGATTGCTCATTATGCATTATGAAAATGAAACACTACTTTCATTTTTTATGTAAGCATGCTCTTTTCAATTGTCTTTTCTATATGTTTTAATTGAAGAAATAAAATAACTGTTACTAAAGCACAAACGTTGACTTAATAATCTGATAATTTGTAATAGGAAATTATGGGAGTTCAAAATGGATAAAATGATATAAAAAATAGTATGCATTATAAAATAGCAATATTTAAATATTGTAAACTTTATCACCTCTAAAGCTCAATAACGTGCATGCTCAAATGACATGACTTTATGCAAGTTGACAATTTAAAATGTGATAACTATATCACAGTTTTATAGCAAATTGTTTTACTAAAATGCATTGAAGTTTGCTCCATTGATAAACTGGAAATGTCAGGCATTCCAAATATGTTTCCAAAAATATATTTTTTCTGCACTTCTATGTGTGCTGGCCCATAATTCTGCTGAAGGATCATCCATGTTCAACTGATAAAGCACAAAAAGATCTGTTAATCAGGTATCCTTTCCTTCCCCCACAGCACACAGAATTCTAAATGAAACTCTGTAACAACTAAGCAATTTTCAAGTATAAAATGAGTAAGAAAAAATAGAACTGAATAGTATAGATCATTGATGAATGCATGTATTTAGGTCATGAAAGAGGAAAAATTAATTTAATACAGAGTTTATTTCTGTTATCTAATATCTTATTCCTATGATTCTGACCATCATTATGTGAAATAAAATGCTCCCCTAAACTGATAACAACCCAATAAGTTCAAAATGGTACTTGATATGAACAAAGATTTAGCAGCACATGAAATGTTCCTTTTTCTTTTAAACCTCTTCATTGACAAATAATTATTTTTAGGTGACTTTTTGCCATGACCACAAACATATATACGTATATGCATCACATGATACAACTTCTTATTCTGTATTGAAAGGACCCTTACTCCAATTTGTATGTCAACTTTGAACTTCATTTCGTACCATAAAAATTTACTTTTGTTTCTTATTGCTAAGAACATTTCAAAATAGTGTAGTGAAAATCAGCAATGCTACATCCAATCCTGGTTAATGCGTTGTCTTAAACTTGATATTTCTTCTCAGAAGCAACTCTTGCCCACAAAGACTAAACTACCGCAAAACACACTTATGCATACTCATATTTGTTGTCTGAACTTTGCCAATCCACTTTTAGGTGCATTTAGAAAGCATTATGAAGAGCTTAATTTTTCAGTTTTTGTAAAGGTACATAATTGTCTAAAGGGAGGGGCTAAATTTTTGTTTAAACATACCATACTGACGAATGCTGGAAATATTATTTTGTCAGGAATCAATTACATGCAAAGGTAATTCATTTCCAAATTTAAACCATTTGAATTAAAGATAATTATGTCTATGACTCATGCCTTTCTTGTACCCAACTAAGTAGCTGCTGTGTACTGTCCCACAGGGCCAAGATGCATATTGGCCTCTAGAAAATTTGCTTCTTCTTAATTATACTTAAAAATTAATTTGGTTTTCTCTAACTATTAAGGTTTTATTCAGCAGAGAACAGAATACTGATATGTTTCAGCAAAAGACTCAAAATACACATCTTTAACCATCACTTTTCTGTAACATGGTGATTTCTTATACAAAGAATGTTCTATCTTGACAATAACCATTAACAATTTGACAGCATATGTAGAATCTTTAATATTTCAGCCAGGATAGACACAAAGTAAAAATCATTTATGAGTAATAAAACTTACACTGAGTGCAAAAGGTTTGATAGAAAAACATTCTAGTTTTGTATATCAAATGTTGTACTAAATTAGAGACAATATTCCACTAGAGGTAAAGATAATAATATCAGTCTCATTTATGGCCCAGAGGTGAACACAACCATCTCAATTTAAATTATTCTAGAACTAATAATACACTTTTTTTAAATATTCACAGCATAAATTACACTCTAATAGTAACTTATATATCTGCAACCTATGCTGATGAATACTATAATATTCATTCTCTTGTGCAACAATCTTGGGAGACAACACGGGTATTTGTTAGGAAATACCATGCAACATAGCATCATTTCTATTTTGTAATGAATTTACTCCACTGCAAATTACAATGTCTCCCACAAAAAATACATTTTTAAAAAAATTACATTTTAAAGTTGGTTGTAACAATGCAATCAAGAAAGCATTATAGTGAAGGTGAATAGTCTCAACTATTATTACTTTTTTAACATGTTGGTATCTGCCCCACACATTATGCCTACACTTCTATGGAAAACCAAATAATGCAATATCAACTCACTATAATTTGAATAATCATTGTTATTCTCGCTTTTTATTTTAACCCAAACCATTTCACATTACTTTTCACTTTCCCTAACACCTGGTAAATGGAGTGGTTATTGCACTAAACAATTTGATATTTCACTGAAAATAAATGTTTTGAGGCACCTTAATAAACAAAATAAATACATTTTCAGAAAGAGGGTTTTGTTTGTATGTGTGCATGCGTGCATGTGTAAAGTCGGATAAATATCATACTTGGTATTTAGGAGCATCTTTCAATGATTGATATGAAGTATTCCTAAAATACCCACCAAACTACCTTTTACATAGAAAAATTATAATTATTCTTAGTTTTCTCAAAAGCAACTCTTAATGATTTTCATTAAAATTCCAATGTTTAACAATGATAAAATGTATCACTTTCATTTTTCATGAGTAGCCTCTCAAGTCATCTTCATACTGACATAATTTTTATAATTGGGAAGTCATAAGAAATAGCCAAAAACTTACTACAGAAAATAACACACTCATTAAAGCACACAATTTGTGTCAAATGAGTTTTAACATAGCATTAGCCATTTTCCAAACATTCCATATTTACACTTTTCCATGAATGTCAGTTGATGGATATGCTTGAAACTTAGCAATTCTTTTTTTCTTTCCATTATCCATCTTCTTATCACCGCTCAACATTTGAACGTTGTTTCTGAATGTTTTATGTAACTAAGCATTTACTGCCTAATCTGATAACATATTTATGCAAAAATGTGTCAAGAATAATTTAATGTGTAGAGTAGAATCACTTTTTGTATGAAGTATATAATATGTAATACATTCATGTGACTCTGTCATGGGTAGAGAACGTTGTATGTGTTTGTGTCAAATCTTTGTCTTTTTATTCTGTTGAACATCTATTATAAAAAGAGACATCAAATTATATGTGCCAGTCAAATTGTTGTTAAGAAAGTCTTTGCCGTATTGTTATTTACCTTATCGTGGCCTGGTGTGTGGCTTTTGATGTAAAATTCATCCTGTCATTTGCAGAGCTTGATATCTACCATAAAAATGCACCTTAAAATGCTTTATTTTATCTTGAATCATTTTAAGGGGTCCAGCAACTCTGCTGTCAAAGGCTTATTTTAAAAGTAGAGCATATAAAGGAATGCAATTCTAATGACACATCCTGTTAAAGTATTTGGATTTCAATTTACATATGCTGTTGATGTTTGTGACAGTGCATAAGTTTATAAGGGCTACAAAATAAGAAGACATACAAGGCAGAGACACACAAAACTAGGCTTGTGCAAATAGTCTTATCACAGAGAAGCACTGCTGTGCAGTTTAGTGGTGCGGACTTCCAATATGCAAGTCGATTACTATCCATGACTGCTTAATCAATTATCAATATAGAATTGGAATACTTAGCTCTCCTATTTGTGTATTTTGCAATTCAAAAGAATTCATGCACTTAAAACATTCAGCAAGATGTAGAACACTTACAAAAAGATGAATCTATAACTCCAAAATACTACAGTGCAAGAGGATTAATGGCTTATTTGCCAGTTTTCTATGCATTTGAACTAGTAATACTTTCATGAAAATGAAATGAAAATATCCTGCTCAGAAGAGAAATTAATGCAGTGAATCAAAACATTAGAGCTATCTACTCATCTTTAATGTAGTAAAAGTATTACAACGCATTTTAAACTGTGCATCTTATAGCTTTCTTTGTCTTTGTGGCTTCTGCAGGTCCCTCTTTTGTTTCCATACTAAGCATTCCAACATCAGTGCAGCAAAATAAAATTTGAACTGGAGAAAAAGACACACAACCCTGAGAGTAATGCAATAAGTGTGTAAACGAGAACACAATGCTTATGGGAAGATGATGTTCCAGAAACTTAAATACTATTTTACAATTTTCCTGAAACAGAGTGACTTTGCCTTAACTATCATAATTTTTAAATTAAATGTACATGATAACAGCCTGATTACAGAGATAGATTTTGGCAGATAACCAAATCAAATAATGCCCTATGCATAAAAAGTTCAAACTACATCTATACTAATGACAAAGAGAAAATCTAGTAAGGATTACAAACCTTTGAGAATATAACTGCGGTTTGATGGGATTCTCTGTGTAGAATGGGGCTGAACTTTATAAAATAAGTATTTCATCATATTTAAAGGGATTATAAGTACAATGTGTATTATGATTGTTATATATATTTGTAATATATAGAGCAAAATGATGAATTGTTAGTTTTAAAATATGTGCTCTATAGCATCTTAAGAAAGGTGATAGGATAGGATTATGCTAGGGAGGGGACGCCTAGCATCTCGACTCACGCAGGGATCTTTTGTGCACACACCCCCAGGAGGAACGGATGAGATAATGGAAATGCAGGTGGCGTATGGGCTGCAGGCGACACACACACGCAGAGGTCCCTAACAGCCACAAGTTCGTAACCTCTCTCCACCCAGCCGGAGAGCGCTCATGGCAGCCCTACCAAACCACTGGAGGGTGACTCACAGGCCCCATCCAGCAGAGACCGGGGAAAGCTCAACCCAGCAGTGGAGGCTCGAGCGGCCTCCATCTGATGGGGCCAACAAGTTCCAACATGCAAGTCATCTGTTTGCAGTCGTCTGACACACAGCCCTGGAGCCAACCTGTAAAACGTGAAAAAGGAAGATGACAGGGAATAAGGGAAGAGAAATTTGGGGGAATCAATGAGCCTTCCCAGCATCCGCCTAGTGACCCGGAAAACCCCCAAAAAACCCATGGGTGCAGGAATCGAACCCACGACCTCCCAAATGCGGGCCAGAGATGCAACCACCTGAGCCATCCCACTCAGTTAAAAAAGGTGTTACTAAAGTATTACCTCCCCATTTTAAAACACCAGCTATTTCAGCTGTTCATTTTGTTTACATGAATACTGGAACTTTGTTCATTCAATAAAGTGCACAAATGAATAAGAAGAGTCCATCTGAAGACATAAGTGATAAACTCACTCTTCACTTTTAAAAAATAATCAAATATACAACAAACACACAACTTTCTCCAGCCATTACCAATTTACTGGTATCTGCTATACATTGCACTGTTCATAAAAAAAAATCTGATGTGTTACACTCACATGACTTTCTCTACTCTTGTACAAACTATTTATACAAATGCTTATTCTCCATCTAGTTCATGTTAATCAAGATAAACATTTGCAGACCCTATCTTATTGCTAATTTTCTTGTAGATGTAGGGGAAAATATACTTACAAGGGCAATATAGAAAAACAGTAGCCTTTAAGCACATACATATCTCTTAATAGCTGGTTGCTAGGTGCAGCACCATTCCCTTTGCCACAGATTATAACTCTTTGCATATACAAGACAAAAAAATGAATAACGAATTCCCATTTGAGAAAATAAGTATTGAAAAATTTAAGGGAATAACAGGCAATATCTCGAAAATGGTTCACTCAACAAAAAAATGTATATGACATAAATTGTGTATTTTAACGCGATCTACATTTTTTGTGTAGTACCTTTTTGTCTATCTCTTATGGTTTACCAGTTATGCAAAAGTCGTTCACAATAAAGAATACTTTTGGAGACATTCCCAGAAAATTCAAGATATACATTTTATTTGCCATAAAAATATCTTAAACATATGATATTTTAATCAAAATCGTTAGAGCCATTTTTGAGAAAATTAAAATTTTCGAAAAATCTTCCATGTAAAGGGTACTCTGGGGTGGGGGGATTTTCTTGAAAACCTTCGTGTCGCATCCTTGGAAGATACTGAACCCAAATACCAAGTTTGGTGTTTATCCGACTGTTCGTTTCTGAGTTATGCTGTTCACAGACACACAAACAGACACACAGACACACACACGGACATGTTTCCAAAAATGCTTTTTTTGGATTCAGGGGGTCTCAAAACATGTATTTCCGGTGAAATCTCGGTATCGAAATTTTGGGTGGAATACAATACTTCCCCTACTTACTATACGTAGTAGAGAAAGTAAAAAATGATTCTTTAATCTAATTTACATTAATCATTATAAATGCTTGCCTTAAAATTGCTTCAGCAGCAATGCAGATGTGAGAACAACACTCAACTGCTTATATCACAATTAAGTTTCATTAGTAATGAATTAATCTAGGGGAAAAACAATTGCATATCTTAATACACCTTATACAAATGCCACACTGAAATAAACAGACTCCGAATATTTTGCAAATGGCCAACTTTTAAACTAATTTATGTAAATTTCATAGTTTAATGAACTCTACATTTTTCCTGTTAAAGTTCTATCTCTTATGGTTTCAGTTATACAAAATTCAATGAGAATGAAGAGAAGTTCGAAGGTTATTTACAGAAAATTCAAGATGTATTATAATGTATGTTATAAGCATTTAACATTTTTACCTTCTCTACTACGTATAGTAAGTAGGGGAAGTATTGTATTCCACCCAAAATTTTGATACCGATATTTCACCGGAAATACATGTTTTGAGACCCCCTGAATCCAAAAAAAGCCTTTTTGGAAACATGTCCGTGTGTCTGTCTGTCTGTGTCTCTGTCTGTGTGTGTGTGTCTGTGAACAGCATAACTCAGAAACGAAGTCGGATAAACACCAAACTTGGTATTTGGGTTCAGTATCTTCCAAGGATGCAACACGAAGGTTTTCAAGAAAATCCCCCCACCGCAGAGTACCCTTTACATGGAAGATTTTTCGAAAATTTTAATTTTCTCAAAAATGGCTCTAACGATTTTGATTAAAATATCATATGTTTAAGATATTTTTATGACAAATAAAATGTATATCTTGAATTTTCTGGGAATGTCTCCAAAAGTATTCTTTATTGTGAACGACTTTTGCATAACTGGTAAACCATAAGAGATAAGACAAAATTTTACTACACAAAAAATGTAGATCGCATTAAAATACACAATTTATGTCATATACATTTTTTTTGTTGAGTGAACCATTTTCGAGATATTGCTTGTTATTCCCTTAAATTTTTCAATATTTATTTTCTCAAATGGGAATTCGTTATTAATTTTTTTGTCTTGGATATGCAAAGAGTTATAATCTGTGGCAAAGGGAATGGTGCTGCACCTAGCAACCAGCTATTAAGAGATATGTATGTGCTTAAAGGCTACTGTTTTTCTATATTGCCCTTGTAAATATATATTCCTCTTACATCTACAAGAAAATTAGCAATAAGATAGAGTTTGCAAATGTTTATCTCGATTAACATGAACTAGATGGAGAATAAGAGTTTGTAAAAATACTTTGTACAAGAGTAGAGAAAGTCATGTGAGTGTAACACATCAGATTTTTTTTTAATAAAAATCAAAGGGTTAAGTTCAAACTGCAATATATTGTTTAAGAGCAGCAATGTAAATGAATTGTTTACTTGTGCAGTGCAAAAAGTATCAGTGGAAAACTGGAGAAAACGTGCAAACATGTGCAAAAACTTGAACAGTTTTATTGGGACATGGATTAACAGATGAGGTTAGTGATCGATTTGTAGTCAATTTAGAAGATCAGACAGTGACTGCGAGGAACATTTGGAGATATCCGATATAGAACAAGGAGGAATACCAACCAGCAAATCCACCATTGGCCCTTCCTGTTCTTTTGAAAGAGTTTCTGTTCTACCCCACTATCTGACCGACCCCAAAGGATGACAAAGACACCTAGAGCAGGTGAGTATTCTCTCTTTCTACAAAGCGAGTGACAACTTAAAGTACTTGTACTACAGTGGATTTGACCTGTAAATTAATTCCAGTTTGGATGTACATTGTTGCGAGGAATTGTTTATCAAACTAAATACTAGTTATAACTTAATACCAGTTATAAGCCAGCTGTAATGAACTTAAGGTAGCAGGGTATAAAATATCAGAAGTAGAGCATCTGCTCTGGGAGCATGAGTGGCAAAGTTCACACTCTAGCTATCATATACATTACTCTGCATTGATGTATGTAATTTTAGCCATAGTGGTGTTGTATTTACCTTTCAAGGTATATGGGTGTCTAAGACCCAAATTGTGATTATCACACACCTACCAAGGATGGTAATTGAAGCTGGTGGGTCAGACAATGTTGTAAATATAAAATTCACACAAGTAATGAGAGTTTTCATCAATCACCTGCGGAAAACATACACTACATGAGAGTACTGAAAGTCCAGCATCTCCAAGATCTTACGGTATTAGGAACAGGTGTACTTACTACATAAAAATTTACGTGTAAATTTTGATTCATTTAGGGAGAGAGGTGTTGTATATGGCAGAAAAAAATAATCATTAATTGTATGTGTCAGGTATAATTGCTTAATTGTTGGGATGTATTAAGCATATTGTATGATATTGTGATGTACGAGACGAGGATGGTCTGAAAAGTTTCCGACCTCAACATGAAGATGTCAGCACTCGTAAATAAAAGCTAGTGAATTTCATTGTTCATCTGTTGACAGTTACTCACCAAAGTTTCAGCCATTTTGGATGCTCAGTTGTTATGTAACATCATTTGAGTGAGGTGATGGGAGTGTTTTTATGAAAATGGACAAAATTGAGTATCGAGCTGTCATTAAATATTTGTTTTTGAAAGGCAATACGCCTACGCAAATCAAAGATGAGTTGGATTCTGTGTATGGGGACTCTGCACCATCATTTACCACAGTGAAATTTTGGGCAGCTGAATTTAAACGTGGCTGTAAGAGCTTGGGAGACGATGAACATTCGGGACGTCCAAAAACTGCAACTACCAATGAAAACATCGCCAAAGTTCACCAAATGGTGCTAGACGACCGCCAAATTAAAGTGAGAGAGATAGCAGAGGCTATGAACTGTCAAAAGAACGTGTTTGTCACATATTAAATCAGCATTTAGACATGAGAAAGCTGTCCGCGTGTTTGTCTGCCGCATTTGCTCACGTTAGACCAAAAACGTGTTCGAATGAACATTTCCAACGCAGTTTAGGCGCAATAAATCCGAGCTTTGGCGCCAATTAATTACTGTAGATGAAACTTGGATACACCATTATATGCCCGAAACAAAAATACAGTCAAAACAGTGGACTGCAAAGGGGGAACCGGCTCCAACCGTTTTTTCGGCTGGGAAAGTGATGGCGACTGTTTTTGGGGATAGTCATGGAGTTATTTTAATCGATTATCTTCAAAAAGGAAAAACCATTACAGGAGCATACTACGCATCATTACTTGACAAGCTGAAGGCAGAACTTGCAGAAAAACGGCCAAATTTGGAGAAAAAGAAAATCCTGTTTCACCAAGACACACCTCAGCGGTTGCAATGGCGAAAATCCACGAATTACGGTATGAACTGCTTGACCATCTGCCTTACTCACCAGATCTAGCCCCAAGAGACTTCTTTTCGTTCCCTCATCTGAAAATTGCGCTCGGAGGACAGAGATTTTTGTCAAATGAAGAGGCAATCACCTTCGTGAACAATTATTTTGCAGAGAAAAACGCCGAGTACTATTTGGACGGGTTACACAGATGGGAGCATCGCTGGGAGAAGTGTATAGAGTTACAAGGAGATTATGCTGAAAAATAAAAATAAATCTGAAAAAATGTCTTGTATCTTTATTAGGTCGGAAACTTTTCAGACCACCCTCGTAAAATAGATACGGCAAAGCCTGCCTCTGAAAATGCAGCAACAAGCTGGCGCCTTGAAACTACTGATGGAACAAATAGGGAGTACTGATGGGGAATCATGCACCCCTGAGTGCACAAATATCCAAATTTGGTGAAAGTTTAGTGAATACATGACATACTGACCGTATGGCATCCAGAATGTTTGAGCACATAGGTCAAACAATATAAAAACTCCCTATCGGAGGGTAGGTGGCACAGAGCAAGGAGAAACCTACAGGAGTACCATAGTATGCAGTATGTACTACCCGGTAACGTCACTCTATCCGACAGAGGCTCTTATGCGTTGTGTCAGATACTTCGAGTATACTCCAGTCATTGTAAAAACTCTACTTTATTTTACAATAAATCAAGATTTAAACTCTGCATCGGCTTTGCATGGTGCCATCAGTCACCAGTACCACCACTCGGCAATCCTAGGATACATCACTGCCACACTTCCTCTTGTGACTTGATCTGGCTGGACGTACTGTACAATGAGATCTTTTGATATTCCATATCAAAAAAATCTCATTGTACAGCACATCCAGCCACATAATGCCATCTACAAGTCACAAAAGGAAGTGTGGCAGTGAATCCAGGCTGTAGATGGCAACAATGGTCTCCGAAACATATCCAGTAAGCTCTGGTGTGAAGCTGAAGCATACAAGAGTCAAATTTTCTAAATTCATATTTCCAAATTAACCAATATGAAGCACATTAAGGGAAATTGAAAATGTATTAAATTGTTCTGCAAAGGAAGTGAAATAAAGTAAATAAACAAAATATAAGTAGAGAGTAGAGTGCAACAAGATGGTTCAGTACATATGAGCTTATATTCACCTTCACTTCAATCTTATCTGCAAAAGATTTTAAGGAAATGAAGACATAAACATTAAAAATAAATGTATTAAGATATTTTTCTTTAGCTCAATTTTTTTTTTCCTTTTAGAATTTATGTATAACAAAATAAGTATAACTCTTAATCTTATTTGTATAATGAAGTACAATTTTCTTTTTCATCTAGTGGAAAATGTTGACTTGAATAGATGACTTTATAAAGAACATATACTGACAAAGAAAAAAATGCTGAGATTCATTGCACAAGTGAAAAGACTAAGCTGGAAAGTACTAGAAGCATGTTCATTTTATAAACATAATCCATCACACATCAATGATTACTTTCATAACCAAACTCTCTTAAATGTCTCGATTTTTTGAGAGTAAAATTCCAATTCAATACACAAGAGCCATGTTTTCACTTTGATGCACAATTTTTTTTTTTTTTCATTTCAATAAAAACTTATTACAGAGCCATTTCTCTGGTAAACTATTATACAAAGTTGGCATTACATGAATAACTTTGCATATATTTTGGTAACAAGTTACACTTGGAAATATACTGTTACTTGAAAAGCATATCCCTGTTTCAAAGATATCACTAATGCACTTTATACACTCCCAGTACAAGATGAAAAATACAATGAAATAAATAAATAAATAAATAAATGACTAAATGAATGAAGGTATAAATACATCAGACTTCCTTTAAGCAAAACATTACAACCTATGTATAATAAATTCTGGGATATGTAAAATGTTATGCTAATTTCATTCATGTTTATATTATTCCATATTGCACACTGAAAACTACATTCTAATTAAAACCAAACATACAAGGGGAAAGAGATAAGAATAAGTCACTTATAGATTTCACTTTTATAATATTAAGTAAGGCAATATTCTTCCAAGGAGTGCAATAAAATTACAGCATGTTACCATACGGTTTATGCCTCATGAAATGTGCAATTCTTTATCAGGTTTTCTAATAAGCCATAAAATATTTTTTTCGGGTCAGGTTACGAGGCTTTCATTCAGCTTAAAACACTTCCTTCTTTTCCCCTTTTTTTACCATGTTTAATCAAATGCAATACACAAATTCAATGACCAAACTTCATTCACAAAATGGATGATGCATTAAAGTTCAGTGCAAACTCAACGCTGCCTTTCCATGTAGCAATGCTACTTGCAATGTTTCCTTTATGTACATTCAGATGCATACTGTATCTTGTATTTTACTTTCTCTGGGTTAATTCACAACCAGGTCTGAATGTATGTAATACAAAACTTAATTCAAAGTACAGTTAAACCTAACAAGTAGTTTTGGGTTCAATAAACACTAGGTAAGTATCAACAATGACTGGAACTTAGAAGTGTTTATTAGATTCAAAATTACTTTTTAATTCTGTATTTCACACTGTACAAAAATCCAGTTAATGTTTCTTCTTTAACAGTTGAACCTGGTTTACTGAAATGACATGAAATCTCTGTTCTTTCTTATGCACCAACTATAAGGAAGTACTTATACATCTTGGTTCCCTTTGCCCTTATTATAAAACCTAGTGAACCACCACCATTTTGTGTTCTTTAATAGAGTGGTGGCAACAAACCAAGGGAATCTTAAAAGTATGAGAACTCCAAAATACACCTTGAGGTGGTTGTGCTTCAAAAATCAGCTAGAAAGAAGTAAGCTAAGAACTGATAAAGTTTAATAAGATGTAGAACCACTCATTTACAGCAAACATTGCTAAAATTTCATTATACATATACCAAATAGTTTACAATAGATTATAAATATATTTTACATCTGTATGGGGTTGCTAGTCTCCCACAGGACGCTTCCCTGGGTGGCAGATAGGGGAACGATCACCAGATATAGTGGGTATCAGGGAAATAAAATACTTGGGGGGACAAAAACTAGCATCTACCGCCTTGTAGAGAGCTACTGATTATTAAAGGCTAAAGGAAGAAAACCCTGATTAAAAATTACTTGGTCCTGCAGGTTGGGGGTTGATGCAATGGGTCAACTCCCCATTCGTTGGAAAAAAGGAAATGTTAGAAAACCCAAAGAATTACAGCTGGACATATTTAAGAATATTCGAAAAAGGCTACAGAAATGGATGATGACAATTGGAACATGGAACATACAGGGAATGAATAATAAATTTGGAGAAATATGTAAAGAATTAGAGATTAGAAACCAAGATATTATAATATCAGAAACAAAAAAGAAAGGAAATGGTGCAGAAAGTACAGAATCTTTCATGCATTTTTATAGTGGAGTGTCTAAAAATTAAAGAGCCAAATGTGGAGTATCTATATTAATAAAAAATAAATTTAGAAAATATGTTACATACTGGGAGCCCATAGATGAAAATTTGATAAGAATTAACATAACATATATGGACATAAAGTTACAATATTAGTTAGCAATGACGAGAATAAAAGATTAATTTTACAACAAAATAAATGAAGTATTAGAAGAAATTGTAAATGGAAGGGTGATTATAACTGCAGAGATTTTAACAGTAGAACAGGGAAGGAAAACAAAGTAAAATTGTAGGTTCATATGGAGAAGATATAGTTAATGACAATGGCAATGGATTGACATATCTGAACAGAATTCCTTTAGAATATTAAATAGATATAATCAGCATAGGGATATCCTAGATTTACAAGATACCAGGATACACTTCAACAAAAATCAATTATTGGTTACATTATAGTTAAACAACAAACAAAATTAAAGGTGCAAGATGTGAGAGTGTATAGAGGGTGAGGTTATTGAGTAACCATTTCTTAGTCAATTCCAAAATCTTATTTCCTATTATAACAGTGAATGGTGGAGAAGTTCAAATTGAGGGAGATAAGCATGAAAAATCTGAAATAAGTGTTCATAAATATAATTTTACAAATTTAGAAGATGAAACCACCGTTTGTCTGTACAGGAAAAGACTAAATGAGAAATTAACAGAAACATTTGATTCTACGCAAATTTAATATCAGTGCATTTTCGATAAATTACATGAAGCTGCAAAAGAAGCTACTGGTGAAAAATTTGAGTTAAAAAGAGAATAGCTATTATTATCGGAATAAGGAAAGGAAGTATAATTAAAGAGAGATCTTTATCTAAAATGGCTAAACACAAAGGATATGGAAAGAACTTAGAAAACAACGAGCAAAGATTAGGAAGAAAATATCAAAAGCAAACCACAACAGTTGGGAAAAAACATGTCAAAAGATAGAACCGTTATTGTAGGAAAAAGGAGTACAGAAGCTTAGAGGACTTTAACAAATATTAGAAGGAATGATAAAGAAGTGTTTTGTAAATATATTAATTTTCAATTATGGGAAAAGTATTTTAAGTACTTACTGATACAAAGCGGAGAGCAATATATGAGTGCAATGGAGGAAGAAGTTAATGAAAAATTGAATGAGTATATGCACTTGGAACCAGAAACAGTAAAGGAAGCAATAAAATCATTAAAATGTGGAAAAGCACTAGGGATTGGAGGTATCCTGGCTGAATTGCTAAAGCATGGAACAGATAAAACTATACGAACAATTGAGAGATTTATTTGAAAACTGATTGAATGGTGAGGATGTGCTAGAAGATTGGAAAATAGGATATATTTCCACAATACATAATAAAGGTAGAAAAGATAAATGTAAAAACTATAGAGGCACTAAAATAAATAGCACATTAAGTAGATTAAGTGTAAAATAATTAAGCATTTCCTTGAGCTACAATACAAAGATTTGGAAGCAGATGAACAGTCACATCAACTATTGATCATATATTCTGTTTACAACCGATCATAGAGAAGAAAACAGCTAGAATGCAACCCCTCCATTTGGTGTTCATTGATAATGAACCATTATGATAATGTGCCATTATCACAATTATGGTTAGCTTTAAAATTGACGGAAATTAGACCTATTTTGATAAGAGCATCTCAAACTGTATATGAAAATGCATAAAAGTAAAAATGGGAAAATATTTGTCAAGCAGATTTTATGTTAATAAAGGATTACAGCAAGGATGTTGTTTATCTGCTACATTATATAAAATTTACACAGAAAAAACTACAGAAGGCTGGAACAATAAATGTAAAAATATGGGAATTCCAACAGATGACTCAACAATATACTCCCTGCAGTTTGAGGATGATCAGTTAACTCTGGCCCAAGAATATGAAGACGTAGAATATCTTGCAAGGAAATTGATTCAAGAATCCAACAAATAGGGCCTAATGTAAATATGGATAAATCCAAATATTTGGCCATTGGAGATGTTCATCAAGATTTGGTACTAGAAGAGAAAATCGGGATAATTAAACACACGGGGGAATATAAATACCTGAGAGCAGAGATTACACAAGATAGGAAATAAGATCAAAGATAAACTCAGAAAAGTATGCTATATCTACTTTAAATATATTATAGGATAAACAGGTCTCAAAAGAAACTAAAACTATAATTTTTAAAGCAATAGTTACAAGTATTATAACCTTTGGCTCCAAATGCATGGACTCTGAACTATCAGTTAAAAATAAAATTATTTGCAACAGAAATGGATTATTGGAGATCTGCTAGGATATCTACAAGACAAAAAATTAGAAATGACATTACATATAAAAGAAAATATGGATGTTCAAAATTCAATTTTAGATTTTATTCAACAGAAATAATTAGAATGGTATGGGCATGCTATAAGAATGGAAGATGAGCGATTACCCAAAAGAATAATGGAGTGGACATCACCAGGAAGGAGAAAAGGAAGACCACATAGCACGTGGATTCAAGGAATTAGAGGGGCAATGATCAATTGGGAAATTGAGGAAGATTTATGGTCCAACAGGCAAGAATGGAGAAAAGTAATAAGATGATGTTAAAAACTGTAGTCTTGGGTGCCAGAAAAAGGTTTGTACATTGTAAAACTGGAAACATAAATAGTTTACAAAGATAGCAATAGAAACTCATACTTCTTAAAGGGCAAAGCAATCCTGGTGGCTTATGAAGTAGAAATTCACATTCTTCTGTCTAGCAATGTTGAACAATTATAATAAAAATATGTGTTTTTACCTCAATTTATTTTAATAAATAATCACTGAAAATTTGATTTAATGAATGTGATAATTACAAGCAAGAATGAAACTGAATATACCTCTACTGATTCCAGAAGCACAATATATACAGAATGGCCATAAAATCTCAATACATTTTCATGTTCCTGGTTTGCTACAACACAATAAACATTACATTGGGATAGAATAGACCTTATAAAGCCTAATGCAGTTCAACATGTTCACCTTCATTATCAACACAAGACAATCACCGAGTCAATCTACTTGGACATGCTGCAGTTTCTCCTGAAGCCACAGCTACGACAGGATGTTATCCTTGCCTCTGTCATTTATCAACAAGGTGGGGCACCACACCACTATGAAAGCATTGTACAGAACCAGCTGAATGAAACCTCTTCTAACCAGTGGATCAGAAGAGTGACGGATCACATGTGGACTCCCTGTTCCCTAACCTCACTCTCCTTGACCTTTTTGCATAGGGTTTCATCAAGAGCAGAGTTTATGCTACCAAGATGCCAGAAGTGTATGAACTGAAACAACAAATAAGAGCAGCATGCTTGCTAATAACCCCTCAAATCTTACAGTGTGTATTCCATAGAACCACAAGGCAATGGGAACTGTGTTGATAATGAAGGTGGACATGTTAAACTGTATTAGGCTTTGTAAAGCCCTACTCAGGTCTAATATAACTTGTGTTGCAGCAGACCATGAACATGAAAATGTAATGGGATTTTATGGGCACCCTGTATAATAATATACACTATGACCACAACCTAACTTGTATGGCTTCTGAAATGAGTACACAGCATTGCTTCTGAAATAAGGAATTATACATTTCCTAAAATGTTTTGTTTTTTATACATTTTAAAACTATTCAAGCTGCAAAAAGGAGCTGAATGAATTTAAAAAAAGAATGGTAGGCAGTTAGACATGTCTCTTCAAAACCAAATGCATTTTTAGTAGACTTTTTTGTCATTTCATTTATAAGCTATTTGGTAACAGGATAAATGAATAAAAATTTACATGGATGAACTGAAATATCTTCCTTTTAACTCTTTTAGAAGAGTATACATTCCATCTTGTTTTACATAACCTAACCTTTTGACAGTATACCAAGTCATATTTTCATGAAGTAATTGTTGGTTAAAGTGCATTTGCTCTGTTGCAGAGAAGCATTTATTAGAGATTTATTCCTTCTTGGAGAAGGTCTGTTCAAAAGCATTAATTTTTTTCAAAGCCACCTCTGCAGTGAAGAACACAAAAGCACAATTAAATATTTGTTAGAAAATTTTTACTTTCATATTACAAAAAGCAAAATATTGATAAAACAAGCAATACTGCATCATCAATTCTGTGAATAAGGTTTGCTCTAACTGTTGCAGAACAGCAGATGGAATAAGTAATTTTATAGAGTATCATAAACTTCATTTCCAGCTCAATAAAAATGTTTTAAGTTAAACAATCGAATGTTTAAAAACAATACTTTCATAAGTAGCTGTCACCACTCAAGACAATGGCATTTGGAGCTACTGTGATTTCGACTGCAGTCAAATGAAATTTTAGTTGTATATTCTCTAAACACTAGATTGGCTGTAGAGGACCGAGTGCATGGCCTGCTTATGTCTTACCCCATTCACATTTCTGTGCAAAGGCATTTTAAGAGCTAGATGTATGAGATTTCAATTGAATCAAGGGAAAGCTCATATAGCTACTGCCTCTTTACAATATTCAGATCTATGATAAGTTAACAAAACCATGTTTCTTTTAATCTCCTGCAACATCATTAGAAGAATACTGAATTTAGTATCACACTGTATTATGATTGCTTTTATTTCTGTTTCAACTGTAATTTTTTTTTTGAATAACACATTGAATCATTTCAACTTAAAGAATACATTAAGTCTGTAGACTTTAAAGATTAATAATTGAAAACAAAGCTAAGTTATCTCCAAATTATATGTACTGAAGCTGTTCTTTCTCCTACTTGAATAAGTTCTATGATAAGTATAAATAAATCATAGATTACACATAAAGTAGCTTAATGAACATATTATGCTTTCATTTCTTCTCCTGTGTTAAATATTCTGAAAAATGCTTAGGATACCTGAAACCCGTAATATAAACAAGAGCCGTAATACTTTTATAAAGCTATGCTCTTTGATCTCAGGATTTCTGACAGTAATACACGAAATACTGTACCAAGCCATCGTGGCCAGACCATGATCGCGTGTATGCTTGATTTGCTTGCACTGCAGTGACCTTGGTATGTTCTGCTAGCTCACTAGCAGTGAATGATCCACTCAAAGCTACACACTCTAACAGTTATGAATGTCAACTGTGTCAGTTGTTGCCTTCTGTTCATGCTGTGAAGAGTTTGTTCACCATGCATCTCAAAAGTAAAAGTTTATTCGAACATCTGTGTTGTGTGTGAATTACTTTAGAGTATTCTTATTGCTGTTCTTGTCTTGTTACTATGTAGTACACTGGAATGCCTGTTGAAAAACTCATGCTTGAACAAAGGATTTTTATGCATTATGTAAAAACTGAATCATGTAAACAGGTGTGTGGACAATTTCACGAGACATTTCCTGGTATTCCAGTTCCAAATAGAGATACTGTGAGATATCTGATTAATAAGTTTAGGTCAACAGGATCGCTAAACCTAAGAAGTGAAAAAAAAAAAAAAATGTTCTAACAATGGAAAAAATTAACAAAATAGGTACATCGTTTGAACACATTCCAGAGTAGGCTCTCAGGCATATTGCACAGTAAGTGTGTGTTTCAGAAACCTCTGTTCATTCAGCTGCTAAACTTTTAAAATTGAAACCCTACAGAGTGATACTATTCATTATATACAACCTCATGACAACAAGGATTGCCAGTGGGAATTTTAGAATAGAAAACACCCCAATGTAGTAGACAGCATGCGGAGCACACATACACGCAATCCAGGCCGGGCCATAAAACAAGCGCTCTGTATAATAACATTAGCAAAGCTTTGCACTGCCTTTTAAATATCACAAAACTGTAAGGCAATAGTAGGAAACCATCCAAGAATATTAGAATGAAATTAAGATTTCTTAAAAACAGATTTTGTTTATGCTAATATTTAACATTTTGGGGGATAATAATAAGCGAAATAACATTCTGAAATGATGTGAGAAAATGTTAACTATGAATAACTGTTCTTCAGGCATACACAATAACATAACAAAGGCCTGCATTTTTTTTTCTTGTTCTTTTGTTTTTTAATTTTCCATGCAGTTTTCCATATGCAATAACTTGCATTTTCAGCCAACATGCTTCCAGCACTCAGCAAATACTATAAGTATTATAAAATAAATAACACACACACACATTTTTAAAAAAATAAAATAAACCCTCAGCATATTAAACGTTTCTCTGGAATGCAATTGAGGCCACACTGATGCTGCACAGACACATGGTGATCACACCAAGCACAATGTAAACTGATGTGATTAACCAGAAAGCAAACAGGTATAGTGTTCTATTACAATAGTGTTCTGCTCTAGGGTCGTAGTTTGGTTCATATTCTTTGTATACCCATACTGAACCTGAATGAGAAAAACCAACATTATTAATAATGTACTGAAATAGAGAAATGTTTAACAGTTCAATATAAAGCATTCCATTCCTTTCTGTGCACCATTGGTTCCCTAAACATTATACACCTTCCAATATTTGGAGAGGAGATAAACATTTCAAAACAAGAACGAAATGTACTGCAAACATGGGTTCTAAAATTAGCATCCTCTGAGATACAAGTAAATATTTATAGCAAAATCAACTTATTTTCTAATGTGAGCTCTCTGGCAAGAAACAAATGAAGAAACAGAATGCAATTACGGTATTCAGTATACCTTTGTGCTTGTATCAAAGGAATATTAATCATAACATATAAACTTATATTGGGGTATTACAGCTAGGTATGTTATTTTCATATCTGCTGAATCAGGATAGGTTTCACTGAATCATATCTGGGCATCTGACATTAAATTTCTGGGCCTTCAAGTAGACAGATATTTAGATTGGAAAGTTCACATTAGGTATATCATACCCAAACTCAGTTCTGCATGTTATGCTATCCGAGCATTGGTAAATGTCAGTTCTATAGATACACTTAAATTAGTATACTATGCATATTTTAACTCTATCATTGAATATGGAATATTATTTTGGGGAAATTTGGTAGAAAGTCAACGAATATTCCTCATGCAAAAGAAGGTTATAAGAATCATTTCCAGCACTCATAGCAGACACTCTTGCAAACATCTTTTTAGAAGACTAAAGTTATTAACCCTACCTTGCATGTATATATTTTCAATCTTAAAATTCTATGTATGCAATCGAACCACATTTATTACAAACATGGAAATTCATGAGATAAACACTAGACAAAAGGGTAACATCCATCGTCCCAGTACAGAGCTTTCTTGCTTCCAGAAAGGTGTATATTACGAGACCATAAAAATATTTAATACTCTCCCTAATGATCTTAAGAGAAAAGTTGACAATTTCAATGTCTTTAAAGCTGCTGTTAAAGAGTACCTATGCTCAAAAGCATATTATTCTGTACAAGATTATCTGAATGACAAATTATCCTAATGATAATACTTATATAGCTCTGTAAGTAGTATTAGTAAATATTAATGGCAATTGCCAGTCATATTTGATATCTGCTCTAGAATTAATGAAACTATTTAAATGTATGTATATTAAGAACTGACAGTAAATGCTATGCATTACAAATCAAATAGAACAAAATGATCAGACTAACAAAGGTAAAAACGTAGTGAATGTTAAAATAACTGTTCTTGCCTATACGTATGTTGGCCTTATAACGGTAAGGAGGTGTTTGGCTCTGTACAGGATTGCACTTGATTTGTTTCATTTTGTGTATAATGTGTCCTTGTTTTGTTTTAAATGTTCTGTATACTATGTAATATTTGTGTATATATGTAACTTTGTTGTACATTTCCTTAACACGCATATAGTGTTTGTATTTTGTTTCAAATGTTCCATATTCTGTGTAATATTTATGTTTATATGTAGTTTTTGTACATTTTCCTTGACATGTTCTATGTTCACAGGCCTTTGTGGCTGCTGGTGAACTCACAGAATGCAATCTAATCTAATCTGTTCATACTTCCTCTCCAAATATTGAAACGTTTTTTCAGAATATGCTAAATTGCATGGCTTAATTTTTACATCATACCTTTGTAAATTAAATTTACTGTCTGGCTAAAAGCCATTTTATATGTTCAATCATTAAAAAAACTGCAATAAACAGTCAAAAAACCAATTTTTACCTTTTATGCCTATTATTTGCCAAGATTCATTGGCAACTTTTGACATAAAAGCTATTTTTATCATATGGGCAATATTTAGTCCTTCATGTGATGATTTAAACACCTTTTACCATGGATCCGCATTAAGTTCTCCAACTTTAAGCAGAGTTTTCTACATTACACATTTTTAGAAGTTTGCCAACACTTTAAATGCTCCTTAAAATACAAACATACTATACAATATTCATTCTAAGTTAAATGCTGGGATGGTAAGCTCAAGTAAGTGCGAATGACTTTTGCACAATTGTGAATGAATGAATGAAAAGAAAGCAAAACTTAAAACTTATTCTCTATGTGTATAGCACATCTCTTGTCAGTTAATCATGAGTAAATATTAAAGCTCATGGCAAAAAGTTGACAATTACATCTTAAGGAGCAGTTTTTAGTAAATCCCTGAAAATTGGTTCAAAGAACATAATTTGGAAACTACTTTACTCATAAATATCATATCATCGGCCAAGAAGTGAAACCTCGTACTTGATTTTTTGAAGTTTTAAGCTATTGGTACCTAAGGTTATAAAAAAAAGATCATACATATTTATTGTGATACCTCGTATCTTTTAAGCTATATTGACTTAAATCTCAATTGAAGTGGTACCAATAAGTTGACTGTTACAAATACAGCTGTAACCTTCTGGTGAGACTACATATATCTGTTGGTACTTAGTGTAGACTTAAAATGGTATCATCCGGGAAATAAAGAGAATATTTAAATCGATAAGGAGAAAAGTGTGAAATATTTGAGTTTTAAAATGATAAAATGGAAGAGAATGAAAAGGCAGAGGCAGATAATTTTCCAACGCCAGAAGATTTGCAGAAGAAAGTTTATTTTCTTTTGGAACAGTTACAGTTGATGGCCTTAGAGTTACCACCAAAATATGAACAGAGAATACCATGCGAACTACTGTCTGGTTTAGCAAATGCTTTGCTAAATGATACCGTTTTTTAAATTGTAAAAGGACTTATGGAAATTCAATATATTACTGAAAAGGCATTATTTCAACAGAGATTACAGATGTTAAATAGATATACAATGGAATGCCAGGTGTTGCAAAGTGTGACAAATGAAGAGCGCAAGAGACAGGAAGTAGTATTACATTTACAACAGAGAGAGGAACTGAAGCAGAGACATGTGAAATTAGTTCTGGAATTAGATCAGAAAGTAAGTGATCAGCAAGTTACATTAGAGAAAGCAGGAGTGCGCCTGGTTTCTTTGTTATGAATAAACCTCTGGATGTTAAAGTGCAACTGTACTTACTTGACTTTATACTCAGATTAAGGAAAATGAATTTGCCAGCAAGTTAGCATGCCACTTCTGTAGGAGTATGGAGTCAGTATTAAAACATTTCCATGTTAAAAAAAAAAAAAAAAGTGGAAACCACAAGTTCTGCTGCTTGCTAATGAACAGCATTGCTTTTGTTTTATTTCACAGGCTTAATGTAATAAAGAGGTAAATCAATATTAACAGCTTTTTTCTTTACTATAAGGGCCCACTGTTTTTATTTGCATATATTATTATAATTCTCTACCTTTCTTTTAGCATTCAAGAATAGGTTAGGCTTGGCAAAACCAATGTTCTATTATATTACTTTTCAAGATATAAGGTATCACAACACAACTTAAAAGGGTTCAGTTGATCACCATACAAGCAAGCTATGACAGGCATAATGTATAGACTGGTAACTACATAAAATTAATAATTTGTCATTCAACTTTTAGAATAAAAAATGGTGAAGGATTCTGAGACTGAATAGAGTAATACTATTAAAGCTTTTAGACAAGGACATTGAAATTCATTCAAATAAATAATAGTTGATGCAAGTAATAATATAAGTAGCAATGAAATTGACCCACAGAATAGTTAACTTTTTGCTATGGTTCATGAGTATTACTTAATCCTGTAAATAGCATAACTCTGGACAGTCCTTCTGTATATATTTCCTTTCAACCACCCACAGAACAAAACCATATTAATCTTAAAATTCTTCTTTCACCATACATGATACAAGACTGATACTAATGATAATCTATACTGATTTCCACCGGAATTGCCTAGTTTTGAAATTGAACAGCCTGATGAAGGTTTTGCAACTTTGCAAGAAAATGATGATCCTGTAAATACATACCCTTAGTTACTCCCGCAAATATTTGATTTCTTCAGCAACCAGAGCAAAAGAATAATCTTGTTCAAGTTCTGTCCCAAATGATACAACATAATACTGAACTAGAGATTAAAACTATCATTGACAATCCAGACTGAATTCCAAAGAATATGACTGATTCTGAAATTGATGAGCCTTAGGAAGAGTTGGGTGCCTTTGCAAGAAAACCAAAATGATGAATAGAACTTAAATTTAGGAAGGGAAAAAGGAAAATTAAGAAACACAGAAACAGAGATGAGCAGCAAGATATAACCTGGAAAACCCTATGTAGGTTTAGAACAAAAGAAGAATGAAAGAGTGCATGGGGACCTAAAAGAGAAGAACAGAAATCGGAACCTACTTGTCCAAGTGAACTTGTCAGAAATTAGACTTAAGTCAGGCCAAAGTATAGATGAAAACTCACGGATGATAATTTTCAACACCCTGTGATCAAAAAACAATATACATGGTATTGCTTATCAGGAAAATTGAGAAAAAGAAAAGTACAAAAAATCCGGAGAAGAATCCAGGAAAAATTTCACATATGAGCACTCAATTAAAACACCTGATGACAACTGTGTGTTTGTTTACAAACAAAAATATTTCTTGGAGTTTATGGGTTGAATGAATGTAGTGTTATGAATTGGGTAGTGCAAAAATTCAAAGCATTCTATGTTCAAGGTAAGTTTTGAATTTTTTTGTGCACCAATTCTTTGGAAAAAAACATTTTTCTGAGTTACTTCTATGATATGGTTTAAGCATTTTTTAATTCTTTCTTCTTCATGGATATATTCACCAATGTGAAGGTCAGGCTGTTGAAGGCTGCAAGTTTGTTGACCTAGAGTAGTATCCACTGTTCCTCATACAATTACCAGTATGTGTTTGTTTTCTGAAAATCCAAAATTCTAGTTTGTTGATGGCCTTGATGATTTTTATGTCTAACAATGGGAGCTGGTTGTTGGTTTTGGTTTCCATTGCAAATTTAATTGAGAGTTGTCTGCTAGGTTTAGTAGTTTAAAGCATATGCTGCAGGCATTTTATTTACAATAGCTTGGATCCAGTGGAAGGGGAGCATTATTTTGCCCTCTTCCACTCAAAATTGCATTTTAACTATTGTAGTTTTTCTGGCAGGACTTCAGTAGTAACATAAACCTTTTCAGCAAGATAAGATAGCCCCTTCCACTGGAGCCAAGGTTGTCTAACTTTGTTGAGCAGTATTCATATCTGTGCCATGCTATAAGATCAAGAATGTATTGTTTATCTTAATTTCCAAAAATCTCATAAAACATAAAAAGGTTAGGCAAAAATGGAGACAAAGGGTTACCCATTACCAGGCCTTCGGTTTAACTGTAGATTTTGTTCCTGAATGTGAAGAAAGTTTCTTTGATACATAGCTCTGTGAGAGTAATGTACTCTTCTAGACTCATCAAAACCATTAACAAACTATAGAAAGGAAACTACGTACTGATAATTACATAAAGAACAGTGGATACAACCCAAGATCACACAAACTTGCCGTCTTCAACAGCTTGGCCTTTAGATTGGTGAAAATACACATGAAGGAGAAGGAATACAAAAACAAACTTAAAACATATCTTACAGGCATCTCAGAAGTATGGATTTTCCAAAGAATTAATGCATGAAAAAGTTGAGAAATTTAATAGACATAAAGAAATAAACCATCCACCTCACTACCACACTAAAGAAAATCTCAGAAGAAAAGAGCCTCAAAAGACTCACATTTCACCCTTAGGCACAAGATAAATTCCAAAAAAGTCCTTAAAAATTGGAGCATATACCTGGTACCCAAGTTAACCCCTTCAAGGATACCCAATGAGAGTAAGAATAAAAACACAAACGAAAAAATATTTTTGTTACTTTGGGGCGCGAACCTCTGACAATGCAATGTAACCATATCATGCCACAATGCCTTAAACCGCTCAGCCATCTGAACGCATGATAGTTGCAGCATTGTTTGGTCTCATAAACCGCCGCCCAATATAGGGAGTGATTTTTTTTTAAAAAAAGGGGTAAAATACATGTTCTGCACTCAATTGAAACCCGTCAGCATCCAACCGTGCCGTCACACCGCTTGCTTTAGTTGGGCCCTCCCCATCCTTTTCCACAGTTTCAATTGAGTGCAGAACATGCATTTTACCGAGATTCGATCCTACGAATCCTTGGTCTTGATAGGTTAGCTACTCCTATCATGCCTTAGACCGCATGACCATAAATCTTGTCGAAGTCAAGTTGCAGATGGAAGCACATTGCTTCCTGTACCCATCTCCTCAGACTTGTAGGAAAACACTTTCCTAAAAGGATACCACCCACCACAAAAAAGCGGCGTCCATTTCGAAAGTGTCTGGTGTTTGCAAGGAAGCTAATATGATTTGTCATGAATGTGATGTGCCATTGTGTTTATCTATGTTTTGAGGTATACCATTCAAGAAGGAAATTTTAAATGTAGAATTTATTAAAATTTATTATAAAAGAGAAAAGTTATAATAATTAAGGTTAAATAAGCATTAAATCCATGTAAATCCATATGCTTTCTCCTGCATTTTAACATGGACGTCATATGACGTCCATATCCCCGAAAGGGTTAAATAACGCAGCTTAAGTAACATACTGAAAATGAACACCAAAGACAAAATCCTAGAAAGCAAGATGCCAAGCACTTACCAAATTAGCTGCAAGGGTAGTAAATTAAGCTACATAGGAAAAACCAAAAGGAATTGGTGTGAGTTTGAAAGGACATACAACAAATACGAAGCAGAAAGATTGATTTACAACTATACTTGACTTACCTATGTACATATAAGCATACGTGTGGAATCTATTTGTTATAGTGTTATATATATTTATGTATTGTATTATTTACATATCTTTGGTGTTATTGTTATGATAATTATATTTATTATTATGGGATTATGAATTTGTTCCTTCTTAACATGAATATGTATTCAGAAGTTTTTTTATATTATTATTATTATTATTATTATTATTATTAAGATAACTTTATTGTATAAATTGAATACAGTACAGTTGTGCATACGTTTTAGTTAACAATAAATAACATGAAACTTATCCAACGATAAGCCAGAGTATGTACTCCTCTGAGTTATAGTCTTAAGTCGGTGTGGCATTTTCGTTTTAGTTTTCTGAGCGGTGGGTCATGTGGTAGATTGTCTGCTATTTGCTAGGTGAGGGGATTTTGATGATTTTCAAATGTGTTTTGAAGTTGTATGTAATTCATGTGGAGGAATGTCATTACCTCCGGAATTCCTAAGTCATCATGCAGAACTGTGTTGCGCACGTACCATGGTGATTCTGTCATCAGTCATAGGCTCCTGTTTTGTATAGTCTGAATCCTTTTAGTTTGACTGGCAGAAGCAGATCTCCAGATTGAACAATCATATTGCCAAATTGGACAAATTGCTGAGGTATATATGAGGTACTTATATTGTAGTGCAAGTGGTAACCTTTCTTGGAGTATATGTTTCAAATGATGAATTTTGTTTCGACATAGTCAATATGTAGGTTACATGTGAATTCCATGTGAGCTTAGAGTCAAGTGTCAATCCAAGATATTTGATTGTGGTCATGTTCATATGGGGGTTCATCCTAAATTTATCGGTGGGTAGATAGTATTTATAGGTAAACAAAACTGTTTTTGACTTACAAGAATTGAGGATTATTCTCCATTTATTGCACCAGTTTTGGATGTTGTTACTAAATTCCTGAAGCTTGTTAAAACATGTTGGAATATCACCTTTACACAGCATGGCTATATCATATGCAAACTAAGCTCTTATATTTAGGAAAATTGGAAATATAGAGAAGGTACAATAGTGTCCCCAATACGCTACCCTGTGGAACTCCAGAGAAAATTGGATAGGATCTTGAAGAGGCAAAATCACATTTAACAGTACAGCCACTGTTGCTGAGGTATGATTTTATCACTCTAAAATGTGTGTCAGAAAGATGTTGTTTATATATAGAGCAGTCCATCATGCCACACTTTATTAAAAGCCTTTTCTGTGCCTAAGAACAATCCAAGACAGTCTGATCTCTCCTCATAACTATCCATAATAACATCTATAATACGATAGAGCTGCTGTATGCATGAATGGCGAGATTGAAAACCAAACTACACATTAGGTATCAACTCTTTTATTTGTTTTAAGAGTTGAGGTAGAATATTATAGAGAAGAGTCTCAGAAGACTACTGGTTTGTAGTTTTTGGGATCTGTTTTGTTTTTATCAGGTTTTGGAATCTTATTTATTACAGCTTGTTTCCATTTTTTGGGGAAGATATTTTAAGAATTGTGTTATATATTTGTGTCAGTAGTATTAATGTTTTGCTGGGAAGATAGCTAGAAGTGGTTTACAATAAGAGCATGTCTTGGAGGTTTATTTTTCGGTGACCACTTTATGGCATTTTTTACTTGAGCCAGCTTGAAGAAACATTTATGTTGTACAGATTCCCTAATATTACTGTTAAATTCTTGATTGACAATCTGGTTGGTTTTAAACTTGAATCATAACTGTTCCGAAAAAAGACTTCGCTTTTTCTTCAGAAAAGTAATACCGTGTATTGCCAACTTTTAGTGCTGGAGGTCGATCAATTAGCTTTGTTAATTGCTTGGTTCTTTTCCAGAGAAAACAATCTTGCATATTAAGTGATAGCATTTGGCTTTCTAGAGCTGTGTAGTGCTGTAATTTGAATGTGTTTGCAAGTTCTCTGCTTGCCCTGTTGCAATTTGTTTCATGAGGGGGATAACAAGTTTGCTTCCAGAGGTTTTTACTTTGTATTTTAGTGTAAAGAAGTTGCCATATATGAGGTAACATATTAAATTTAGCCATAGAGTTTTGTTTGTTGATTGCATGTATTTGACCGTTGTCACTAGCTAAACTTGCTGCATAATGGATGTTCCTATTTAAGGTGGAAACCTCTATGTCTAAGTCTTTCGGTGGCTTTAGCGAGATTTTTATATCAGTTATGGAGTTGATAGTGGAATTATAGAGACTCCAATTAAAAGGTTGCTTTATTAAAGTTGGAACTGATTTTTGCTTTAATGAGACTGAAATGGTGATTAAGATTGGATCGTGATCTGAACTTAACTCGCTTAGTGCAAAATTGTAGTATTTTGTCCAATGAAAAAATCTAGAATATCAGTAGTGCCTCCATCAGCTGGATAATGTGTTGGCTCAATAGGGTGAATGGCTTTCACTTGTAACTGATGTGTGACATGCAGTAATTTACCCTGTGGATTAAAAATGTTAGAACCCCATCTAGGGTGTTTACAATTAAAATCTCCTCCAAGCAGATAGTTAGTCCTAGTTCATGCAGTATTGCCCAGAAGTCTAATTCAGTAATTTTATTTTGAGGTGCCAAATAAAATGAGCCAACTTGAAATATCAGGAAGTTAAATTGTAACTGAGTCCATAAGATTTGATATTCTGCTTCTATAATTGCTGGTAATTCATGGTATAACAATGATATTTTTATACATATTGCAGATCTACCTTTCCTGTTGCCATTAGGATGAACAGCATGATGGATATTATATCCAGGCATTTTAAAATGTATGTGAGGTGCTAATTTTGTTTCCGTGGCAAGTAAAATATCCACACTATAACTCTGTAGGAAGCACAGCAGTGCATGGTATTTATTGTTGATTTCCTGAGTATTCCAAGTACAAATATGAATGCTATACCTATTCATAGTAACTGTTATTTTTTTAACATAATTTTTTTGTAGAATGATGCTCATCATACTTAACTCATCGAGAATGTTTATAACAATTTTTTGAGTGTCCATATTCTTGGCAGTTTGAACACTGAATTAGTTTGTGCCTAGGCTTTGGAGGTTCTATTTTGATTCCTGCATAGTATAATCTAGTTAGATTATAAATGTTAGCATTTACTGTATTTGGTTTTAAGTCAACAAAGAAAAGCAGTAGAGTGACTTTAGTGACTGAGTGATAAACTGGAATCATTTGCACTGGATCATAACCATGAGATTGCAGTTCATTCATAATTGCATCTGTGTCACACCCCACACACCCCAAATCACCACACGAAAATTTCTTTCTTGTTTCATTTGATACGTGTGTTATTCTGCGCAAATCTGCTCTACTTGTATCTCTGTTGAAAATGCTTATAAAAGTGAAAGGAAAGCGAATAAATTATCTCAGGATTGAGTTTAGAACATGATGTGGTCTCGTCTATATCTGGTGCCCACCTGCCCGCCCGTTTTAGGTGTTTTACTTATATAGGCAAATCGCACCAGGAACACAACAAACATAGCCATTTTTCCGATACATCACATGCAAAGTGGGTACTGCCAACCTACATAAAAAGTGAAATGCACTAAATATACGATGTGCTGTTGTTTCTGCGAACGTGAATCATTCAAGTTTTAGACGCGCAGATCCCTCAGCTACGCCCTGTCGTCGCTTCGCAGTTGTGGCCTGCTACACTCCTCTCCTTCTAAAAAACATTCCTCGGCTATGCTTTGAGGCTGAGGGCCCTCAATCTCTTGGCTACACCTTGAGGTTGAGTATCTTACCGGCTTCGGTGGTATTATTCATATGTTGGCAGCATTACGTTAGAGCAAGCGTATGACATAGAGTGACATCTGTTGAGGTAGTGTTTTACGTAGAGTGACATCTGTTGGAAATATACATCATCGTCATCGCTGTGGAAGATACAAGTAGAGCAGAGTGTCGTTATTCAACAGAATGAAAACAAAATTTAACTTTATTATTTTCGATAGTCACATGTTTGTAGTTGCGAATATTTAAGTTACTTAAACTTTTCAGAACAGAATTTATACCTGATATATTACTTACATAGATCGGTGGAGGTTTTGATGCTTTGTCTTTGTTGGTGGCAGAATCTTGATGTTAAGAATTATCTGAAAGGTTTTCCAGAGGCACAAAAGGATTTTAGAAGCAAAAGGTGAAACATTAGTATCATTGATTCTCTTTCATTTGGTAGCATTGTTGTTTGTCTCATCCATTTTGGTTATGAAAACAAATACGGACATTGAAATGTTATTTAACTTAATAGTATACAGCACACACTACACTTATGCTTCAGTTTATGTAATAAACTGTATCAGACTATTAACAGTACAATATAACACAAAATAAGGCAAACAATAATTCAAATATGCAATAAACTATCGCATGATTTACTTGGTACACAATCAGTCAAAGCCAAGGCCTTCTCTTATTCATAAGTTAAATTTATTTATTGAAATAACAAAACTTATAAATGAGGAAAAGTATAAATTACTCCACATGACTATGGAATAAACAAACTTGTTTACTATACAAAGAAATAGTAAGAAAACAAAAGATATTGTCAAGGAACAATAATTAACTCTCTTTTCCTTGTAAGAAGAAGCATCAGCATTCAAACTGCACAGAACAATATTTCGCCAGCACTCAAACTGTACAGCATCAACATACCTAATGTATTTTTGAGAATATGTATCTGACATAGTAAGTCGACATGATAAACAAACAAAATTATAAATTAATTTAAAGAAAACTGTGAAAGAAAAGAAAATCATTGAAAAATAAATAAAAAGGGAATTTAAGTTGGGAAATAAAATATTTCATATTAATGTTATTCAGTTAAAGAAATCTTACCTGTTACAACGCTCTGTAGATAAATAGAGTTCTCATTGCTAATATACATAGTTGCTACAAATCATTGCCCATACTTAAATAAAAGTATGGAAATATAAAACACAACAGAAATAGAAACATCAGTCAAGCCACTTCTGGACAGAAAATCACAAAGTAGAAAAGTAAGCAAAACTAATAAGATAATCCAAAACCAGTAGAACTGACGATATGGGAAAAGCACAGAAAAGCAAAAATAACATCATAGTTTCCCATCAGATAAAAATCTCATCTCCAAATTCATCAAGCTGATACCAAAGCTGGAAAGCACATCAGTGACTCATAGCTGACAATGGAAGCAACACGCTTCCAAAACATGTATGACGTAAATAGGCAAGTAGCGAAGTTTTTGAGTAAGTGATTCACTGAGTTATAATTGTTTAACTTGCCTTTGTATCTTGCACAACATGAATAGACTTTGTTCTGTAATATAGCTTACTCTGCAAAGACTGTTGTGTGAATGTGCAAATCGTGCCCAAGTTGCACCACTGTATGCATCCCTATATTAGCACTTTACTAACTTAAAAAAAAAGTTCTACTTTTGCTACTTGAATGTAATGGTCCACATGTTTAATTATAAACTTTATGCTTTATTTATTAGGTGTTTCAAAATTTTAATTGTTATTGCAGATGAACAGTCCATTGGACTTTCTTTTCTTCTGTAAAATTAGCAAAGTGTAGATGCACAGTTTTCAAGTTTGTTGATATAGGGATCACTATAATAAACAGCCAAAGGAGTTTTTTTTTATGTGGAATGAAAATTACACTTTGAGTTTACTCACCAATAATAAACCACCCCAACATAAAACAGTTAATAAGAGTTTGTGTAGGTGACTGACGAATTCTCTCAGCCTCTTGCTCATCCCGTTGCTGCCGCACTCTTGCTGAGAGGTGCAGTACTTGTTTCAGTACCCCAAAACCTCCTACAAACAAATGGTTTTCATCAGTTGATGGCTTCACTTATGTGCAAAAACATGTGATTTGATAAGCATAATGAAGGATTATATATTATAGCATTAATTGAAAAGATATTTTTCAATCCACATTATGTTAATCACAATATTTTTTTCTTTTAGAAATGAAGCAGTAAGACTTAAGTTATATACAAAATGCAGAAACATGGAGGAATAAAATCAGAAGTCTTAGTAATATTTTCTTGCAAATTAAAATAATAAAGAAGAATAAGAAACTTTCAAGCACTTTCCATCACATGTCGCACTTGTGCCGTGTATATATATATATATAACATACTATGTATTTATACGCTATAATTTCCATTGGAAAGTTCATGATGTTAATTCCTGCATCGTGTGTATGCTGGTTTGGTTGCTTCTTACTTGCTGGTCGATTTTTCCACCAGGCAGCGCATAATTTACTCTTCACGTTTTTGCTGGCCTAGTGGCCTATTGCAGGAGGCACGGGCAGTGTGTGTTGGAAGGCAGGCCTTGGGAGCACCTTCCTTATTGGGGGTCTTCGACTTTTTCCTTTTGGTATGTGGAAGCAATAATCAACGGCTGACATGAATGTTCAAGTTGGCCCCTTGGCCATTTTCAGATGATGTGTGTTAGCATTTTTCATGCTGTCGGCCTGATTTGTAAGAAGATAATGGTATTTATACACTCTCTGTTTTGCTATTTATTTTAAATTTGTAGTGCTAATGCTATAATTTGCTGATTGATCATTTTACTGAATGCAAAACTGGCTTTTATTTACAAGCGAAGAAGTTGACAATTCCTGTTCTTAGTTAAATTCTAATATGCTTGTTTTTTTTTTTTTCTTATTTTTTTTCTTAGCTCCTTTAGACAAGTTACTGCTAGTGGTTAAAGCAGAAATAGAATTTCAGCCAAACCAGTGAATGTTGTAATTTCAGCTGCTCCACGTAACATAATGTCTATGATTATCTACATTGTTCTCTTTCTTTCTACAAAAAGATGAAATAGCGCACACTCAACAAATATACATATTTATCGAGAAGTCATAGTTGTAAATTTTTTACAAATATGTGAGTCAGGGTTGTCATAATTTGTGCGACTTTATACTTCATCCATGTGCGTTTGGGGAATCCAATTTTATAGTGTTCATTTCACTTCCATGCTTTTCGTAACAGTTATGTAATTAAAGCTTGTTGTAACCATACTGGACAGCGTAAAGCATATTCGCTTCGGTTATTTTATAGGTATATCTGTCTTCTAGGAAGGTGGTTTTACAGAACACTGAGTCAAGCTTAATTTAGTAGTTCTCAAAGTGAAAGCTTTACAATACCATAGTACTAATTTTGTAATTTTCTTTGGTGGTTTAAAATTTGTGGTTAGCTAGTATTTAAAATTGCTTTATTTTACAACTGCAACACCCCCCTTTTTTTTATTTATGGACGCTTTTTAACTGCTGTGGTCCTTAGCGTCCCATTCTATATTGGGCGTGAAAGAGCAGTAAATTTGCTCAGAGGCCTCTTTATCAGGCTTGAGGTTCTTTTACATGCTGTAAATATATGACACGAGACCACCGGCTTTACTTCCCTTCTGAAGGAAGCCATGCTAAGGATTTTTACACCTGAGAAAATCCATCGACCTCTGTCGGGTTTGAATCCACTACCTCGGGAACTAGAGGCTAGTATGGCAACCACTACAGCACAGAGGATGACTACAACTTTCCTGGTTACCTTAATGCGTGGCACGTTGACTTTCTAACGTATTCAGGTTATTTTCTTTAATAAAATATATATATATTTTTCCTGGATATGATCTATGGTTTCACATTTAAGCTCTTCATTATCCAGGGACATGGCTTTTGATTTCCTTATTATGCCACTTATAAATTTTGTTTTTTCAAATTTCATATGAAAGCTGCTCAGGTAATTCCATTTTAAAGAAATTCCAGGTAGTTGCAAATAAAGTGCATGTTTGGGCAGTCAGTATTTTATACTTCTGCACTTTATTATAGGGATGTTTATACTAATTATTATGTATTAATAACTTTAGGGTAGTTTGTCATGAAACATGTGGTATCCTAAAGTGTGGGGCTTTCACTTTGCTTATTTATTTGTCTTTCTCTGTATTAACACAGCTTTCCATTTGTATAGGCTGATATATCTGCTTTTGAACACAAAATAGTAGCTGATAATTCTGTGATACCTTTGATCATCTTTTGCAAAATTTATTAGCCTGGTTTAACAATTAACTTTTATTTAGGTGTCTAAAGCCTTTTTGCCATAAGCGTAATATACCCTTATGTTCCTAGGCTTCTAGTGGCAGAGTTTAAGCATTGAAGCTCTGCTATGTTTTACATCTTTATATGAATGTTTTGGAAGCTTTAAGTTTCAGTTCATTTGATTATTTCCTAGAATTGATGTATTGCATTTTAAGAATTATCTTTTTTACTTTCTCTACTACGTATAGTAAGTAGGGGAAGTATTCTATTCCACCCAAAAATTCGATACCGAGATTTCACCGGAAATACATGTTTTGAGACCCCCTTAAACCAAAAAAAGCATTTTTGAAAACATGTCCATGTGTGTGTCTGTGTGTCTGTCTGTGAACAGCATAACTCAGAAACGAACAGTCGGATAAACACCAAACTTGGTATTTAGGTTCAGTATCTTCCAAGGATGCAACACGAAGGTTTTCGAGAAAATCCCCCCACCCCAGATTACCCTTTACATGGAAGATTTTTCGAAAATTTTAATTTTCTCAAAAATGGCTCTAACGATTTTGATTAAAATATCATATGTTTAAGATATTTTTATGACAAATAAAATGTATATCTTGAATTTTCTGGGAATGTCTCCAAAAGTATTCTTCATTGTGAACGACTTTTCCATAACTGGTAAACCATAAGAGATAGACAAAATTTTACTACACAAAAAATGTAGATCGCGTTAAAATACACAACTTATGTCATATACATTTTTTTTTGTTGAGTGAACCATTTTTGAGACATTGCTTGTTATTCCCTTAAATTTTTCAATACTTATTTTCTCAAATGGGAATTCGTTATACATTTTTTTGTCTTGGATATGCAAAGAGTATTAATCTGTGGGAAAGGAAATGGTGCTGCGCCAAGCAACCAGTTATTAAGAGATATGTATGTGCTTAAAGGCTACTGTATTTCTATATTGCCCTTGTAAATATATATTCCCCTTACTCTACAAGAAAATTAGCAATAAGATAGAGTCTGCAAATGTTTATCTCGATTAACATGAAGTAGATGGAGAATAAGCATTTGTAAAAATAGTTTGTACAACAGTAGAGAAAGTCATGTGAGTGTAACACATCAGATTTTTTTATGTCCTGGACATGCAAAGAGAATGGAATGCGCCACATAGCAACCAGCGCTTAAAATATTTGACTATTGCTTAAAACCTACCATATTCCCCTTGCATCTACAACAAAATTAGCAATAAGATTAACATCTCGATTAACATGAAGCATATGGAGAATAAGCGTTTGTAAAAATAGTTTGTACAAGAGTAGAGAAAGTCGTGTGAATGTAACACATCAGATTTTTTTTTATTTAGTTTGTACATCTAGCTTCGTTGCTTTGTTAGTGATATGCATTGAACATTAAGCATTAGATTTTTGTCTTCATTTGTACATAGCAGTTGTTCATATGCTTGATTACTATTGATTACCTCAGTTGTGAGTAATTCTCTTAACAGGCTAAACTATTTCAGTGCCAGTATGAAGTAAAATTATAACTAGTTAACCATTCTAAGTCAAAGCAATTTGTTATTATTAATTCAGACAGATATGCTCATTCTTTGGTTTCAACTGTGGTGGAATGTTTTCATGTTACGCTGTGGTGAAAGACAGTACAGAACTGTGGTTTCTCAGTGCTTGTGTTACTTTAGTATCATGTTATTCAGTGAAGGGTATTTCCTTTCTTTACTAGCTTAATGCATTTAAGTCGCAATCTCAACAGTGTGAAGGATAGGATAATGAGCAGGATTTCTCATTTATGTAACCTTATTCATTGTAGTGCATATTTGGGGCAAATTTATTCTGTCCTTTGTTATCAATTGTTGTATTAATTGTTCTTATTTGAGATTTTATTTTATTAGCATTTATTACTAAAAGAAAGGACTAAAGTTTGGATCTGGACTCTCTTCAGTTTCCCATTATCTGCAGTTCCCATATCCTCTAGGTTTAGGTTTTTATTTTTATTAAGTAATTTTGAAGTTACAGTAATGCTTTTCACACTTACATTTAAAACATACAGCATAAATATTTTGAAAATTGCTAAGGCTATAAAATTAATTAATTGGCACAGATTATAAGTTTAAATATGCACCACATTTTTTCTGAATAAGTTTCTGTCTCTCTTTTATGGTTTTCTAATAAAACAAGTCCTGTGCTGTGGTGCAGTGGGATGGAGCATGGTGCTCTGGTTCCCAGCCACAGAATGTGCCCGGGCTCGTTCCCGCCCATGGGAGGTGTAGATTTTATATCCTCAGTGTAGGATCGGTGCCCTTACAGCATGAGGAAAGTGATGAGCTGCAATAGGCAGCGGTCCTGGCCTCGTGAGCCAACTTTCCAGCTGGGAGATGCGTGATGCTGGCCACATCACCTCCCAATATTGGTTGGATGATCGTCCACCTCTGTTATTTTTTTTTAATTTATGAACACTCTTTAACTGCCTTGGTCCTTATCGTCCCATTCTATATTGGATGTGAAAGACTGGAAATCTTGCTCAGAGGCCTCTTTATCAGGCTTGAGGTTCTTTTAAGTGCCGTAAATCTATGACACGGAACCACCGGCTTTACTTCCCTTCTGAAGAAAGCCGTGCTAAGGAAAAAATTCATTGTCCTCCACCGGGTTTGAACCCGCGACCTTGGGAACTACAGGCTAGCATGGTAACCACTACACCACAGAGGATGACACCCACCTCTGCCATGCATACATGGGCGAGAGGCCGGCATTTGGGTTGGCAGGCCCAGGCCCTTTGCTGGCTGTAGCACCACAGATTTTATTTTAAACAAAAGTGAGCAAGAATGAAGAGGGCTTCAAAATTTATCCTCAAAAAATTGTGCACACACACGCACATATATTCCTCCATGTTGCCTTCTCCCTATTGGCCATGCTATTTGCACCATAAGTGTGCCTCTCTTAGCATGTGTTAATCGGAACAGCCATAAGTAAATGAAAAAATCATTACATGCATGCAAATTGAGGTCAGAAGATGCAGTGTACAATATTAATAAATAATATTGAACTTACAATTATGGTGAATTCAGTAATGAGGCAGCCCTTTCAACTTCAAAGTTTGATTTGGGAAATACTGATTTAACGCTGCCATATCTGTCAGTCTTTCATTGTTCTTTGCTGTGCAAGATTAATGGGTAAATATCCACAATAAATCCAAGAGTGGAAACACACACCTTCACTCGTGCTTTTCGAATCCAAAAGTTGGAGATAATTTCACATTTCTTTAAGCAATCTAAGAGAATAGATCTGCTGAAATTGTGCAACTCTGGATCTTATTCACTACTGTTAAAATTTATGTATCATTGTTTGAGCTTGATGGCCCATGCATATTTTGCTACTAAACAGCATCAATTGTTTATTCATACCCATCTACCCACGATGTATAAAAACTTGCGCGCCTATAATCGTATGTGAATAACCATCTAAAGCAATGCATGCAGCTTTGCTTCCTGAGTGCATACTGACTTGTCATTTGTGGTCTGGACCTATATTCGAAGCAATAAGCAACGTGCTGTAATAAACAAAATATGTACCTGCAACTCCATGCGAGCACGACTCAAGTTGTAATCAATTTGAGGTAGATCATCCCTGATAAGCTATACCAATGCTGCACACATGCAGGCTCGGTAACCATCTGGTTACTTTAGTGCCTGTTGACATGATATCCTGTTGTCTTCATTACTTTGGTAACTGTTATTGGGTAACTAGTTATTTTGTATTCGTTACTTTTGTAACCATTAACAGGACAACCAGTTACCTTGTCTTCATTACTTTGGTAACCATTATTGAGTAACTAGTTACTTTGTGAAGGTAGATTGAGTCACACTTTTTTACACTCACCTTCACTAATTAAAAGTTATATAAAACAGAAACGTTTTCGAGGGCATTCGTCCTCATCGTCAGCAATTGGGTGACTAAAGGTCGCTTTCTCCTGTGACCTCTTCTTCCTCTTCCAGCGGATTCTGAACCTGTTGCCATCTGGTGTTGGGGGCACAAAGTTCTAACACATTGTTCACAGGCGGGATTTCAAAATTAATGACGTTGTTGCCGTTTTTGATGATGTGTATTTTTTCCCAGATGTTCAATTCTACTGGTGTGGAGAGGGGTTTTAACAACTTATACTTTGGCCAATGTTGTGGTTTTCTGTCCAAAAATGGTGTGATACAGCGGATTTCTCTATTTGTTTTAGTTTTATGTTCCTTTGGTGTTCCTTAAGTCTGGTTTCCAAGTTTCTTTTAGTTTTTCCTATGTAGTATTTCTCACATTCATCACAACTAATCTGGTAAATTCTGGATTTTAATGTGTTTGGGATGGTATTTTTGAGAGGTGTGTTTAGAAAGCTCTTCAAGCTGAATTTGTTCTGTGGAGCTGTTCTTATGTCAAATTTGTTGAAGATTCATTCAAATTTTCTAAAGGCCCAAGGGTGGTATGTGAATTTCTTGTATTTCCAATTTGTGTTAGAGAGAGGTGTTAGAGTGGTAGAATGTGAAATTGCCTTGAGTTTTTTCTTCTTGTTTATCACGCTCCTTGTGAGATCTGAGTTGAATCCATGAGTTACTGCTATTTTTTCTATATGTTGTTGTTCTTTTAAAAATTATTCTTTGCTCAAGGGGATGCTATGAAGTTTGATCCACCGGTTGCATAGCATCCCCCTGAGCAAAGAAGTGTTATGCAAGACTTGTTGGTCAGTGGAGACACTTGTTTACTACCAACATGTTGAGCTCAATATGTTTTGTTCATTGTTGACACAGTGGAGACCCGACTTTACAGTTTACCAATTAAACAAATTGTCACTCAGAATAAAGTGTACTTCACAGGCTACTCACATAAAATTCAAGATACATATTTTATTTGTCATGCAAATATCTTAAATAATCACAATCATTAAGAAATACAAAAATAACAAAACGTTTTCTATGTAAAGGGTAGTTTAGGGTGACAGTATTTTTTGAAAATCTTCTGTATTGCATTTTTGAAAGATGCTGAATTTAAATACCAAGTTTGGTACTTAAACTTTTATTTTTAAGTTTTGCTGTTCATGTATACACAAGCACACAGATCTTCTTCTAACAATGCCTTTTAGGGGACCTCAAAATGTGTATTCTGGTGAAATCTCAACATCAAACTTTTGGGTGGAATGCTATACTACCACAAATAGGTAGTTGAGAAAGTAAAAAGAGCAAAGTCAAAATATATGTATCTGAATCCAGCATTTATGTACCAATTAGATTACACATCTTAATAGAAAAAAAAATGTTTGCATGATTTGCAGAATAGCTATGAAAGAAGGTGGTAATGGTTAGAGAAAGACATATGATCGTTACCACCAGCTACTCGGATCATATCCAATACTCCCTCTAAAAACAAACAACAAACAAAAAAACCTTAAACCACCATTTAAACCAAGGCAGTCAAAGGTCAGCCTAGAATAGAACAAAATCATCTACACAGTCTGGAGAAAAGAATAAATAGTGCAACAAAAGAAAATATAAAACAGATATTTTTAAATTGCCTTAAAATATGAGTAGTTTGTACTTTCTAGTTACGAAACATGGAGGTTATTTCTCTCCTAGGTGAATAGTAGAAGCTACGTTGAATAGATAGAAATTAAGAAGGGTGATCAAATGTAAATAAGGTTTTATAAATTCTCTTTAATGAATTAATGCCACCAAAACAAACACAACCTACATAGCTTCCACCAATAACACACTATTCCCATTGCACTGAAAGTTGTTTCATAAAAGTTATAAAAGTTTGTTGGTCATGTTCGTGTACAACTGTGCACAAAATGTTGCACCTTTTCATTATTAGAAAATTTTAACCTGCCTAAGTGCCTTTTTGAAATCCAAACAGCTGTTAGTCATAAGATGACAAATCCGGATTGTATGGGAAATGATCCAAGGTTTTCTAATGAAGTTCTTCTAATTTTCTTTGTGTACCAGCAGCAGTGTGGAACCCAGCATTATCATGCAGAAGGTGATTATTGCAAGTTAGAATCTTGGGTCTTTTGGATTGTCAAGCCTTTCAAAATTTGTCCAAGATTACACAAGGTTCACAGAACCTCATTTGTAGAGAAAATTTATGTAAATATCATCTTTAGTGTCCCAAAATACAATGTTGAGTGTCTCCACAAACATATTTTTGTCTCACTAGAGCTGTTTCACCTTTTGCATGTCATTCCATAAAGTTCTGTTTGTGGAATATGATTTATTATATGGGAGAATTCCCATTAGAAAGCAGTTTCCTTCTGCTTCTAAGCAATCCAAATGCCTATTCCATTCATACAGCGTTTTGTGACTTACATTCTGAATTTAGCATCCATTTTGCATATCTTCAACTTAACACTCGCACAGTTCTACAACCTATTGAAATTATTATATTAATTTCAACTACAATTTATTCATTGGTCCTCATGGAAAAGATCTAATAAAATATTGTGCTGTAATGCTGCTCCTTGGATGATGAGTGCGAGAGAGAGAAGAATCTTCCACCCAACCTTCAAAGAACTTATATCAAAAGATGGCTCTGCAGTAAAGTGTGAGGATTGCATTCAGGGGGTCCTGGGTTCAACTCTTGGGGCCGGCCACTCTGACCATGGTTTTTCAAGGTTTTCCGTAGTTGGCAAGGTGAATGCTGGGGTGGTTTCTCTACTACCACGAATTTCCTTTCTATCATTTCCTATCTTTTGCTTCCCCCTTCATGTTTCAAGTAGGCTTAGGAGCTGTAAAGTGTCAATCAGTGTCGGAAAGATGGTGCAGATGCTTGTACAAAGTTTATTTTGGCCCTACCAGATGGCAGCCTTCTCTGAGCCAACTCTGGAGGATCAAATTCTCCCCAGTTCTGCCTGAGGGAAGCCTTCTCTGAGCAACCTGCAGTGTGACTGGGTCATCCAGCTTGGAATTGTTAGGTACCTCTGCACATCTGTCGCCCTGCTTGCCTGAAGCCTATAGTCTCCTCCAATTCCTTCGCCTCGCCCATTCCTCTTGGTAGAGGTAAACACAAAAGATCCACATTGAGTCAAGGTGTGAGGTGTCCCCTCCATTCCGTAGTCAAAAGTCATAATACCACTTATACAAATGAGCCATGGAAGGTGTATTTTTTTCCAAATTGTGCAAACTGTTTGAACAAAATGCCTGCTGCTTTTACATAGTCATGTGCTAAAAGGCATTATGTTGGATTCCAAATGAGGTAAACAGTGAAAGCAGCAACATTAAGTTTTAAAAAAGTGTGAAAAACTATCTTTTATATAATCTGTACATAGGTGACTGAAAAATTCAATGCCATCGCCGGAATTTGAACAGTAAAAAATTATATATTTATTGAAATACAACAAGAAATTAAAAGTGGTGCAATAATTTAATTTTTGTCTATCCGTACTAACTGCAAAAAAAAAAAACTGCCACATTTGGGGCTCAAAAAGGATAGGCAATTAAAAAAAAAAATGTATAAAAACTCTAAGAGGAGGACAGCATCATAACTCCAGTAACTTCATAATATCACAGCTCCAGGGACTTTTTGACAACACGACTCCGGGATTTCATGAGTTCAGGGACTACAAGACCTTCAGGCAACACGACACTTAAGAGGAATGCAATTAAAGAAGACAATGAAAAGTAGGGACAAAAACTCCAAATTACATATTTATGAAATTAAGAAGTGGAAAGAAAATAGGATCATTAACAATGAGTAAAGAAAGTGTAGATGAAGAAATACCACAGAAAGAGGTGGAGGTAGAGGCAGATATAAAAAAATCTGATGTGTTACACTCACATGACTTTCTCTACTCTTGTACAATCTATGTTTACAAACGCCTATTCTCCATATGCTTCATGTTAATCGAGATATCGAGATGTCAATCTTATTGGTAATTTTCTTGTAGATGCAAGGGGAATATGGTAGCTTTTAAGCAATAGTCAAATATTTTATCGCTGGTTGCTATGTGGCGCATTCCATTCTCTTTGCATGTCCAGGACAAAAAAAAAAATCTGATGTGTTACACTCACATGACTTTCTCTACTCTTGTACAATCTATTTTTACAAACGCCTATTCTCTATATGCTTCATATTAATCGAGATATCGAGATGTCAATCTTATTTGTAATTTTCTTGTAGATGCAAGGGGAATATGGTAGCTTTTAAGCGATAGTCAAATATTTTATCGCTGGTTGCTATGTGGCGCATTCCATTCTCTTTGCATGTCCAGGACATAAAAAAATGAATAACGAATTTGAGAAAAAGTATAAGTATTGGAAAATTTAAGGAAATAACAAGCAATATCTCGAAAACGGTTCACTCAACAAAAAAAATGTATATGATATAAGTTGTGTATTTTAACGCGATCTACATTTTTTGTGTAGTAAAATTTTGTCTATCTCTTATGGTTTACCAGTTACGCAAAAGTCGTTCATAATGAAGAATACTTTTGGAGACATTCCCAGAAATTTCGAGATATACATTTCATTTCTCATGACATTATCTTAAACATATGATATTTTCATCAAAATCGTTAGAGCCATTTTTGAGAAAATTAAAATTTTTGAAAAATGTTCCATGTAAACGGTAGTCTGGGGTGGGGGGGATTTTCTTGAAAACCTTCGTGTCGCATCTCTGGAAGATACTGAACCTAAATACCAAGTTTGGTGTTTATCCGACTGTTCGTTTTTGAGTTATGCTGTTCACAGACACACAGACATACACACGGACATGTTTCCAAAAATGCTTTTTTTGTATTCAGGAGGTCTCAAAACATGTATTTCCGGTGAAATCTCGGTATCGAATTTTTGGGTGGAATGCAATACTTCCCCTACTTACTATACGTAGTAAAGAAAGTAAAAAGAAGTAGGAGTAGTAAAGGAAAGAGTACAAATGGGTGATGTAATGGAGGAAAATCCAATGAGAAAAATGTTTGAAGAAATGATGCAGAAAATATAACAAAGTTTAGGGCAGAAAATGGAAGAAAGTAGAAAGGAATCTAAAAGAGAAATGGTAGAATTAGGGCAGAAAATAGAAAAAAGTAGAAATGATTTGAAACAAGAAATAAAAAGATGTAGGAAAGCATTAGAATCAGATCTAGGAAAAAAATAGAAATAGGTAGAGAGGAATGTAACAGGAATATGGAGATAATGGAAAGTAATATAAAAAAAATGTACAAAGAGAAATAGGGAAAACTAAAAGCATACTCGAAAATAAGATAGAAATCTTAAGAAATAGAATGGGTAGTTTAGAGATTGAAATGAGAGAAAACAAAATGGTATTAGAAGAAGAAATAGGAAAATGCAAAAGTGAAATGACAGAATGTAGGGCTAACCTAGACAGCAAAATTGATAATATAAGAATAGAAGTTACTGAGGAAGTAGAAAAATTAAAGGCAAGCCAGAGTAATTTTTAATCAAAAGGGGTGGAAGAAATTAAGAATACATTAAGTAAACAAACTGAAATAATGAGAAAGTAAGTAGTGATAATGTAGAACATAGTATATCCTCTGAAATCAAAATGGTGACTAATGCAGTACAATTACAACAAAGTACAATAGAGAACATAAGCAAAGTCAGATAGAAATAAGAAATGAGTTGAAAGTAATGTGTGAAGATTTACAGAAAGAGAAAGAAATTCTAAAAAATGAATTAGGTTATGGTTGCATTGCAGATGTAAAATCAAAATGTAGATTTAGATAATACTTCAAATACAAATGATGTAAATGATATATGGCTAAGTAACTTTTCGCATAGAGGTGCATGCACACATGCAACACACAACTCTTGTTACATGAACAATACATTACATGAAATCACTGCTTCCATGTTCGACAAAGATAAAGGCAATGATTCAAAGTTATTTATCAGAGAAATGGAAGAATACTTCAGGGTTAAGAAGTTTCCAAACAAACTAAGAATGCTAATAGTGAAGAAAAGCCTTAAGAACAAAGCAATGGATTGGTTAAGGTTAACACTGGTTGGCCATGAGACATACATTCATTCAGAAATCTATTTCTCTCTAGATATTGGAGCCCAGCAAAACAGAATCAGACAAGAGTTGAGCTGGCAACAAGGAAATATGAACCATCCAAAGGATTATCACTAATTGACTACTTTATGAAGATAGCTAACAAGCAGAAACTACTGGAACCGAACATGTCACAATCAGAATTAATAATGAGCTTATTAAGGCATTTTCCAGACTCAGTCAGAACAGGGCTAATTGTAGCAAAACCAGTAGTTTTCGCAGATGTGATAAAACTTAACAGATTTCAAAACAAAATGGGAAAACAAACAGTAAACACAAACAAGAATGATACACAACCAAATGCAAAATCAATACGAAGCACAACAGCAAATGCACATCACAGTGACACTCAAGAGGAATCTGCATAACTCAAACGAGGGGAGAGAGGCACACCGCCCAATATTCTCGGCCAAAACAATGAAAGACAAAAAAACATAAGAGAAGGGTACTACAGTACAATATCAAGGAATGAATCAAACCATAGGGATTGTAATTCAGATTTCACAACAACAGACAACCAAACAGAGACAACCATATAAATCACATAAATTTCTGCGGAGAATATTTAAATAATCAGAGGATAGCCAACACAAGGGACACACATCCAAGAGGCAGAAGTTACTGGAATGTAAGTGAACACAGATATCAAGAAACAGACAGAAATGGACAAACAGATCAAAACTCAACACAAGGAAACACGCCAACCAACACTATCAACCCACAAGAAAACTAAATCTAGATCAATTTCACACCTCCTGGGTTGATAAGTGCAATTACATCGAGGAGGTAATAAATAATTCCATAAATCCTACCACAAGATTTGCCCCCGTCGAACTAATGCTGAATACAAAGCCAAAGCAGCTAACCATTGATATCCCCACTACGATGGCAGCCCCAACAGAATTAACTGAAAAGGAAAAGTGTCACTTAACATTCAGAAGGTTAGAGAAAAAATCTGATGTGTTCACTCTCATGACTTTCTCTACTCTTATACAAACTATTTTTACAAACGCTTATTCTCCATCTACTTTATGTTAATCGAGATAAACATTTGCAGACTCTATCTTATTGCTAATTTTCTTGTAGAGTAAGGGGAATATATATTTACAAGGGCAATATAGAAATACAGTAGCCTTTAAGCACATACATATCTCTTAATAACTGGTTTCTTGGTGCAACACCATTCCCTTTGCCACAGATTAATACTCTTTGCATATCCAAGACAAAAAAATGAATAACGAATTCCCATTTGAGAAAATAAGTATTGAAAAATTTAAGGGAATAACAATAAATATCTCGAAAATGGTTCACTCAACAAAAAAATGTATATGACATAAATTGTGTATTTTAACGCGATCTACATTTTTGGTGTAGTACAATTTTGTCTATCTCTTATGGTTTACCAGTTATGCAAAAGTCGTTCTCAATAAAGAATACTTTGGAGACATTCCCAGAAAATTCAAGATATACATTTTATTTGTCATAAAAATATCTTAAACATATGATATTTTAATCAAAATCGTTAGAGCCATTTTTGAGAAAATTAAAATTTTCGAAATATCTTCCATGTAAAGGGTATCCTGGGGTGGGGGGATTTTCTTGAAAACCTTTGTGTCGCATCCTTGGAAGATACTGAACCTAAATACCAAGTTTGGTGTTTATCCGACTGTTCGTTTCTGAGTTATGCTGTTCACAGACACACAGACAGACAGACAGACAGACACACACACACACACACACACACACACACACACACGGACATGTTTCCAAAAATGTTTCAAAAGATACCAAAAAATTGAAGAAAAGAGAAAAAACACATTTGCGGACATCCGTTTTTTAAACCTATGCATACAAAGCAAAGTCACACCAAAGTTTGTAAGGAGAATCGTAAAATATGACAAAAACAGCAAACACCAAACATCAGCCGATAAAAAAGTAATAATAATTGAGAGAAACAACCACTACGCAAAATTACAAAAATTGGAACTGGAATTATATGCTCTTCACCTTAAATTAACGGACACACTCGGCTACCCACTTTGGCAAAACATGCAATAAAAATTCCTCACTATTCTTAGCTACAGGATGAAAACAAAAACGCTGAAATTAAAGAAAAAACTAGACATACTACGCCGGAAGCAACATTCATATAAACCTAACCTAAAAAATGAAAAAACGACGTCATACCCAGACGATATTAATCTTTCAAATGTAACTTTCACCAAAGCAGAATTATCGGTATTAAACCTTGGCCTAAAAACATGTGTTGGCTACACAAAAACAACCGATGAAATAGTCGCAGACATTGAGATTGCTACTTACAACCTAAATGAAAATAGTAAAACCACTATAAAAAAAGAATGTGAAATGGTTCTCCAAGAAATACAAGCAGATAAACATAACAATTTCCCAACCAAACATGTGATCAAAACATTAAAATCAAAACCAGTAGTATACACAAAAGCTGACAAGGGAAATAAACTAGTTGTACTGCAAAAAGATGATTATATTGCCAGAGTAGAAAATATGCTGCAACAAGAAAATTACATACAAATTCAAGAAGACCCATTAAAATTACATTTAAAAGCCTTCAATCAAACCATCCAGGAAAGCAAAACTATAACAGACACTGATAAATCTAGATTAAAACCAGATCACCCCACTTTACCAAGAATGTATGCTCTACCTAAAATACACAAACCGGGTAATAAGATGAGACCAATCGTCAGCAATATTGATTCTCCTACCTACAAACTGGCAAAATGGTTAGTACAGAGATTCTCTTCACTACCAAAATTCAATAGCAAAAACATAATGAATTCAGAAGATTTAATACAGAAGATAAAATCCCTGGAACTCGAACCATAAGACAGATTAGTTTCCTTTGATGTCACTGCACTATTTCCAAGTGTTCCTACAGATCAACTCTTGCGTCAATTAAAGAAATGGCTACAGCAGACTAACCTACTTGAAGAAGAAATAGAAGACCTCATACAACTTACCAATTTATGCATTGCACAAAATTGTTTTAGTTTCAATAAGAAGTTCTATCAACAACCAACTGGTCTAACCATGGGCAACCCACTTTCACCTTTCTTGGCAGATTTATTTATGAGCTACTTAGAAACACACATAACAACTTCCTTTCCATACATGTTTAAAGTTTGGCACAGATATGTTGACGACATCTTCGCTGTTGTCCGTAACAGGTTCATACAAGACTCCTTAGCCTTACTAAACCTACAGAACCAATCAATAAAATTCACCATAGAAATAGAAAAAGAAGGCATGCTACCATTTTTAGACCTAAAAATCATCAGAGAACAAAAGAACCTAACCTTTGGCATATACAGGAAGCCAACACACTCTACTAATTACATAAAAAATAAGAGTTTCAATCCAACCACACACAAACATGCAGTACTAAACAGCCTAACACATAGACTGGTATATACCCCCTTAAATAAAAAAGAATACCAGTTAGAATACCAGCATATAGTAGACACAGCAATACATAATGGGTACAACAAAACAACTATTGACAAAAAAATTGCAAAATTCAAACGACAGATGCACATCAGAAACACAACAAATCTCAGCCAGCAAGATAAAGAGCTAAAGTTCAAGAAATTCACATACCACCCAGGAACTTTTCACAAATTTAAGAAGATTTTCATGAAACATAACATCAGCCTAGCTCCACAGAACAAATTTAACATAGAGAAATTACTTTGTAACAAGTTAAAAGACCCCATTCCACAAGACAAAAAAGCTGGAATCTATAAAATCAATTGTTCAGATTGCAATAAAGTATACATAGGTAAGACAAAAAGAAACCTAGAAACTAGGCTAAAGGAGCACATGAGATGTATTAAATACAAACAAATGGACAAATCTGCAGTTTCACACCATTTTTGGATCACTAATCACAACATCAAACCCAATATTACATTAGTCAAACCAGCCAAATTTGCAGCCGAATTAGATGCATGGGAGATCACCATTCTAAAACACAACACACATCTAATGAATTTTGATTTGCCGCCACCAAATCCTCTCTGGAAGTACATTTCTCCATCACAAGATGTCACCACAGGATCCAGTCCAAAAAACGGAAACACCAACAACACGGGCCAGTCGAATTAACCTTCTGAGGATGGGAACAACCGTTTCCCGAAACATGTTAAGTGAGTAAACTTAAGTGATGTTAGTGTAACAATTCCGACTCACCTTTAAATAAGAACAAATAGAATTGAGTAATAACCCCAAACAAATAACAAGAACAAGTATGTATTCCTAACAGAATAGCTGAGAAAGAGAAGGTTAAAAATTTGGCTAACTAAACTCATTTAAAAGGCATCACTAAGAGACATTCAAAAAGTTTTAATTGTTATTGTACCAGGTAACAAAAATGCTAAATGTGATGTATATGAGAAAAATGTCGGCGATGAGATATGAATATGTTTTTGACATATAAAGGAGTCGATTATAAGAATGGGATATAGAATTTGTCTTCGCTGAAATAAATAAAAGTGAGAATTCTTGTTTTAATTAACGAGTAGTATAAAAAAACAATGCCTCGATGAAGTAATAGAAATGTAAAGAGAGAAATAATTATAAAAATATTAATTTTCTCACGAGGATATTATACAAATATAAAAATAACTAAGGATAATGACGAATACGAAAGAAGAAAAAATAACACAGTAGAGAAGTGATGCTAGAAATAAAATAAAAAGTAGTCATTAACGTGTAAAGGAATAGAATTAGTAAACAGAATGTAGGGAACAGAAATTATAAACATATTAGTTGGGATTAATAGAAATGCACATGTAACAAATGTATGTAAGTTAAGTAACATTGAAAAGTGGATAACCTATATTTAATAAAAGGAATATTTCACATTTCATATGGCGTAAATCATACATAAAAATCTGTACCTAAAGACGTAGAGCAGGAGAAGATGAATACATTATAACCACATAGCATATGTACACTTCATTATCGAATTAATTTCAATGTTTCCCTTTTCGCTACAAGGAAAATGTAAACTACAGCAATGGTTAAAACAAAATACACAAACAAATACCAACAAAAAAAAAAGGCAAAACTATGGAATTATATATGAAAATTTAACAAAACAAAAGAGTTAGGAATTAATTTCAAAAAACAAGAGAAAAATATTAGTTATATTTACATTTCTTTTAGAATAATAAAATGAGGTAACACAAGCAATATTAAAGCAAATTTAAAACATGTAACAGTTTGCATAAGACCTCAAAGAGATGTTTACTATATATTTTTTAATTACAAAATTGAAATACTGTTTTAATATGCTGATTGGAAATTTGTTTCATTTAAATGCATGTGTAGTTACAGAAGTTATTTAATTTATATGAAAACATGATCATTACTTACCAGCGAAAATATTTGTATGTTAAAATGCATGTGTCTGAGAAAAATAAAATAACCAGGAGAAATATTTAGTAAACATAACCAAAGAAATACTATAACCTTAAGAATTCAAAATTGCATAACCTACTTTAATAGTTACTGTCAGTGTGAAAAACTCAATTCATTTGTTAATATATTACGGAGAAAATAAAAGACAAATGAAAATATCTATTAACATCTCTATAGGAACAGTTGTTATGTACAAGAAGAAAAATTTTAACAATATATAACTTCATAATTTAAAGTGAGTCGTTATGTGTTAATTCACATCACAGTAGTGCAAGATGTTAACTAAGAAGCGCTTTCGAGAGACACGTTTCCCCCATCATCAGCTTGGCCAACTGGCTTCTCGCTTTCTCCCCTAACCCCAAGAAGTATTTCATTAGACGATTCTTCTGCCCTCTGTTGTGAAGAATTGGAAACTTGTGGTGTTGGATTTGTTGCCATCTGTAGTGAAGGTTGGGAACTCATCTGTCTTCTCTCTTGTAATCTGATTGGATCAGCTGCATTAGGAAGTCTGTAGGCAGTATTTCAAAATTCAAAGCGTTCTTGATGAAAATCTTTTCCCAAATTTCAAGTGTGAAAGAATCTGTATAGGTTTTATTAGTTTTATCTCTTGTCCTATTTCATGATTATTGTTCCAAAAATGGTTGGCCACTGCTGATTTATCTATTTGTTTCAGTTTTATTATTTCTTTGGTGTTCACTTAGTCTTATTTTTAAGTTCCTTTTTGTTCTACCTATATATGAGCCTTGGTAATCATGACATGAAATCTGGTAAATTCCTGACTTTTTTTAAATTATCAGTTGTATTAGTCAAAGGTGTGTTCAGCATATTTCTTAATCTGTAGATATTCTGAGGTGCCAGTTGGATCTGATATTTTCTAAATAATTTTTTAAAAACATTGAACATCACTGGATGGTATGTAAATTTCTTGTATATTAAATCCTTTTTATTCGGATTTTATAGGGTACTAGTTATATGTAAGCTATGTTTCTTTTTATATCTGGTAATTAAGTTATTAATAAGTTGAGGTTTGAAACCATTTTCAATAGCTACATTCTTAATATAATTTAATTCAGTGACATAGTCTTCTTTTTCCAACGGTACGTTAATCAATCTGTAAACCAAACTTCTTTTCTTTTTACACGTACATCCAAGAAGGTTAATGAATTATTAGTTTCTATTTCCATAGTAAATTTGATATATGTGCCTTGTTCCCAACCTTCACTACACATGGCAACAAATCCAACACCACAAGTTTCCAATTCTTCACAACAGAGGGCAGAAGAATCGTCTAATGAAATACTTCTTGGGGTTAGGGGAGAGAGTGAGAAACCAGTCTGCCAAGCTGATGATGGGAGAAACATGCCTCTCGAAAGTGCTTCTTAGTTAACATATTGCGCTACTGTGATGTGAATTAACACGTAACAACTCACTTTAAATTATCATATGATAACATCATAATAAAAAGTACTTCTGTTCATTATAACTTGTTTTTTCTCTAACTAAGGATTAACAAATACATATTTTGGACATTCTCATAGAAGAGAGGAATATATTTTCTCAGACATATGTTAAGAGTAGTTTAAAAAGGAATATTACATAAGAAGATGCATGTTTTATTTGTTAAAAAAAATTATATATTTATTGAAATACAACACAACTAGAAATTAGAAGTGGTGCAATAATTTAATTTTTGTCTATCCATACCACGCAAACCCTGCAGATAAGGACTCGTAGCATTACTAACCTTAATAAAAAAAATGACGCACTATTAGCGAAGAAAGCAATTTGGAATTTCTTATAGACACATTTTTCACATTTGTTTATGTGATCCCTGACCCCCTCCATCATAAAAAATGCTGAAGAGCAATCAATGAGTTTCTATTCTGTTGCTTGAAATGTAATAAAACTAAACTTTACTAAAAATTTATTTCCCTCTTTTCATTCCATTTTTATCTGCTTGCACACTGAACTATTACTACGAAAGAATAAAATTTGTATTCAGTAATGTTAAATACAATTACAAACTTACCTCCAACAAGAAGATATATAGGAATGTATTCACCTTGTGGACAATCATGTAAATAGACGGAACCAATAACAATCATGCAAATAGGAATCACGATTGTCACACCCAGTATAATAGTACAACCAACTGCAACAAACACAAAGCTTCTATTATATTATCAATATTTTGGTTTTTAACCCTGGCTCTGTCAGATATTTGTAACATCTCTTTAAGTACATTTTCCCACATATTCGAAGTAGCCAAAGTGCATCCTAAAAAAAATCCTGAAAACTATAGACCTATTTCATTCTTGTCTGTGTTTTCAAAAACCATACGACAACCCTGTAAAGGAGAACTGTAACATTTCTAGAAAAATGTGTATGTTTATTATCAGTATGGTTTCTAAACAGTGAAGTCAATTAACTACACTATGCACTTATTTGTAAATGACATCATCAAAGCAATGAATCAATATCTGAAAGCTGTTGGTCTCATGAAATAAACTTCACATCAATATTGATGAAAGAGTCCTCATAAAATTTAGTACATGTAAAACCCATAGGGAACTGCAGATTAAAACCAATAACCATCCTCTATAAATGAAGTGAATGTAACTAAATTCCTAAGAATCTGGAATGAAGAGTTAAATTAGAATTCTACAATTAACCAATAAGTTATCTAGAATCTTTTATGCTCTCAGAATAGCAAGTATGTAATATAAGCACTTTAAAACTATGTATTTTCGATATGTCCACCTCACACTAACTTATGCTATTCCAGTATGATGCAAGTCCTCAAACATATCTATAATTTACAAAATGCAAAAGAAAATACTAAAATTTAATAAACAAGTTCCCACAAGAATGCCTAGTACAAGAGTATTCAGGGAATGAAATATTTTACTGGTCCCTTATATTTATACACTTGGAACATTACTTTTATATATAAAAACAGAAGTCTTTTCAAAACAAGTAGTATGCATCATTCACAAAATATAACAAAATTAAATCATATACATGCCATATTCGCTGAACTAATAAAAGCTGCAGTAGCATCACGCACAGAGGAGCTTATGTACAACAACATATGTGATCACTACAGAGAACAACATTACAATAGGTTTATTAACAGTCATTAAGCAAAAGATCATATACCATTTACCATTCAAGAATTTAAACATTTAAATCTAGGAGGTCAAAAGTGCAGCCAACCAGCTTGACCCGACCAACCCACCCACCTACCAAAAGGTGCTTAAATGGGTCTATGACTTCTTACACTGCAGACCATCAATCTATTATACACAATGGAGGGGGATTGGTGGTGAAAAGTAGAAGGTCCGTAATATTCAATTCAGTTTTATTACGTGCCAAACAGCTTTTGGTCTTATGCTGCTATAGCTCAGTTACACAACATTTTGAATTTCAGAAAACTGCTATCAAGTGATTTCTTCACCAATTGAAACTCTTTGAATCCGTGCACACTCCAGTAGGGAATCTATGTGGCCTAGGGAGTTAACTTCTCTGCGGAAATGCTGACACTTCTTGACATTCAGCTTCATTTTGGCCACCTCTGACTCTGCTACATCTTGCTCAACTTCTTCAGATGGTCCTCAAAAGCCTTGCCTATGAGAATCAATGTCATCCAGCTATAACAGACAGGTATTGTAAGTCAGCCACTCCCAGATTCCATTTGTCTTTGGAAGGTAGGTGGTGAATTACATAGTTCAAAGAGCCTAACCATGAACTGCAATAGCCTCTGGCCTGTTGTGAATGCAATATTTTCCTTATCTCAAGGAAGCACCAGTATCTTAAACACTGGCTATCAGCAAGCGTGAGTACCATATTGGAGGTAAGGGTTAACAGCTTTTACAGGTAACAGCACTCAGCTTTTGGTAATCCACAGAATAACCTCCTCCTACCTTCCTCCCTCTTCCTTCAGGAAGTGTACCAAGGGCTGCCCAGGGTTTTGCTAACACGAGTGCGTAGTTGGCTGTCAATTAGGGATGCATCTCTGGCATCGACATGATATGTCCATAATCACTGGCCTCTTGACTGAAGACAATCTGGAGTTGTCTCACCAAGTGCCAAACACACTTCAATTGTAAAGGTGTAATCACCTTACCAGATAAAATTTAATTGGCAATCTTTTTTGTTATCATGCCATACATTGGGATTTGTAGCTCTTTGCACCTTTCCAGTTTTGCTCTAGCCTGGATATCTAGTCTGTGTCTGTCAGATTTAACACAGATTCCAAGATGCCCATGGAAGGTCTAGAGGGTCACCTCGTCTCATATTAGTTCCTGCTAAGGTAAACCTTCAGGTTCCAATGAGCAGCCAGTCACAATATCATGTAAACAAATTTTTTGATGATGCTCTGGCCTTAACTTAATTGCTGTCCTCTGTGTCTAAGGGTACCATGCTAGCCTCTAGTTCCCAAGGTCGCAGGTTCAAATCCAGCAGAGGGTGATGGATTTTTTCGGGTAAAAACCCTTAGTATGGCCTCCTTCAGAAGGGAAGTAAAGCTGGTTGTGCTGTAACATAGATTTACAGTACATAAAAGAACCTCAAGCCTGATAAAAAGGCCTCTGAGCAAAATTTCAGATCTTTCATACCCAACATAGAATTGGATGCTAAAACCCATAGTAGTTAAAGAGGGTCCATAAATAAATTTCAATTTCTTAACTCAATTACAGCAGGACCTTCATCTCCAAGGGCAGTATTTCAGTGCCCAATGTGATCAGAAGCCAGTAGTCAGCTCAGCTTCTTTAACTGGAGACATTTCTATGCCATGCTAGGTCTGGTGACAATCACAGCAGCCACTAGTATGGCTTCCCTAGCATCAACTGTACAAAAAGAGGCTATCATCATTTCCACTCTGGGTACACAAGGTTATTTGAGACTGACATGCTCCTTGCTGCAGCAGCTCTTACTTACTCTTCCAGTTAGCAGTCAGTGTGGCGCAAATACTTTCTCACTGGGTATTCTGGTTCAGCAACTCTCGACCTACATAACTCAATGGTTTGTAGTGACATCCCTTTGGTGAGACCAACTGCCTCAATGCAGCGGCCTATATCTCAGGATGGTCTTATACTTTCCAAGAATCAAGCACTGTCTTTTCTTGGCATTGTGCACTCCATCCTGCTATGACATGGAAGCTGCTCGGAGACTAACCAATGTTTGTTTGTTAAGTTATTCTAAACCTGGGAAAATTCCTGGAGCACCTCCCCCAGCTGCTGTCGCCTCAATTTACATTGGCTACAATATGCTGTTGCAAACTGATGGTTCTTAAAACTGCTCTCCAGCACATCGCAGAAGTACAGTGATGCTGAGATCACATTGAAGAAGATCCCTGCTGCACATTCCTGAAGACTGACTACTAGCTATGCAGCTTTTTCCACTGACTGCTTAATATGCACCATCAAGGTGGAAAAATGTCAGCAGAAGACTTCCAAAGTGGTCACCCTCACATACTTCAGCAGCTTGATGCATGCTGCTGCTGCAGGTATTGCTTTGCTTCATATCCTTAACTTTTCTATCAATCATTTCTTCCAAGAGTAGCTCTTGGTGTTATTATCTTCTTGCTTCTTGATATTCTCAGTGTATTGAAAAGATCCTCCAGTTTCTTTGTCATGCCAGTAATCCTTTCCTCCTATACTGGATAATCATTCATATTCACTATTCACACACTTTGTCTCCTTAATTTTGCCAAGTTGCTCAGCTTTCATTTTTCATCTCCTGGTTCATTTCATTTCTCATTCATTCATTCATTCATTCATTATCTGTTTACCCTCCTCTTATATAGGACTTACACCCCCCAGGACTTACAAGCGGGTGCCTGGGGTCAGAGGCCCGTCGAGGAGCAGACACTCATGGATCAGACAGAGCATCCAGGATGGGTGATCAGCCCAATGCCTGGTATGGGATGAAGGAAGTAGATGAAACGAAATGTTGGTGAAATGGATGAAAGGAAAGGTGATGATGGAGCAGTTGGTGGAATGAATGGCGGGGGAAACCGGAGAACCCGGAGAAAACCCGCCCAGACGCCGCTTCGTCCACCACAAATTCCACATGCAGGTCCCTGGGATTGAACCCGGGCCGCCTCGGTGGGAGGCGAGCGGTCTAACCACTCGGCCACGGTGCCGCCGCTCATTTCATTTCTCATTTTTTGTTTTCTGCCAATAAGCCTCCATTTTATCGCATCCTTGACACCAATTGCAACAAATAGAACCAATTATTTACACTTTCATTATTATATTTTTTTTTAGTCTAGTGTCCTTTAACCAGTTAGGCTTATTGGACGATGAACAAAATGGGTGAAATGATGCTCACATGGGCCTGGAGTCCATAGAGCTTAAAGTTGCCCAACATTCATACTTTCAACCCTGGAAAAAACCTTATACGGGTAACTCACCATTACCAAGATTCAAATTCAGGACCTCTTGAATCTGAGGCACACACGCATTTACCTTAAAATAAATTAAACTTCTTATAACCCTCACCATAATGCTGGTTCACAATAACCCAAGAACAGAAACAACAACCAGAAGCAAAAGCGCATGGAGCATTTGGTTCACAATAAACCAGTAACAAGAACAGGAATGCATATCGATACTAAAGTGGAAAGTAATTTTGCGTAATGGAATGTCATTTGTTTATAATTGACCAATAATAATTTTTCACCAGCTTCCAATTCAGCCAACATAATGTAGGTTAGCCAATGTCAAAATCTGATAGAATAACTTGTATAAGTGAAGATCCATTACTATTTCTGATTCCTCTAGTTGTACCAAGCTTCATGGATTTATTGATAGTGTACTTTAAAGTTGTTTGTTGTTCTTTGTTAATTTCTACCAGTTATTTTAATGTTATTTGTAATTTTTGCTGTTGTTTTTGAGGCAATAGTCAGTTTTGAGTTGCATATAAGCAGATGACACTTTAGCTAGAACCAATGCTCAATAGATCTGAGGGAGTTAGTATCTATGACACACATACACAATTGCTAGAATTTCTTTCTGAATCATTTTCCCAGCTTGTGACAAGAAAGAGCTCTAGTGGCTGTTTTATGTCACAACTGCCTTTAATAATTTCTGCCATGAAGAGTCTAATATGCACAATATAGATCTAATATGGCATGCCTGGGAATGAGAACAAGAAAGTTAAAACTTGACCAAGTCTCCTTTCCTGTTCCTGGCACCCAGGAAAGCTTCCATTAATTATGAATGCTCACATTATAATACAGATATTTTAAATTTGTTGTTTTCATTCTGGTTATCGTGAACCAGCCTTTATGCCATGTTCAATGCACTCTTATTTTTGTCACTGCCAAAACCACAAAGAACTGAAATCATTCTAAGATCCTCCTCTTGGGCACTGTGAATATTTCAGAGGGTTGGTAAGTGCTGTAATCATTCCTTTCTTGAAGTTTGTGACTTTCTCAAATAAAACATCTGACAGAGCCATGATTCCAAAGACTTTCTGTAAGTCAATGATACCACCTCTAACATTGACATGGAGAGGTAGTGAAGAAGTTGACTGACGTTATGGGATGTATAATTTCTTTTATATTGCAATCACTCTATGTTACCTATAATATACCTTCTATTCTGATTGCATATTTGTGGCCATATGTGTATGTATACACCATCTTTTAATACAACTGATAGCATTTATGTTGGACAAATGTGAAGTAGAGAAGGGGCTATTCCTAGATTTCACCAAAGCATTTGTTATGCTGGATTATGATATAATACTAGACAAACCTATAAATATACACACATAGAATATTCTCTATTTCCTAAGCTATAGGACCCATCACCTATAGTACCCAGGGAATGCTAAGCTAGCAGTGGAGGAGAGAAGTTGTGTTTGTTATGGGCTGCACAAAGAAGGGAAAAAGTGTCATAAGTATGAATGGATGGATTTATTGTACAATTTGTTCTACAGTTTGGTTTACACTACATACAATGTATAATCGTATATCATTTTACCTCTACATCTGTTGTACAATTTGTCTGGTGCTTGTTTTCTTATTGGGCCACTCAGATTGCTTGGCTCCCTGGCCTTTTCGCTTACTGAGTGGCCCTAACTTTTATATACCATTTTTTTTTTCTTTCTTTCTTTACCTTCGTTAATATTCTCCCATATCCTTGATTTTGTTTCTTAGAACCTTTTATTGAGTCAGTCATATCTTTAAGATTTCACCTTCCTTCATTTTCCTACATCTAACCAAATTTAGTCCAATTAATTCTTTGTAACCTTCTACACTTTTGGTCAATTTTCCTACTTCATCTCTAATTTCCTCACTATTACTCAACCTTACTCCTAAATAGTCATATTCTTTGACTACCTCCAGTTCTTGACCACCTAGATACACTTTTTCTTCTTTCCTCCATTTTTCACTTAGTACTTATTTATATTTACCTTAATTTCCCATTTTTCACACATTCTTGAGCTTTATTTATTGCTTTTGTAACTCTATTATCGATATGGCGCCTACCATAAAATCGTCTGTGTATAATGAACCCAAACCTGAAATCTCCTTCTCTCTTATTACTGGGCAATGCTAATTTCTTATTTTTACTCCTTTTAATATATCATCTATGGATAGGTTAATAATTTTGAAATCAGTTTACATCCCTGTCTTAATACTGTTTTCTTATTGCGTGTCAATTTACTCCCTTTCCCTATTTGTTTTTTGTTTTATCCTGATATGTAAATTTCTCCATTGCTTTTCTAAGTCTAGTACACCTGGATACCGGGTCGACACTTTGCTCCCCTTGTAGCATTACCCACCCTTCTCTCAAATCTATTATTTTATACCCTCACCCCCTCTTCTTGCAATTTCTTACGCTTTGCTAACCGTTCTCACTCTTATTACTTCCCCATTTCTCACTCATATCACTCTCTCCTCCGCATTTCTTGCTGCACTGTTAATCATCTGTTCTCTCAGCTTCTCCTTCTTTGCATCTCTTCTCGCCCCGCCTCTGCAACCAATGTTAGTTCCCCCCCCCCCTAGTTGCTGCTTCTTCCTCCCTATATGCATTTCTGACTGCAGTCATCTGTTCTCTCATCTTCTCTCCACTTCTCCTCCTTTGCATCTCTCTCCGCCCCACCACTGCTACCAATGTTAGCTCCTCTTCCCCCTGCATGGCCGCTGGTTCTTCCTCCCTATTTTCTTCTGTTCTCTGTTTCTTGCATCTGTCGAGTTTGTGATTTGATCAGCTGTTTTCTGCTCCTTTCTCCAAACTACCGACTCAGCTATTCTCTCGGTTCTTTGACTTGTATGTGTCCTGGGCCATTGCTTCTGCTGAAGTTTGCATACTTTTTCTCGTTCATTCCTCCATATACTCATACTCCATTCTTCTCCTTCCACGAATAATTTTAAACCTTTCAAAAATGCCTTTTTCCCAGCTGCTCTTGCTTCTTTCATCCTGGCAATTAGTTCTTTTTTCAAAATTTATTCCTCTCTCATGTAGTCCTGCTCTATGAAGATTTTTGAGCCTCTAAATCTCCTGGTGTTCCTTAAAATTTCCCTTTTTTTTTCTATTGTCGTTATTCTTATAACAATGGGTCTAGAATTACGTTGATATTGTAATGAAAAGAAGCTAGAAACAGTGATGTGTATTGAATTTATTTAAAGGTAAGTCGGAATTGTTACACATTGTGTAACAATTCCGACTTACCTTTAAATAAATGGGTCTAGACTTTCTACCTCTTTTTCCGATTCAGTACATGTCCTCTATCTCCCAACAAAACTTTTTATACCTAGTCCTTCTTCCATGATCCCATACACTACTTCTTCTAGGTTTCCGTAATCTTCTGTCACTCTGAAAATTATGCAGTTCTTTCTTCTCTCCCCTGCTTCAAATCTTTTCTCTAGATCTTCGAATTTTTTTTCTTGCAATCCATTATCTGCTGTACCATCTCTTCTCTCTGCTTCTTTATAACCACCTCGAGTTGTGAATTTTCCTCGGATTCCATTAGCTGGTTCATTTCTGCCGGTCCTGTTTTCACCTCCACTCTGCCAATTATTCAGCTCTCACTCCGCACAACCTTCTCCTACCGCTGTCAGCACCAGACTCCCATGTCATAAACAACAAAGTATAGAAATCTACACAGCAAGAATTGGCCTGTACAGTAGTATGATGTGGAATCTGTTAAAAAGAAGTTCAGCAGGGAGAAACTATTTATCTCTATGTTGCAGTGTATGTAATTGGCATGTTATTAATTATTGGAGGAGTGGAGATGAATCCTGGACCTAAGGGTGATCAAGGGTTTGGTGAAGAAATTCTGAACAGATTACAGGGAATGTAAGAAAGGCTAGGGAAGAGAAATTAAAGAAGAAATTAAAATTGAAATACAAGATATGAAAAAGGAAGTTCAAACCATTAAAAGCAGAGTAAAATCCTTGGAAGAAAGATACCGGAAATTCAATCCAATAATATCTGGAGTAGAAGAAAGAGGCGTGTGGCCAATCCAGGAACTGAGAGAAAGATTGAAAATTATACTAAATGGATGGGTAATCGTTGAAGCTTTTCATGTTGGAAGGAATGCAGGAAGAAGGATAATTGTAGTCGGATTTGGCACTATGTGAACTGTCTTTGAAGTGCTGAAAAGATCCAAGAAATTAAAACGGATGAACATATTTATCAACACATACTTATCTGCGGAGCAGAGATTTCTGAAGAAAGAGCTAGTAAAACAGATGAAGAGAGCAAGGTCGGAGGGTGAGCAAGCATACATATGCAACTTAAGGCTTTGGGTGGATGGATGGCCAATAGATGAATCCAATAACAGTCTAAGGGACAACATAAAGACCGAAGAGAAAATGAATCGGCAAATAGTACAAAGACAACAGGAAGTGCAACGTCAGGAAGTCCTAGGGTTGGAGAGATGACAAATCAAGAAGTAGGAGAATGAGCAGGACCCACATGATGAGGAAGAGAGTGTGACATCACAGGCAAGGAGAATATCTCTGGACAAAAGAGAGTCAGCTTTGGTTGCCCAGCTAGGCCAGGGTGTGGGGGAAAGTATTACTAGTTGATTCAAGGTCAATTTCGTCGAGCATTTTATCAATGCTAAGAGGGAGCATAATGCAAACTGAAGGAGAGATTGGGCATCATGTGAATAAGATGCTGCTGGTGGGGAGGACCATCGGGTGGTACCGCCAGTCGGTACGCATCCGAATAGCGGGAGACTGCTTAGGAGCAAGAGCAAGTTAGATGCTTTTTAGATTTCGCTCAGGCTCACAATAGGATGAGGATGAAAGGGGAAAGGTTGTATATTCATGCCAGTAATATGCATTAAGTGGTTTAAAAGACTTCTTGCAGCCTTGGTTGAATCTCAATGAATTTATGGAGGAGAAATTTGGGGAATAGACAAGGGATGGCATAATATGGATTTAGTTTCTGTAAATTAATTTTGGGAGTCCCTAGCAATACCACGAATGCAGCAGCTTTAATAGAGCTAGGAAAGGTAAGTGTGAGAGGGTTTATGTTGGAGAAAGTACTGAAGTACACTTTAATTTGCAAAAAGAATGAGAGAGAAGGTTTAGCCTGGTTTTGATTAGGGTTTTGGAAACTAAGGGGAATGAGGGGAGATGAAATTCACATTATCTTTCAATGTAAAGCTATTAATGACTGAAGGGTAAGTCTTATAAGTAAGAAATGGTTACTAAGAATCAAAGAAATTGCACATATAAAGATTTTTGAAGACCAGAAGCAGATTCCCCAACTAGGGGAGTTTTTATGGGAAAAAGATGAAATGGAAATCATCAGTTGAAAAACATGCACATTTACATTAATTTTTAGTTGACAAAGGACATCTATGTAACATGTTAATTTTTGTATTTCTACCTACACTGAAATAGTTATGGCTGGCCAAATAACTACGGTTAAGGTCAGTCCATAACCATGTATGAACTTAGCACTTAAATAAATAAATTATAGTACCCCCTTAATTTTTGAGAGTCAAAATTAAAAATTCTTGGAAATTCCTCACTACCTTACATCCTTACATACTACCGTCAATCTAAATCTGACATTGTCTTATTGGCTTCTGATACAAGCACATGGTACAGCGACAGTGGTAAAACCCAGTGACCATATAGTCTTTCAGACTATAGCCAATCACAGAAGAAGAATGGTAAAACCAATATCCACCCACTTGTGCAGCTACTTGGTTTGCAACTTTATTCACGTGTCCAGTCTTTATCTTCAATGTGTGCTATGAGTGTTAAAACTTAAAAAATGAGCACTAAGAATTGAAGGATGAGTTTTACAGCCACTTTTAAAAAATGCTGTTGAGTTTGCAATGAAAACTGGTGCAAGAACAGCATCTCATGAATTAAATGTACAACTAAAATGATTCCATATTGGTGCAATCAGCAATGATAGGTCATCATTTGCAAGTTTGGGAGGGTGGAGGTAATGTTTTCATATTAAGCATGCTTTACATGGCAGTTTTGTTCTACAATTTAGCAAAAATTATATGTAAACAAAAACAACCACATAAGCCAAAATATTCTGCATATAATTTCTTGTTTGTTCAGTTTACTGCATGTATTTTTCAGCACGTACAAAATCCTATACATTAGTCCAATTTAGAAATAAAACATGCAATAAAATGCATCTATCAAAGCAAGCATAAATTAAACTATATTAATAATTATTGTATTATTCCTTTCAGTAGCAGAAAGCCTTGTGTCATTTATATTATACCATGTACTGGTGTGTTAATGAAATGGGTTAAAATTTCAGTGGAGAATATATGGTTTTATAACAAATGAATAAATACTGTGATGAATGAAATCTGAAAGTAAACCAAGAGAAGACTCAAATCATAGTGCTTAAGAAAGGTGCCAAACTGAGCAAATATGAAAAGTGGAAGAATGGTGCCAAACTGAGCAAATATGAAAAGTGGAAGAATGGAGAGAAGGAATATAAAGTGGTCAGAGATTGTATATACTTAGGGGTCAAAATGGATGGAGGTGGAAAATGGGAGAAACAGAAGAAACTGTTATTGGCGAAGGGGAAGGGGGCAATGTCAGCGATTAGAGGGTGTAAATATAGAATACCAGATATAAATGTTAAATGGCTAGAGAAAATATATAACACAGTAGTTGAAGCAAAAATGTTATATGGAAGTGAAATATAGAGAGTAGAAGGAGGCTGGGAAGTGATAGATATGGTACATAGGAGTTTTTGTAGAGAAGTTTTAGGTCTGCCAAATGCTACAGTAAAGGAATTTGCTCTAACTGAAATGCAGAGAGTGGGGAGAAAAGGGGTAATAATGGAGAGAGCTCTTAAATATTGGTATAGATTATTAAATTTAGAAGAGAAAAACTTTTTGAGGCAGTGTTTGGAATTTCAAAAAAAGAGCTTAAAGAAAAACGGGTGGAGTTACAGCATACAAACTAACTTGGAAAATAGTGGTTTGGGAGAAATTTGGAGGAGGAAGGAAAGTAATGTTATGGGTTTTTGAAAAGAAGCTAGGCAGAGGTTTGAAGATATAGATACAAAATTCATTTCGTAGCATCGGGAAGAAAAGCTCCTTGGGATCATATATATTAATAAAAAAATGTATGGGCTAGAGAACAGTATGTGGATAATTCAAATAAGGAAAACAAAGAGAGACTATAGCTTGAGTACGAGCAGGTGTATGGAGACTATTAAGAATTAGAAATGGGTTCCCACAGAACCAGTGTCCAATATGTGGAGAAAGAGAAGATTTAGAACATATCGTGTTTGATTGCAATGGTACACAGCTTTGGAGAAAGCAAGCTATAAATGGGAAATGGTTAAAATTGGACAGGAAAGTAGCCTTAAGCAAGATTTTTAACAAGGACAATAAAAAGGTAGGAGAGTACCTGTCCAAAGTAAAAAAGAAATGGTCATGGACAATAAAAAGAGATGTGAATTAATTTCATCATGAGATGTTAAGATATGTAATTATATTATCATTATCATAAAATTAGTATTATTAGATTATCATTCTGGTATTACTACATTATTATTATTATTATTATTATTATTATTATTATTAATGTTATAAATAAATAAAGTAATATGGGTAGAATATGGCAAGCTTGGGCTGATGTATAGCCATATTGTAAGGAAGATTGCTAGCACAAATAAATAAATAAAATGAAATAAAACAAATGGATATTCCGTGCTTTGCTTTCACAAAATAAATGACTTACAAATCTTAACCACACATGCTTATACATCAATAAGCCTGTTTCGTGAACATATTACTTCTAAGTTCCTACCATCTATAATAATATTTCTTCAGACATCAGAGTAAGGACATAAATTCTTAAGTGAGAGGGCGTGGAGTTTATTTTTACTTGTAGCACAATTTTATCTCACGTCTAAACGTGTATTTGATGATAACTGATCAACAACATGTATTGGAAAAACGTTCAAGAGTATAAAATGAACTGTAAAAAATTATTATGCATCTACTGCCCTCTCAAAAAAAAAATTATAATTAAACTAAGCTAATTAATGTTCTTGTAGATGAAGTCCATTCTCCTCTCCTTTTTTCAGCAAAATGGTTGAAATCAGAGCCTTCTCAATATAACGTGGCTAAAGCAATATGTCTGCTTTTGCTATTTATTCTGTTCATTACGACTCCCTAATTAACTAATTTAACTTTAAATGCACACTTACAGATTTTTAAGTCTCCATCACCACTTGCACTGAATTAACTGGTTAAGTTAGGTATTTTACACAATATGTGCTTCTGAACCCTGTACACAACTAACTGTACATGTGTGAATCACAGCATTGCGTGTGAGTGTATGCATTGTAATTATGTGATGCGCAAACTAAAGCAACCAACATGGATTGTAATATAAGGGGAACTATTTATTTTCTGCTCTGAATCGTTTTAACTCTACAATACTATACTTTAAATTGCAATGTAACTTAAGAATTTAATTAAATTTTAAATCAATTCTTATAACAGAAGTAAATTTTAGACAGGACTGAGTAAACGTTTTTCATATGGTGGCAGCACTGAAAATGAATGACTCCACATGGGAAAGACCACGTAGAAAAAGAACCAATAGCAAAGCGCCTCAGACTCTGCCATGTTACTATTACCTCTCTGTACCCCTCACCCTCATTCGAAGCATTCCCCTCTGCACGTCTCACCTTTAATAGTACCGACAATGAGGATTTCCGGATAGACTTGATGTAGTCCGAAATACACTCTGTAAAGAAAACATTTGTGCTACTCACTGTATAAGCGTTGCATAAACACCTCAAACAAAACAAAATCTATAAACTAAATCGGGGAGTACAGAAATTAATACTGCAATGACACATGATGTTATCTTTACTTTCCTGTTTTTAATTTTTCATTTACAGACATTTATTTATGGGAAGGGTGCCACCCTAGAGTCCTCCATAGCTAGCTGCTACTGACAATCAGGAGCATCAACTAATGCTGGTGAAGAAATCTTTATGTGGAATTCCAAAGGAAAGTAAGAAGTCAAAAAAGTGCTACAGTGGGATATTGACACAACAAGCAAAGGTCATGCTGTAACATATTAAATGCTGCCATTCAAAGCGCAAGTGATCACAGAGAAAGCGATAGAATATCATTGTTTCATGATAAGACTCTGACAAGAACATAACCTCCTCCAATCAAAATTCTCCAAATTTGAAATGCAGACAACACTCCAATTCCTTTGACATGCCAACAAGCAAGGATAAACACAGCAGGATCATCAAGTGTTTTAGTGAAAGCCATTGAAAGTAAAAAGTTGCACAGTACCGTGATGCTATGTATGAAGGTAGACGGTAGAGAACTCCCACCATACTATATTATTAAATGGAAAACTCTCCCTAAAAAAGACTTCCTAAGGGAATTCATATCCAGGTACAGCAGAAAGAGTGGATGGATGGGAATCTGGTGAAAGACTGGCTAAGAACTATATGGGAATGACACCCAGGAGCTCTCCTTTTTATTAAACTCTATGTTTGTATTCGACAGCTTTCACGATCACTTAGCTGATGGCATTTAAACACAATTGGCACTAACCAAAACCTTTCCAGCGACTATCCCAGGAGGACTGTGACTTTAGGAAAATATTCACTGTATTGAATTTCAAAGTTTGTTAATCTGCAGTAAGTTAGCAAATAACAAACTGTTGAAAAAATATCATTGGTAAGTTTATGGACCAGCCCTTAACAATGAATAAATAGCTTTTGACGTTTTTGAACAGTCGCTAAAAATTCAAGCTTGTTATAAAAAGTAAGACACACAAATAGGAGTAATTAGTTTATAAAAGACATAGGCCCCATTCACAATGAAAATTAAGTATAAGCATTACATAAACTTAAAAACTAGATGATATGTCTTGTATTGGAACCAATCACAATGAATCACATTAACATAAAAATAAGCGTTAAATTAAACACAAACTTGCGAGGTCCAAGCTTTAAAGTTTATGTTTATGTCAAACATAAGAAACCAGCCAAACACAAGAGCGATTCTCATCACATGATCATTCTGCCATCTCCAACACCACGTGTTGACTCGCTAACACACTTTCTGTGTAAGATCATGGGTCAGGAATCACTAGAATATCTATAAAAATCACAGCAAAACAAATTGTGATGGTAGATGATGCTTTTCGCTGCTACCTTTAACAGCTCTTGTTCATTTTGATACATGTACACTCGTGGACAAAAAATATTAGTCATGTCTTGAACGCCAAATTTTTTCTAAGTCCTGCACTGGACTGCACCTTGTTTATACCATATGCAATACAGTTGTGTAGCTGTTACTTTTTGCAGCAAGTTGTACAGCATTACTAAACATGTTACCTTCCATGTGTCTTCTCTGTAGCGCTGTGGCAAAGAGTAGCGTACCTGTGGTTAAGAATGCAGGCTCGCTTCTCGCATGTAGCGAACACTTTTTTTAATAACACTGTTTATAATGTTTAATTAACACATAGAGGCTACTTATTTTTATATACTGCATGTCATACACGTATTTGGTAAAATAATAATAGAATAGTTACTATAATGCTTCTTTAAGGGTTTATTCTACCTATCTGCAATATGCTGCACACAAAACCATGTGATGTGCAAATGCATCAGGCCCGAACATGTTCTCTTTCAGTGAATCACACCATGTTTGACACAGCAGAACAGGTACACAAAGACTTAGTCATAAGAAAGTCTCTTTTTGTACTAGTCAATGTAGATGGCTTGTGAAGCTGCAGCTTGTATTGGACTCCTTGCAACTACAGCGCAGAGGCATGTAAGACTATTCAGGGAAGGGATTTTGAATGCCATCATCCTGGTTCAGAAACAAGACATGTGTCCACTCCTGAAATGGATGCAGCTAATTGGTAACAGAGAGAAACCCTTTCCAAATTGCTTCTGAAATGAAGGCACATACTCAATTCCCAGTATCAGCTCAAACAGCTTTGCAGTATGTAAACGACGTAGGACTTCTTGCATGAAGAACAGTTAAAAAGCAACATCTGACAGACAATCACACATTGTATTGCCTCGCCTCACGTTTGCAGAGGAAAACGCCAACCCTGACATGATAACATGATATTCTCAGATGAGGTGACATTTTCTTCCATGCATAATGGAAAGGTGATTGTCTATCATCCAAAGGGGGTCCCAATATGATGCAAAATACAATTCATCATGGTTGTGTATCCTGTTGGGACTGGATATCAAGAAACGGTCGAGTATGTTGTGGCAGCTTGAGATACACTGAACAGTGCACATACTTGAGAGTATTTTGATTCTCTCTGTGAGAATGAGATAACCTGATGGAATTGTTGAATTCATACAGGATAATCATCCTATCCACACAAGTCGAAAGGTTTCAAATAGGTTCTCTGAGAGGCTGGATATCAGAATTATAGATTGTCCTCCCTGTTCACCAGATTTCAACCCTACTGAAAATGTGTTGGCTGAGGTGAAAAGGGAGCGTACTTGGCACAAATTCAGGAAGCCTGGGATGTTATAGCTTCTCATCCACATTACTGCAGGGATTTAATTTCATCTATGCCCCAGAGATTGACGGCAGTTATACACGCTGAGGATTCATACACCTGATATGAATTTTCCTTATTTATTGTGTTTATTTGAATTTCTTTCTTTAGTTACTTAAAATGAGTGTTTTAGTAGAATTATGTTTTTGTGCATAGATATGCCTAAAACTTCAAATGCTTAAGTTATATTAATGCAATATTATATTCTAAACATCCAGCATAAAATTAACATAAAAAATAACAGCTAATGCGAGATTTGAACTGAAGTGCTTAAGAGTGAAAACAGTGCTTTCTTAACCTCTTGGCCACCATAACCTTGTTGCGTGTTCTGTTTTCAGTAGCTTATAAGGTGACCACTGCCTCACAGGCACAGACTATTCTACAGCTCTTGCATGCATGTTGTGAACATAGCTTTTAAGAAGGTACATGAACCCTCTGATCCGCACATGTAATATGGGGATGACGTTTTTTTTGTCCATGGGTGTACACAACCTTCTTTATTAGTGGTCACTTCGTAAGCTGTCATATTAGTTCAGATTTAAACACTCATTTGTGATAGCTGCTGCTTACATTTGCATTTGTTATTATGAATGATAACTTATCACATTAAGTTTATTTCTAAGTTTTATGCCATTATGTTAACACTTAATTTTTCATTGTGAATGGCCCTGTAACACTGCCAATCCATTGTATACATTTATCAGTAACCAATAAAGGCAATGATAGTGAACAAAAAATACAATTACATACAACTATTACAAAAATGTTAAGTAATTATAATCATAAATAGTTTCCAAATTTCTATTACCATAACAAAAAGTGTTTATCATTCAAAGTAAGCTTTAGAGAATTAAACAGGTACATACTTGTTCCTAATAACAAAATAATAACATTCTTCAAGAAGTCAAATACTCCTTTGGAGGCCTTGTGTGCTTCTCGAACACGTCCAAAGAGTGATTCATAAGATGGGGGTGGTGCTGCAAAAAAGAGAAAAATGTTTTCAATCTGTTTTTTATAATGACTGGATTAGATAGATTGTTTTCTTTGAGTTCACTGATTGCAAATGAGATGTATGAACACAGAGCATGTCAGTGATTTATACAATTTAGTTACACATATACATAAAATATACACAGCCACAGAATATAATATTACAGTAATAAATGCATTAATCAAATTAAATACGGAACTATTCACAGTGAAACAAGTACATTTAAAGATGAAATGACTTGAAATAAACACACTTATAGCTTCACTAATTTAGGTTATTACCTAGAAAATCTTTCACAGGATGTTTTGCACATCCTGAACTGGAGTTAATAGTCGGAGCATGGTGAGAAGCTGGAGCTGGATATCTGGTCATCCTCTAGTGGCATCTTGATGAACTTGTAGTTAGGGTAGCCTACCATGCTCAAACGTCATGTACTTTTTTTTCCGCAAATTTTTAATTGCATGAATGGTTTTAATTACCATATCACAGTTATCTTTCCAAAAGTGATGCACCACAGCATATTTGTCTATTTCACTATTTCTCAAGTTTCTCATATGTTCTTTCAATCTGGTGCCTATTTTTCTCTTTGTCATCCCTATGTAAATTTTGCTGTATTATTTGCAATCAATGTGGCAGATGTCAATTTTTCTTTTGCCAGCTTTCCATATATTTTATTACATTTTTGAGGCTGTATCTATTCTGTGAAGTCTACCTAATATTACAGTCCTTAATCATTTTTGGAAATTGATGTGTGGCCATTGAGTGATATGTGAATCTTATAAATTGGCTCTTGTTTTTTGATGCAAATGTAGCTGATTTACTGTTGAATTTTCCTGATCTTGATGTTTATCTTTCTATTTACCAACCATTTGACAAAATTACTGTTTTCTGCCATGTTTAATATCCTCTTGATATCCTAAAGCACTTAGGGAGGTATTAACCAACCTGTGTGTTAAGCTTTGAGTATTGTCTATTTATTTGATATGCAAGAAACATCAATTAAATTTTCAAAAGAGAAAGAAACCGACAGAGTTTTGCCCTTTCTTGATTTGAAACTGATTAGAAATGGCTCAGAACTGGAATTTGGTGTATACTGAAAAGATATGCATTCATATAACTACATATATAAATCAGATTCAACCCTAGGAAGCACAAACATATTCTAGATAGTAGCTAGAACCTGGAAGTTAGAGCTGCTTTGTCTATCTGGGTGTATATATTAAAATCAGATAGAGATAAACAAATTTTCATACATTATATTGCCTTTTCTTTTTTCTTTTTTTGGTCTATTTTGGTTGTTGTTGCCTGTTTTAAGGTTTAAAGCCTTTTTTTTCTTTGCCTGTTTTAGATTATTATGGATTTTTTTCTGCAATTATTTATGCATTTTAAGAAGTACATACAGAATTTCAATACATCCAAGTGAAAAAAGTTACACAAATTAAATGACATTAATGTCACAAATATATCTACTGAGAACCTTGTGCCCTATAAATACATTTCTTTGTTTTCAAGCAGTCCTCAACTCATTCACTTAAGAACTTTATATAGCAGAACCTTCATTAGTGAAAGGAATCTAGACATAAAGAATACCAAGAAACAGAGAATGAAGGAAGTATGTCAAGTCCCATTAGCTATTACTCCTCATATCCCTTTTCTTGTGACACTCCAATTTCAAAGAGATTAGATAATGCATAGAAAGGAAGAAAATAAATTATTTCTAATACATCAAATACACACATAATAAACTGTTATTCTGCTGTTTTATTTTTTAAAAGCAACTTGAGTGCTCATGCTGTATTATTTATCCCATCAAAATTAAGCTCATTGTTAAATTATAGCTATGTTCATGAATTTGGTTTGGATGTACTTTCTACTGATAAAGCTAAACCTTTTAGCAAACTCTGTGAAAAAATCTATTAATTACAAAAAAGAAAATTACTTTATAACTGAACATTTGCAACAATAAAACAACTCTAAGATTTTCAAAATGGCCTGTCCTAAAATCACTTTAATATCAACACCAATTGCAACATCCAGCAGAAAGTCTGATTTCCTTGTATCTATGCAAAGCTTTCTTGGACTCAAGAATTCAGTTCTGGAGACTGGAAAACGAAACCCTCAGTACACTAAATATGAGGTTCCATCAGAACACACATGAAGAAAAGCTTATTTGAATGTCTGCTATGAAGAGGATTCAAAATGAAATTACAGAAAACAAAATATGGACCTCCATTGATAAAACTACAGGTACAATGAAATGTTACATATCAGAATTACAGAAGCAACACAAAGTGACCCTGTAATATTTCTTTTGACAATGGAAGAGATGTAGAGAGTAAATAGTTCCACAGTGGCACAACTGTTCACAAATTCTTTAATGCTACTCTGGCCATATGGAATATGGCAAAACAATGTTCTCCTTTTAATCACAGATGCAGCATCTTGCATGAAAAATCTGATGTGATACATTTATATGACTTTCTCTACCCTCTATCGTATATTAGTGAGTATACAAACTATTCTTACTAAAACTTATTTTTCTATGTACTACATTTTAATCCAAATAAACCTTTACAGAAATAGCTACATTACCATTTCATTATAGATACAAACGGAATAGCGATAGACAAATGTTTAAGAACTGGATGCTATATGCTGGCCTTAAAATTCCATACTGTTTCCATGCAATCACAAGAAACAACTAAATGTTGACAGGACTTCAAGAGAATGACCAGGAAATGAACAGTTCCAACTTTTAATAATGGATATCTCAGAAACGGCTTATGCCACAAAGAAGCTTATTTGAAATAAATTGTGTGTTTTAAAGAGATCTGCATTTTCTGTGTGGTGCGTTTTCGTCTATCGCTTAATGTTTACCAGTTATACAAGATTATACAAAATTCCTTCGAAATAAAGAGGACTTCATAGGCTATTCCTGGAAAATTCAAGATTTACATTTTATTTGTCATGTAAATATCTTTCATATATGTTATTTTATTCAAAACCGTTAAGAGCCAATTTTTAGAAAATCAAAAATTTCAAAAATTGTTCCATGTAAATGTAGTTTGGGGTAAGGGGATTTTCTTGAAAATCTTTTGTGTCACATGTTTGGAAGATACTGAATCTAAATACCATGTTTGGTATTTATCAGACCTTACGTTTTTGAGTTATGCTGTTTTCTCTCTCTCCCACACCCATCCATGCCGCCCCCCCCCCATTAGCCTATTTCTAAAAATGAATTTTGTTGGATTTTGGGGGCCTTAAAACACGTATTTCCGGCGAAATCTCAATATAGAATTTTTTGATGGAATGCAATATCTTCTCTACCTACTATGTACATGGTAGAGAAAGTAAAAAAGGAACTAAAGCTTTGAAAGCTTTCTTCCTGAAAGTGCTCTATCTCTCATGTCTAGTCTATGAGCTGAAGAGTATTGCTGAAGAGGTAAAAAGTTTCTATCCTCTCATGGATAAGTTGGTTTTGAACACCAAGGAGGTCTTCCTAAAACCACCCTCCCAAATGCAGGTATTTAAGGATATGGCACTAGAGCTCACTTTGCCTCTATAGCCAGTTCTCACCAAATGGGGACAAAAATATGATCCTCTGGTGTCATACATGGCAATCTTTGAAGAACAGTAAAACAACTGCTGCAAGTACCAGGAGAGAAAAGAGAAAGCATTAGTAAAAAATTTAAACATGTTATTATTAAAAAATGTAAACATGTTATGAGTACTAAAGAGAGCGTAGAAAAACTTGAGAACATTTGTGATATCCTGAAATATGAAAGTTCTGTTGTAACTGATGAGTCCTTCTGAAATAGCTTCTTTAAATACGCTCCAATGACTTAAATGGAAGTAGAGCAATCTTTTTCCATGATGAAAAACATTCTCTTTGACAGGCAGCAGACAGTTAAGAGCCTGAATAAAATTTCTTGTTGCTTGTAGTTACGTGAGAAGGAAATTAAGTATCTTAAATACACCTTTTCATTAATGAGTGGATTTAGTCTCTGTTTTCACTTTTAAATATATTACTCTCTGTTTCCAATATTTTAAGTGTTTTTCGCCTGCCTATTTTAAACAAAATAAATGCTTGAACTTCCGGGCCCTAGTAAGCTAGTGGAGTTATAAGAGTATTAATAACTCATTTCATCTTAAAATAAATACATGCGTAAAATGAATTCAAGCATATGCACCTTGTTAAAGGAACATCCAAATGTACACATTTTTCCCAAACAGTTTCAGAACTTACATGTATACAAATAAATACAATTTTGCTACATACACATAATGGCACTTAGCTTTATTTTACATTTCAGTGGGTTTTTGTACTCTATATGCAAGATTATTACTTTTAATTTGATTTGCAATTTATAGCATTTTTGCCAATTTATTAATATTTAATGTAATATAATAGTCAATTTTGGCAAGCATCCCAAAGATTTCACAGACCGTAACCAACAGCTGAGCCTGCTGTAATACAGCTGCTTGCAGAGCATGATTGGTTGCGTGTGGGCCAAAATGAAAGAAGGGACATTCTGAAATGTACGGTACTTACCTCTTTATATATATTGGCCAATTGCCATTTAAACCTCACACTGGCTGTTCCTGAATATGCAATACAGATCTAGGTATTTAAATCAGCCACAATTTAAATTTCTGCTTTGGAACAAACCTTTATATTCTGCTTATTTTTACTCTCTCTACCACATACATAGTAGGAAGCGAAAGTATTGCATTCCACCCAAAATTTTGATACCAAGATTTCAGCAGAAATATATGTTTTGAGGCCCCTTGAATCCAAAAAAAAAAGTATTTTTAGAAAAAGGTCCATATGTGTGTCTATTTGTGTCCAGCTAATTCAAAAACAAATTCGGTACCTTCCAAAGATGTGACATGAAAATTTTCAAGAAAATCCTCCCACCCAAACTACCCTTTACATGAAACATTTTTCAATTTTTTTTATTTTTTCAAAACTGGCTGTTAACAATTTTGATTAAAATGCATATATAAAAGATATTGCAAGACATTCAAAACATATGTCTTGAATTTTCTGGGAATAGCCTCTTCATTCTAAAGAAATTTTATATAATCTTATATCTTGGTAAATATTAAGCGATAGACATAAACATACAAAAACAAAAAAAGTATATCTCTTTAAAACACAATTTATTTCAAATAATCTTTTTCATGGTATAAGCCATTTCTGAGATAACCATTATTAAAGGTTTGATTTGTTTTATAATTTGTCATTATTTTTAAGTCCTGTGGATTTTCAGTTGTTACTCACAATTGCCCAGAAAAGTATAACATTTTAAGGCCAGCATAATATAGCATCCAGTTCTTAAGCATTTGATTGTTCCAGTTCCCTTTGTATTCTGATGAAATATGTAATGTAGCTATCTCCGCAAAGGTTTATTTTGATTAAAATGAAATATATAGAAAAATAATTTTCATAAGAATAATTTGTATACCTATTAATAAATCATAGAAGGTAAAGAAAGTCACATAAGTGTAACACTTAAAGACTTTTTATCATATTTTAATGAAACAAAAAGTGAATCAAATGATATTAAATTTAGTACACACCAACCATAACAAGTAATACTGTATTTAGTTACAAAATGCCAAAAAATGTTTCAATTTTAGAGTGTATTTTGTGTATACTGAATTCCAATTTACAAAGTTAAAATAGTTTTTACGTTTTCCTTGAGCGCTACCATGGTTCAACACCCTTGTTTTGCATTACAAGCCAACAGCTATTAATAGCAACCCAGTTCTCCTTTTCAAGCTTTCTATTTGTAGCTGACGAGCACAAAGGACGTAATAAACCTAGTATGGGGAAAGAATTGTTTGAATCGCACGTATGCATGCACACACATGTGCATTTTTATCGTTCATCCTGTGCCAAAAGAGTAGGTTTATATATATGTTTTGACTTTAGCCGAGGTTGAAACTAAATATGATTGCATTTGGACATTACAATTAACTTAGCTTGTTATGCTAAAGTCAGCTATACCATTTTCAGCTGCTCAGATAGATAAATGCAATTTGATACTAGAATCTGTTCTAAGCACCACAGTTTTTCTTTTTATTGTATTTGAAAATATTTGCATTTCAGCTAACTACTAATTCAAGCAAGATTCTCTTGGTTAGGAATTACAAATTCGTTATCCCCTGTTTGAAACATGGCTTCTACTAGTGGTGTAGCTTCTGAATTAGCTTGTGCACGAAGTATTGGAGTTTCTAAAATAACTTCAAGAGAATACTGAAGAACTTTTGATGCATGAGTGATTCGGATATTGACAGGAAGATTTCTGATTTTGAAGCTGGTGTTGAGGATCTAGCAGTGAAGATCAAAAAGAACTATTTTTTCTGCAGGTATTAGTGTAGAAACAAGGTTATAGTGTTTGAAAACCATTGCAGCACAAAATAACACTTTTTCCAGAGTACAACCTGTGGTGTACAGCTCACAAGTGTTAGCCGACTAATCAATTTTTTCATAAAGCTGTTTACTGCAGATTTAGCTCCTCTCCTAGTCACTGAAACAAATATATATATAAAACTAGGTGAGTCTTTTCAGCCTGTGGATTGTGGAGTCCTGTTGTACAGGCTATGCCATAAACACTGTCCACTGCATCGCATCGTATTAATTTTGGCGAAATGACTGCTTTGCACTGTTGTGCGTGCAGTGACTTGCACTCGTACCACAACGGTGTATGCGTTTACCTTCAGTGGTCAAGGTCCCATGTTCAAATATTGCCACTTCAGGGTATTTTTATGTTTAGTAAATTTAATGAGAACTGATAGTTTGGCATGAAAGTGTTTTCTCACTTAATTAGTTTAATTATGTGAATTTCATTAAAACACAAATTGTTACTTGTTAGAATATACTTTAATGAACTCATAAATAAATGCATATAGCATTGTAAATATAACTTACAAACATAAGGCATCATTAAATAATATTTTACTGTTTAAAGCTATTCTTTCATACAAAAGAAAGCCAATAAATTGTTCTGAGAGTTTACGAAATGCAGTACATACATACAAACTAGATAACATTTGCAAGCCCATATTATGATCATTGTAAACCTCTCTGGTTCCCAAAGAGTGCGTTTAACAGTGACTATGACATCATGCTGAACCATCACTAGATATAACTTCACAATTTACCCGTTTCCTTCATGCGGTTGTAATAGGTGTTCGAACTGGGAACCATGCTGGCAGATGCAAGATCTCAGCCAGCCTCACTCGGTGCAACATGGCTGGTGTGATGTCATGGCAAGCTAAGATGATGCGTTCCCTGAGCTGTTGAGGGCTCATTGGCCACTCCTGGTACACAATATCTTTAAAATAACCCCATAAGAAGAAATCTAATGGGGTTAGACCTGGTGAACGTGCTGGCCACCCTATTGGTCCATGCAATCCGATCCATCGCTCAGGGTAGGTGGCATTGAGATAAGCCGTTACACGATGGGCCGAATGAGCTGGCATGCCATCACGTTGGTACCACATAGTTAGTCACTTCTGCAGCGACACTTCATTCAGAAGAGTAGGCAGCTGGTGTTGTAGGAAGTGGATATAGCAATTCCTAGTGAGTTGGCCATCATAAAAATACGGGCCTATTAGATGATCTCCAAATATACCAGCCCAAACGCTGAAAGCCCGTCAGGCTTGAAAGGTCGCCTCTCGCATCCAATGTAGGTTTACAGTGTTCCAGTAATGCATGTTGTGGTGATTTACATGGCCTGTGTTGCAGAACCCTGCTTCGTCTGTAAATAATACAGTTGCAAAAAAATGTGGGCCTTGTTCAGTTTGTCGTATGATCCACCTAGCAAACACCACTCTCTGTCCATAGTCCTGCTGCAGTAGCTCCTGGTGCAGTTGAAGATGATAAGGTTGAAACTTTGCATGATGTAGTATTCTCCACACAGAAGATTGGCTAATATTGAAATGCCTGTGAATGTCCCTTGTACTACAATGCGGATGCTGAATGACATAGTCACACGATCCGTCATTGCTTGGTCACAGACAGGGTGATCTTTTCGTGGATGTGGTGTCTGGTGCACTGTTCCTGATTCCAGAAGGCAGTTCACAACTCGCAAAAATGCGTGATCTGTAGGAAGTGTTCTCTGCAAAAACCTCTGTTGCATTCTGCTGCGCTTCTCTGTACACTAACAGCATGTCCAGATACTCTCTACTCTTGTTCCACAGTGAGCACGAGTGGCTGGAACTTTGTATTTATAGGCAAATAAATTTTCTAGTGCATTCGGAAAGAAATCATGATTTGCTAGAACGTTCTCGAAACATGAACAGAAATAAATACAAAAGCTTATTTATTTCCAGGTGTGATTTGAACTTCTGACCTTCCCATGAATTTCCAGCATGTTAACCATTGCGCTACTAGAGCATGTTAATGAGCACCACCGTAGCCCTAATCAGCAGGTTGGTGAATGCAGTGTCAGCACCTGCATTTCGCATCATCTGTAAAATTCAGGGTTGCCTAGTTACCAATTTGCAGTATGAGAAGACTCACAGAGTGAGTGAGTGAGTGAGTGAGTGAGTGAGTGAGTGAGTGAGTGAGTGAGTGAGTGAGTGAGTGAGTGAGTGAGTGAGTGAGTGAGTGAGTGAGTGAGTGAGTGAGTGAGTGAGTGAGTGAGTGAGTGAGTGAGTGAGTGAGTGAGTGAGTGAGTGAGTGAGTGAGTGAGTGAGTGAGTGAGTGAGTGAGTGAGTGAGTGAGTGAGTGAGTGAGTGAGTGAGTGAGTGAGTGAGTGAGTGAGTGAGTGAGTGAGTGAGTGAGTGAGTGAGTGAGTGAGTGAGTGAGTGAGTGAGTGAGTGAGTGAGTGAGTGAGTGAGTGAGTGAGTGAGTGAGTGAGTGAGTGAGTGAGTGAGTGAGTGAGTGAGTGAGTGAGTGAGTGAGTGAGTGAGTGAGTGAGTGAGTGAGTGAGTGAGTGAGTGAGTGAGTGAGTGAGTGAGTGAGTGAGTGAGTGAGTGAGTGAGTGAGTGAGTGAGTGAGTGAGTGAGTGAGTGAGTGAGTGAGTGAGTGTGTGTAGGTTTTTTTTTGGGCACATGAAGATCTGATCTCAAAAAGACAAATTGGGATCTAAAAGCAGGATTCATAAGTGATCAGATGTAACAAAGAATGAGATTTACAGGTTACTAAGTATGATTATTCTCACGGGTGCTATCAGAAAACCTGCACTAGACATGTATTGCTCTACAGATGACATGCTATAAACTCCATTTTTTGAAAATTGCATGTCAATTAACAGGTTTCTTCTATACTATAGTTTCTTCATTTCACCAGCATATAAAACATAAGCGATAAATTACACAAAATTAGGCCTATTTTTATTACCTTATTTACAAATTAAAAAAAAAAAATCTGTGTTACACTCACATGACTTTCTCTACACTTATACAAAGTATTTTTACAAACGCTTATTCTCCATCTAGTTCATGTTAATCAAGATAAACATTTGCAAACTCTATCTTATTGCTAATTTTCTTGTAGATGTAGGGGAAAATATATTTACAAGGGCAATATAGAACAACAGTAGCCTTTACGCACATACATATCTCTTAATAGCTGGTTGCTAGGTGCAACACCATTCCCTTTGCCACAGATTATAACTCTTTGCATATCCAAGACAAAAAAAATGAATAACGAATTCCCATTTGAGAAAATAAGTATTGAAAAATTTAAGGGAATAACAAGCAATATCTCGAAAATGGTTCACTCAACAAATAAAATGTATATGACATAAATTGTGTATTGTAACGCGATCTACATTTTTTGTGTAGTAAAATTTTGTCTTATCTCTTATGGTTTACCAGTTATGCAAAAGTCGTTCACAATAAAGAATACTTTTGGAGACATTCCCAGAAAATTCAAGATATACATTTTATTTGTCATAAAAATATCTTAAACATATGATATTTTAATCAAAATCGTTAGAGCCATTTTTGAGAAAATTAAAATTTTCGAAAAATCTTCCATGTAAAGGGTACTCTGGGGTGGGGGGATTTTCTTGAAAACCTTCGTGTCGCAACCTTGGAAGATACTGAACCCAAATACCAAGTTTGGTGTTTATCCGACTGTTCGTTTCTGAGTTATGCTGTTCACAGACACACACACAGACAGACACACAGACACACACACGGACATGTTTCCAAAAATGCTTTTTTTGGATTCAGGGGGTCTCAAAACATGTATTTCCGGTGAAATTTCGGTATCGAAATTTTGGGTGGAATACAATACTTCCCCTACTTACTATACGTAGTAGAGAAAGTAATTACAATCCTGTAAAAATATCACTGTTGATAAAAGCTCTGGAATGGCCGCTTAGATTAGAAGAATATATCCAAATCAAAAGCAACAGAATTGTCATAAAGTTTTGATCTTTGTGAAAGTAAATTAGCATATGTATACAATAGCTGTATTTACACAGCAAACGGACTTGCAACACAAGAGCAAAATCCTGGGGTAATCTGGCTCCATAGTCATGCATTATAGACAATGAAGTGAAACAATAATTTAATTGAATCTTGAGTCAGTGGATACACTAAACTTCACTTGCTTGAAATTAATCAAATATATTTCAAAAGCACTGCTTGCTTTCATTTTCAGCTTTTTTCCGACTGAGCATGCCGGGAATTCGGGTTCATAGATTAAGTGTTGTGGAATTGGCGTCATCTGGTGTGTCTATGATAAAGCTGCTTAGATTGTTGAATGGTGGGATTTCAAAGTTCATTACCATTTTCATGCGTTTGATTATGTGTATGTTTTTCCAAAATTTTAGTTCTGTGGGATTGGTGGTGCATTTCAGGAGTCCTGACTTTGGAGTTGATGCCAAGGTTTGTAGTCCAAAAATGGCTAGCTATGACAGATTTGTCCATCTGTTTATTGGATATACATTTGAAGTGTTCTTTACTTCTGGTTTCAATATTTCTATTTGTTTTGCCAACATATACCAAGTCACAATTTCCACAGTTTAATTAGATAGATGCCAGATTTTTGTTCTTGTGGAATTTTATCTTTGGCAGATGAAGCTAGTAGGCTCTGAATTGTGTTTATTCCGTGGTGCCATAATATGTTGTATTTTTTGAAGATTTTACTAAATCTGTGATTAAGCTGAGGTGGTATGTAAATTTTATGATTATTGTTTTGATTCCTGTGTACAGAGGGTTGCACATTCTCTAATGCTTTTTTGTTTCTGGAACTGCTTTATTTTGTTGTGGACTATATTGGTGTAATATTGCAAATGTTGCAAAGAAAGTAAAGTTTGAGGCACTTAGATGCAAACCCCAACATTTTGACTTTCTGCAAAAAATTGTTTTGGCATATGTGCATTCTCTATGCTTAAAACTGTCAATAATTTGTTAAATAATATGTATAAACATTTCCCGCTGTTATAACCATACGAAAACCACACTGAGATTCAAATTCTAACATTTCCTCGTGGCTGTGAGATACATTTCACAATATTTCCTTGCAGCCAATCAGTGACTGCACACCGAATGATGCAAGGTGGCCAAGGAGATAACATGCCAGAAACAATGCTTCAATGTGAATAGTTTATTGAGCTGTTATGTTATAAAATGCTGTTGTTGTGTTTTATATTAAGAAAATGAATAATCATGATGGAAACTGCTATTATCCCAGCTACACCAAGATGAAGGAGGAAGAACATGAGAAACCAGAAAATGGGAAGAGACTGAGAGAAAAATTCAGAAGATGAGATGTAATTTCATTACTATATGATAAACAGTAAGAGTATTATTGTATTTCTGTGATGTTATCTGGAAGCAAAATTAATATTTTCAAACATTATTATATTTAAAATTACCACTATGCAAAAGCAATTACTTTATTTACAGATACTCGGCCAAATTATTGCCAATATATTGAGCTCACACTTTTGTTGCATAGGATTCATAGTGCTTATCCTTTCTCCTCATAGACCGAAGAATTTCTCATGGTTGGAATGCAGTACCCATGATAGTGTCTAGTAAAAATGCCATGTACAGTAGTGTGTTTCACTGGTGAAATCAAGTTCCATTCATAAGTGACTAAATCTCAATACAAAGGGTATTGATACAATGCCATCATCTAGAGATGTTAAGGGAAGCTTTATTAGATTCATAAGGAATAGTTTGGAAACATTTTTTGAGGCTGAAAAATGGTTAGGAAATGATTGGACCCTAATAGTTCACTATTTCGGATTAGCTGCTGCTTTGATTTATCCAGGTAGCTTTTGACCTCCGTTGCTATGGATAATCAAGAGTATTTGCATTATGTTTAATACAACAATGCTTTAAAGGTAATCCTTAGTATCATAATAATTATTTTTATTGTATTTATTATGAAGTAATATTCACATTTAAATCAATCCCATAGTAATAATTTAATATAAGAAAAAATATCTCATTCATAATATTGTTACTAACATTAACGAATACATTTCATAAAACCTGAAAATATACAACTAAATGTGAAATATGAATAGTTTAAGCAAATGTTAAATGTGATAAAATAATTACCTCCTAGTAATTAATATATATGAACAATATTAATTATACATTTTACTGCAATTATTTCAGTACATACTACATATAACTTATTATTTTGTTGGTAAAATTTAAATGCAGACATTTCTAAAATTTAAATAATTTTTCTAGAAAACAATAGGTTGGTCTTGGAATTAACTAATGCATCATAAAACCATAGTGTATATGCAAGTGGCATTAACATTAGTTTGTCTTCTAAACAGTAATTATTAAACATAATATGTTTTTTTCATTTCCTGAAAATTTACTGAAAGTGGAATTGTCAGGGTTTGCGCCTGTGCACCCCTGATGTTAGGGAAGTAGGGAAGTAACAGTTTATGTCCACAGATTCTTTTACCAATGAATACATGGACAAAATACAAAAAGACCAAGAATATAATGAAAGGCCAAGTAAGTGATTAGGAAACACTGGGGAAAACAGGCTCAAACAGAAAACCTAAAATGACACTGATCATTCATTTTATGATAAATGGAATTTGATCCATAATATACTGGATCTGTACTGCATTAACTTAAAAATTTGAAACAACAAAATATAAATATTTATGAAATAGATCACTTAGCAAAAATGCCTAGCCATACATGCATATGACTACCACTATATTATTGTGACTTAAATGCTACGCAGTTATTATGGGCCAAAATAAAATTCATATTGCAAAATACTACACATTGTAGTAAATTTGTAAAGAACACTGAAGAATTTTATTAGGAAAAGGATGGATAAGAAGACAACATTATTGTTTGGTTTATAATTATTTTAAAAGACTCAGACATTGACATTTTGAAATATCTAGTAATGAAGAGTAGGTAACTGGTATGCAAGTCAGAAAACAATGATGCGAGAAATCTGGAATTGACCCTTCATGTTCTTTAGAAGGGATTACTGCTGTATGCATTGACTGACACCAAAAGATGACAGAGAACTAGAGTGAGTGTGTATGCTCTTTCTTTTTCTACAAAGTACAAAGAATGTAATAGTTTTTATGTGGTATGTGAATTTTCTTTATTTTCTTTGTTTGGCATAATCATGTTAATAATAGAATAATTTAGACTAAACACACAGAGAGAAAAAATGTGTGCAGAGTACTCTCAGAAACTACTCAACCAATATATTTTATGATTGAGAATATCATTTACTCTTCTTAGTAATTACGGGCTATATGCCACATTAAGAAACATTTAAAACTTGAATGAGTGTGTAATTAAATTGAATTATGTTTTGAACTGTATGTCACACTGGTTTAAAGCTAACAAATTATTGTAAATCTAGACAAAACAAAAGTTGTTAAATTTATAACCCATCGATCACTACACACTCCAATAGAAATTGGGATTAACGACATGTCACTAGAACAAATAGACAACATTAAATTTCTGGGCCTCCAAGTAGACAGATATTTAGATTGGAAAGTTCACATTACATATATCATACCCAAACTCAGTTCTGCATGTTATGCTATCCGAGCATTGGTAAATGTCAGTTCTATAGATACACTTAAATTAGTATACTATGCATATTTTAACTCTATCATTGAATATGGAATATTATTTTGGGAAAATTCGGTAGAAAGTAAACGAATATTCCTCATGCAAAAGAAGGTTATAAGAATCATTTCCAGCACTCATAGCAGACACTCTTGCAAACATCTTTTTAGAAGACTGAAGATATTAACCCTACCTTGCATGTATATATTTTCAATCTTAAAATTCTATGTATGCAATCGAACCACATTTATTACAAACATGAAAATTCAGGAGATAAATACTAGACAAAAGGGTAACATCCATTATCCCAGTGCAAAGCTTTCTTGCTTCCAGAAAGGTGTATATTACGAGACCATAAAAATATTTAATACTCTCCCTAATGATCTTAAGAGAAAAGTTGACAATTTCAATGCCTTTAAAACTGCTGTTAAAGAGTACCTATGCTCAAAAGCATATTCTTCTGTACAAGATTATCTGAATGACAAATTATCCTGATGATAATACTTATATAGCTCTGTAAGTAGTATTAGTAAATATTAATGACAATTGCCAGTCATATTTGATGCCTGCTCTAGAATTAATGAAGCTATTTAAATGTATGTATATTAAGAACTGACAGTAAATGCTATGCATTACAAATCAAATAGAACAAAATGATCAGACAAACAAAGGTAAAATCCTAGTGAATGTTAAAATAACTGTTCTTGCCTATACGTATGTTAACCTTTTAACAGTAAGGAGGTATTCAACTCTGTACAAAATTAAACTTGATTTGTTTCATTTTGTATATAATATGTCTTTATTTTATTTTAAATGTTCTGTATACTATGTAATATTTATGTATATATGTAACTTTATTGTACATTTCCTTGACATGCATATAGTATGTGTCTATTTTATTTCAAATGTTCCATATTCTATGTAATATTTATGTTTATATGTAATTTTTGTACATTTCCTTGGCATGTTCTATGTTCACAAACCTTTATGGCTGCTAGTGAACTCACAGAATACAATCTAATCTAATCTAAAACTCGTGGATTATGAGGGTAGGAATTCTCGATACCCACCACTTTTGTTGCTATTTCATTGAATACTGAAGTTTTAGGTGTTTCCTTCTATCCTAATCCAAATTTTTAAAACAACTATGAGCTATTACATTTACCTAAAAGTTACTATTAGCCTAATTGTATAATTCCTTCATTAGATAAAATTACAGGTTGTGAGGTATTTCCATAATTTTGAAGGGTTGCGGGTGTTAAGGAAATCAGAAATACAGTATGCCAAATTTCTTCTGTATTCCGTAGTATTTGATACACAAATATTTTTGATTCATTAGTATATCACTGCACTTTACAAAATTATGGATGTAAGGGTTAAAGGAGAACCACTCAACAAAAAAAGAAAGGTTTTGTACATAGATTCCATGTGTAAAGAGTACAAGGTTTAAACAAGACCAATAGAAAGGCTTAATTTGAAATTAAAAAAATGCCACCTATGTAACTACAGATAAGAAGTTGGCTAACTCCAAAACTGATCTACCTTTTCCTTAATTATGTAGTAATATACTGGGTTTCTCTTGAATGACACAACTGGAAGTCCAGTGCTTCCACACCACTGCTATACAAATATACAGGGTGGAAGGGAACTTATTACATTCCTTCTAATATGTACTTCATAGAGATATTACAAACAAAAAAAGTATAATTGCATTTTGTTTTGCAATCAACCACTTTCGAAAAAAATAGTTGTTTTTCCAAATTAGGTAGTTTATTCCAGGAGAATGTATGAAGATAATAGTTTGCTGCTTGTAAGATGGGTAGAGTAACCTATTCCTGACCTAATTTTGGTAGTAACTATGCGACATCATACGGGCTTTGAAATAATTAATTATTTTCCGAACACTGTTTTGCAGATGTAATGTGGTTGGAGACATAGGCAACGATGCTAGATCAAGGTAGGTCAGTGTGAGAACCGGCTCCTGGTTGTAAACAAAACAGCACACCTGAACTGAAGGTGGGGGGACTAGCAGTTTTGTTTTCCACACGACACTTAATGCAAACAAACACAATGAAAGGGTGGTGTAATGTTTTGGCAAAATGACAAGTATAACTTGGTAGCTATTGGCCTACACTTACAGTATCAAAGTAATGCCTTCTCGTCCAATAAGCATTTTGCGATCGCTGACTGAAAAGCACACCATGTATATGTTAGTTCCATTAGCAGTTGAGTCATTATTAAAGTAACATCATACTACGCATTGAAACTCACAGGTTTAGTAATAAAAGAACCTGAGATGTGTTTAGTGGATAATCATACGTAGAGCAAAATGTTTACAAGATACCAGCCTTTTCAAATCATGAGTATCTTGATATGTTCTTAGTGTATAGCCTGCAAGATCATCAGACCTGAATTCTCTGGACTTTTACTTCTAGAGGGATATGAAAAACAGGGTCTACAAAATATTGATTGCTGATGTCAAATCCTTTGAGACAGCATATTCAACTATCTGAGAAAATGTGCAGTATGAAAGTATCTTTGAGTCAGTCAGTGTAATTGCTTACGAAGGTGTGAAGCTTGCACATGCGCAAATAGTGGAGATTTTTAACAATATCTGCGAATCGTGTAAATCATTTGGTTTATTGTTTATTCTTTTGCTGTCCATGTTAAATGTACCATTTAGTAGACTTTGTAAGATCAATTATTAGGAGGTTACAAACACAAAACATTTATCTACACTCATGATTCAGATGTCATAAAGCAAAAGTGAAACCTATTTACCTGCTGACCTATTTCTGATTTTGAAAGGGAGAGTACCACCCATGCTACCAGCTACCGGCCACCTGCCACTACAATGCTGCCAACTTGTGCATTTTATTTCTCAAAAAACCTAAAATATCTCTGCAGAAAATAGTCATAGAAAAAAGTGAAATATACAAAATATGTTCCAAACAATGAGATCTGCAACTGGTTTAACTTACTCTATTGAATTCCCTTCCGCCCGGTATTTGTGCAGTCACAGCTGACCAGCCCATTGTTTCTCCTCTAGATAGTAATCAAAACTATACGAATAAGTTATGCTCACCCTCATTATAAAAGGCATCTATACAAGTCTAATGCTACTGAATAATTTACAGAAAACCTGAATTTCTGCAGCTGAAATATTGAAAAATGCAGCAACTGGCTTCTAATTTGTGTGTATGAGGATTTGTTGCATAAACTTATGTTTAAGCATACAATAGTAATCACGTGGACTTATATCTGAAGAGCAAGTAGACAAGCTAATTGTTCTGTCATTCAAAATACATTGTACTGCAAAGCAGTGATTCTCTTGGACTTCTTTGCATCACAGCTACTCTTGTCTAGTTTTCCTTAGTTATGACTGTTAGCTATCTACATATGTTTCTTTCTTTCTAACATGTATCCAGTCTGTTGAAATTGTTCAAACAACCTATAAATTGTGGATATGTTAGAAACAGTGACGCTAGGGAATTTCGGTATAAATTCAAGCTAACAGTCCTCATTTTATTCCCTTCAAGCAATATTTAACACCACATGCACTCATGATAACTACACACACTAAACATTCAACAGACAGCTTCACATAGCATTATTCCCATTCTACAACATGCCAAGAAACAACATTCTGAACTGAAATGCTGTTTACCTCCATAGGAGCATGAGCTAGGCTACTGCAGAATGAGATGATTCAACTCAGTACCTACTACCAGTTATGTCACACACGATAAATCCATATTAATGATAGAAACATACTTCCTACTTTATTCTTGATTTAAGTGATTGGTGAAGCTTTTTTATGCTATATGGTGGTCGATAATCCACAAGCATAATTGGATTTTAACAATGAAAACACTCATTAGTGCTCTAAGCTGCACTAAAACGGAGAGTTGGCCTATTAACAGGACATTGTTAATTGTATTGGCATCTCTTCAAAATCGGAAAAGCAATCGATCAAGTATGTAAAAGATGCAGAACAAATGAAATAGTATCTCATTTGCTGTGTGACTGTGAAGCTCTGGTGTTAAATAACCCTCTCTAGGGTTAAATAATTTAATCATACAACTGCAAGAATTTCATCAATAAGTGCCTACTAAGAGACTTGCAGACTTTGCAAAGGAGGCAAAGATCTTAGGAGATTATATGAAGGGAAGCACAACAGATCACAATTTGTCACAGTACATAGGGCATTTATTGCCCTCCCTTTCTTTCAAAATAAAAAATAATTCTAAAATAATGAAAACATTCAATTTCAGCTGTTGAGTTGACCAGCAAATGCTGAAGATGCATGGATAACCCTGCAAAATGGCCATCCAGTGTTTACTAAAGGAAACAATATGCATGTGTGAAAGTTTATTTCACTTAAGTGATTTAATAACAGTGTAAAAGTGAACAAAATATGAATTTCAATGATGAAACATGGGAGCTAATCCATCAATACTAGTTGACAAAGAGCAATTACCAGCTACCACTGAAAAATGTCTGGATAATACTGCAAAATAGCTGTCCAGTGTTTACCAAAGATAAAATAATATGCATATGTGAAAGTTTATGTTTCTTAAGTGACAATATTATTTCGTTTTCATTCTTTTGCATTAAAGAAGAACGCTGTTGTCACTACTACTGCAGAGTGATGTCTTCAAGATAAACCTGGTATTAAAAGCGTAATTCATATTTTATTTTTGATTTACATGATTAGTGAAGGATTTTGTGCTATATTGTGATCAATATCTTATTCTTGATTTACATGATTGGTGAAGGTATTTTATACTATACTGTGACCAATATTCATGAGCACAATTGGATTTGAAAACAAGGAAAATATTCAATTTCTAGTAATATTCTTCTATTTTCATTCTTCTCATCAGAGGAGAAAATTGTTGTCACCATTTAATTATACATACCATTTGGGTCAATTGCTTCTTCATATGATGGAGGTGCCCCTCGATCTGATTCTGAATGTGTGAGAGATGTGCTGGGTATGTTGTGATACAAGGGTGGAGGGGAGTTTGCCTGTGACTGAGTTTGTGACTGTCCTTGTAATATTGGTTGTGAAATAGCGCCAGGACTCTGATACTCAAAATCCTGAAACAAAATTATAATGGATGAATTGATTAGCAGTGACAGGATTTCTCAACTTGTATATAAATTCCTGTTGACTTTATAGTTAAAACTTTCATGGATGGTAATTTAAATGCATGCATATAAGGTGCCCCATAACCATTTGAAATGGAACTTGAATTTAAATTACACAATGAACATATAATTGCTGTTATTCCTTTGTATGTTAAGATATACATCCATGGAAAAAAAAAAAAAAAATCTATGTTCGAGAAAGCTTCAGTTTAATGCAGATATAATTAAAATACTTATAACATTCTGTACATGAAGGTTTACACATTTGCTTTTTAACATCCTTATTTGGCTATAGGGGTATAGATGTCATTCTTTAAAACAGAGATGGGTCTTAATAAACTAGTTACATTGAAAAATCTATGAACATATGCTTTTTCCTAGATTTGTGGAAAAATCTTTGAAATGCAGACACATTTAGCAACAGAACATTTCCCTCACATGTAGGTGGAAAAATCATCTAACGACTAAGGTCAAACCTGCCACACAGTAACAATGTCTCTGATGCCATTACAAATTTGTTATTGTAATACAGAAACAATATTAACTTTACTAGAAGTGTTTAATTTCTAAGACAGTTCTTTTGTGCATTTTCAGAAGAGTATTTAATGAAAGCAATTAAGCTGAAGAAATTTGAGTTTTAATAAAACTTAAAACAGTAAAAGAAAAAAAAAATTAACTTAGGTATTTAATTATTATGAACTTATGTAAAAACCAAATAAGTACAGTACTTAATTGTTAACAAACCAAACAAACAAAAGTTCAGATGTTCATCAAAGCAATCAGTGAGAACAAATAAAGTAAAATGGGTATTTTAATTTAGCAATTTAAGGTAATATAATAAAACAAAGTATATGATTTTTTTTTTGAGGGGGAGGAATCAAAACTAACTTTATTTGTTCCAATTTAAAAAGGTACAGTTCCAATTGCCTTTTAGCTTTCTCCACACATACTTCCATTGTTGCTGTTTTAGGAAGATAAGATGATGTTTCCAAAGCGCTACCTCTCCCAATCTTACTTCGACAAAACAATGCAATGTGCCTGCAACTAAGCACACAGTAAAGTTATAAAACGTAGTGTCATTTTGAATTCCAGTTTGGCCAAGCCATACATAAGATAGCTGTTCCTCAGGATGAAGTATGTGGAGTGCATCTCTGATCGTGTTCCAGAGCACCTCTGCCCGTTGGCAGCAGAACAGCCTGTGCTCAAGATTACATACTGCCACATATATGCTACAAGTCAAGGTTATCCTTCCATGACACCATAAATTCTCTGCTGTTGAAACAACCTCAGTGACAACCTTGTATACCTTATTTAAACACTTAATGAAGGTCACTAACAAATAAATAATCTTATTTTATTTAGACATTCAATAACATCAGATAAAAGCAATGTACAATGTTAGTAACAATGTTTACACCAAAGATATACTGAATTCAAGCAAACAGGCAAGAGTTACCCTAGAGCTGTTTGAGATTTGTGTGTGGGGTTAATTATTCAAGCACTGCAGTGTGCTGTTGCACTCCAGTGTAAATTACGATTTGTACAAAACCAAATGCAGTGAAATGAGGTGCTAACAGAGAAAATGAAGTTAAGAAAGAAAAGTAGAATAGTTCCTGTTTTATCATACCTATATTTCAACTATATACTTGCCTTAATTGTTCTGTAAATGAACATGACAAAAAGTGTGAAAAACTTGTTTTTTCTGCTGAAATAAGCAGAAATACACACACTAAAATAGCATGTATTACAACTTCTACTTTCTCTACTACTTACCTGTAGTAAGTACAGGAAGTATTGCATTCCATTCAAACATTCAATATCAAGATTTCACCAGAAATACATGCTTTGAGACTCCCAAAAGTGCATTTTTAGAAAAAAAAATACTTATGTATGCGTCCATGTGTCAGTGAACAGCATAACTCAAAAATGAAACGCAGTTTTTTAAGTTCAGGATCTTCCAAGAAAGCAACACAAAGATTTTCAAGAAAACCCCCCAACCCAAGTTATCCTTTACATGGAAAAAGTTTTCAACATTTTTTATTTTCTCGAAATTGGCTGTAATTTTGATAAAAACACACACTTAAATTTTTTCCATGACAAATAATAATAAAGGATATATCTTGAATTTTTCTGAATTGAACTGAATTTTACTTATGGATGCTCTTTAACTACAATGGTTCTTAGCGTCCCATCCTATATTGGGCATAAAAGACCGGAAATTTTGCTCAAAGACCTCTTTATCAGGCTTGAATTTTTCTGGGTACAGCCCGTGAAGTACTCTTGATTTTGAATGATTTTTGTATAATTGATAAACCATAAGAGATAAACAAAATGTTACTGCACAAAAATTGTAGATCTTACTAAGGCACACAATGTATGTCAAATAACATTTTTGTGGTGTTAGCCATTTCCAAGATATTCTTTGTTATTGGTTTAAATTTTCAAATATTTTATATTTTTTCCAACTGTAAATCACTATTTGTCTTTTTTTTTTCTTTCTTTCTACCCCATACAAACAGAACGGAACTTCAAATCCATTACATAGTGACTGGCTTTTAAAAGATTTGACTATTGCTTTAACTTACTGTACTCTTCTTATACCTATAACGAAATGTGTACATGTGCAATGATGGTTTATCTCTTATTAACAAGAAGTATCAAGAGACCCAATGAACTATGAACCAGCTATGCAGTGTTTTTCACCGGGCATCTGGGCATGTGTTTCCCCAACAGCTCAAATCAAAGTCACACTACTGACACTAGCTTTGCTCTGCTCTGCAGTATTGTGTTAACCATAATGCAGTGAATACAATATAAATACATACTAGAATACAATTTTTCCCCCATTTTTATAGAGAATTAACACAGGAGCATGCCTTTGCCTTTTTTCAACAAGACTGCCACAGTTGATACAGCCAATATTTCAATGAGAACTGAAAGTGTGTTTGAGGAAGACAAAATTATTAGTAGACATTTTTGGCTCCCTCGGAGCCCCGACTTAACCCCCTGCAACTTTTACTGAGGTAAATTAAAACATAATATACAAGACAAACCCACACAGCCTGGAAGAATTAAAACAAAATATCCACCAGGAAATTGCCAACATTTCACAACATTAACCATTATGAGAGATGGATAGTTTCTTAAAGAGATGCCACTCTAGTTGTCCACTGTATGGTGGCCTTTCATAACGTTGTTAAGTAAAGCCTTTAAACACAGTTAAGGAAATTGTATGGTTACATCAGTGCCACTCTGATAGCCACATACAACAACATATGCTGGATTGGTGAACCGGGATCATCCTCCATGTTGTAGTGGTTACCATGCTAGCCTATAGTTCTCGAGGTCACAGATACAAACCCGGCAGAGGGCAACGGATTTTTTGGGGCATAAAAATCCTTAGCATGGCTTCCTGCAGAAGGGAAGTAAAGCTGAAGGCCCTGTGTTGTAGATTTATGGCACGTAAAAGAATTTCAAAACCGATAAAGAGGCCTCTGAGCAAAATTTCCAGTCTTTCATGCCTAATATAGAATGGGACGTTAAGGACCATAGTAGTTAAAGAGCATCCATAAATAAAACTCAATTTAATTTACCGTGAACCAGAAAAACACTGAACAGCAGGTTCATAGTTCATTGCATCTCCCTTTAGATAGAAGATTAAGTTTAGGGAAACAGTTTATAGAAGAGTGAGTACTGAAAGTCAAGTGAATGCAACATATCAGATTTTTCATTAACTTTTATACACAGAATTATCTCTTAAGAGGATGACATCTATAAATCTTCTCCCTGTTATTAAAGTACTAAATGTCACTTATGATCATGTTTCATGGATTGACTGTAACCTTCAACTTTCCATTCCATTTGATTCTGTTCAGCTTCAAAACATGTTGACCTAAATATACTCGTATATTATTTCAACAGTAAATCATGTTAGCTGACACACTGCAATAGAGTTCTTCCATCTGACACCCATTGTAAACATTCAATTGGACTAAAAACGGAAAGGGAAAAATCTTATATAAGAAACTTCATTTTTTACTACAAGGGTTTTCAGTTGGCATTAAAAAATATCTGATGTGTTACACTCACATGACTTTCTCTACTCTTGTACAAACTATTTTTACAAACGCTTATTCTCCACATGCTTCATGTTAATCGAGATATCGAGATGTCAATCTTATTGCTAATTTTCTTGTAGATGCAAGGGGAATATGGTAGGTTTTAAGCGACAGTCAAATATTTTAAGCGCTGGTTGCTATGTGGCGCATTCCATTCTCTTTGCATGTCCAGGACATAAAACAAATGAATAACGAATTTGAGAAAAAGTATAAGTATTGGAAAATTTAAGGGAAAACAAGCAATATCTCAAAAACGGTTCACTCAACAAAAAAAATGTATATGACATAAATTGTGTATTTTAACGCAATCTACATTTTTTGTGCAGTAAAAGTTTCTCTATCTCTTATGGTTTACCAGTTATGCAAAAGTCGTTCACAATGAAGAATACTTTTGGAGACATTCCCAGAAAATTCAAGATATACATTTCATTTCTCATGACAATATCTTAAACATATGATATTTTAATCAAAATCGTTAGAGCCATTTTTGGGAAAATAAACATTTTCGAAAAATGTTCCATGTAAAGGGTAGTCTGGGGTGGGGGGATTTTCTTGAAAACCTTCGTGTCGCATCTCTGGAAGATACTGAACCTAAATACCAAGTTTGGTGTTTATCCGACTGTTCGTTTCTGAGTTATGCTGTTCACAGACACACACACACAGACACACACACGGAAATGTTTCCAAAAATGCTTTTTTTGGATTCAGGGAGTCTCAAAACATGTATTTCCGGTGAAATATCGGTATCGAATTTTTGGGTGGAATACAATACTTCCCCTACTTACTATACGTAGTAGAGAAAGTAAAAAAGTGTTGATAATACACACTAAATAACTATGGTAATATCAAATGTTGCAATTTTCATGACAAAGTAAATGTTGAAAATAGTAGGGGGAGAAAATCAGGTTGAGAGATACGTACTTCTCTACAGATAGAAATATTCAAAATGGTCTTGTATAATAAATGGGAGGAAAGATGCTTGGAAGTAGGATTGTCATATTATCTGAAAAATCAGAGTTACCCTTACTTTTGGTAGTTAATAAAGGCTCCTAAATTTTTACATCTTAATATAGGAAGTTGATTAAGAATATTTTGTTTTGCATCTTACAATGCAAATTAAAACATACAAAAATTATCGCATGTTTAAGTCAGGATAATATTCTTACGTTCTGAATTTGTTTCTTCACCATTATAGCAATCCTATCTGGAAGTGCAACTGATATGTCCAGTCTGTGGAGCCAGGGCTGTATTTAGAGAGCGGGGTTTTTCGGGTTCAAACCCCCCCTCCCCGAAACCTCTGATAGCTTTATTTATTTAAATTCATATCAAACCAATATGGGAAGTTAGATAACAGAAGGTTTACTGCTAGTAGCATATTTACAAGAAAAAGGGAAACTTAATATTTTCTCCTTACATAGCCGATCGACCATACGTCCTGGTTTTCGAAGCAGTCTCGATGTTTTGTGCTCTAAGGTAGAATATCTTCATCTGGTGAGTTTTTCCTGTCTATATAATGTCCCCAAGCAATTTTCTTAACATAACGTCTATATACCACAGAGTAGGTACATGCTAACTGTGTGAGATACTGTTAAGTTTAGATGTAGATTTTTTCTGGGTACAGGCATGTGTGGAGCATATATTTCTTATGTTGGAACCCTGTTTCCGACTTTTATTACATATAGCTGATCCTAAGAAGTTGTGTGCTTATTTAGAAGATAAAACTAATCATTTTATTAGTTAACTATTAAAAGAATGGTTAATAGGACATGTGTACCTTTATATAAATGTGCATATAAATTCAACTTTCAAAGCATAGAGCAGTAGACAAAGTTTTCTTGAACCTAACTGCAAAAGCCTTACAACAGCTTGGTATCAGTTTGAATCCTCAGTGATAATTTAATTCTTCCATTACTATTTCACACTTTAAATAACACTGTGCTTGGTACAATCTACAAAATTATACACTATAATTGTCTTTTAGAGAAGAACTTAATTATTCCATATTTGGAGCATCTCTTGTTGTATTCTTAGTACCCCTATACTTTTAACTGCAAATATTAACTATTATTTGGATAGTCTCAGCATAAAAAAGAAGTCAATTCTTGAACATTATGAAACACACAATGCAAGACCTTAACTTTTATTGTTGAAGATAAACTGTGCATTTATCTTTAAAAAATTGCTACACAATCAAATAAGAGTGCAAAAATGTACAGAGTGGTGCGGTTTAGAAGCTATTCTTGATTTTAACACATTTTATGATGTATCTCACTAAGATCAATGCTAAAAGATATTCAAAATTGAGAAAAGGAAGAGGTACATACAAACAACATATTTGTTTTATTTTTGCAGCACATTATATGAAATGGAGATACTACCAGTAAGACACAGCTTGTCACAGCAAAACATAGTGACAACTTTGAAATTAGAAAACATGCTTATTTCTTAGTAACAATTACTTACTTTTATTCCTTATTTATAATCTTGCATGTGTGTGTGTGTGTGTGTGTGTGTGTGTGTGTGTGTGTTTTCTATAAAACGGATAAATATGACTTGCTTCCTCATTGTCTTCAGAGCTCTAAGTAAAAACAAAACATCAAAGATCTCAAAAGTTTTTACCACTTCCAATTTTCGTTCTAAAGATTATGAGGAGGCAAGTCATTTTAGAGTGACTTGAATTTAATAGAAAAATTGAAACAACCCTAAAGTAAATTGAAAACAGTATTTGCAACTGTTAACATACATAAGATTGAGGTCAGATGCAATCAACTACAAATTGAACAAACAGCTTATAACCTTGTTCATTTTCTCTTACTCTTCATTTGTGACATTAAAAAGTAAGCGGCATTTAGACATAAAATTGTCAAAAAAAAAAAGACATCTTTTATTTCGGTATCTAGGTTAACACATGAAACCCCTAACCTCAAACTGGAAGTGGCACAGCATGCCAATGGTTATTGAAATTGATTTTGAGCAACCAATGTCAAAAGAAATGACAGCGTACTTGAACCATGATTTGCTCAAATAAACTAGTTACGAACCTGTTGGTGATACAAGTTATTGTAAGAACTTTCTTCCGCGGCCATATTTTCATGTCGTTCTTGTCATGAAAAATTTAAAGGCCGTAGGAAAACCCTAAACTACGCAATACAGCGTGGAGATGATATTCACACCCTGCTTATACAGTAGCACTTAAACATTCGCATAAAAAGAGCATTGTCTTTAGGGTAATCTGTGTCTTTAGGTCATGAATTTGTCACAGAAATGGCAGAGGTGAGTGGTTAAGTATGACCATTGTTCGAAGTTCGAAATGCTTGGAGCTAATTATATAATACAAAATATAGAAATACAGAAAGAAGCTGAGTTTCGCCCCTCTTAATATTTATTAGTTCAAAATTTTTTGAAGTGGTTTTAAAAAGTAAACATTTCACAGTGATCTGTGAACTCCAAATTCCTACAGTAGCATCCCTGTTCAAGATTTTACTATCAATGGAAATTTTATCGCCCGTTTTGAGGACAGAGGGGCGTCCCTCTTTGTGGGACTAATACACAAGACTTGGATAGAATTCTGAGATAGATCATAGGTGTACTATTATGTTTCAACGTGGTTTCAACTGTTTATGTTTCAATCGGGCAAAAGAAAAATAAAAAGCCGGTAGGGGATAAATCACGAGCAAGGTCAGCGAAATACCGCTCAGAAAATCAACACTATAGTAGATATTAAAAGTGAAGTTTGAACTTGGGTTTCTCATTTTATGCGTCAAGTTTGGTTTGAACTCTTTAGGATGTGATATAGAGTATTGTTGACTTACTATTCCTTTAAAGCATTGTAGTCAGAAGAAAGGTCCAGGGAGTTAACCCGTGTAATTAGTGAGAAATGGTGCGGATCTGTTGAAACATTTCGGTTTCTGAGTACAAGCTTTGATAAGCTGGCAAAAAAAATCTAACTCAAAGTTCCACCTTAAGCCTAAAACAATAGTAAAATGAAAAATAGGTGGTAATAGCGAATACTATGTCCACTATCCTCAGACAATGTAAGCAGTTAGACTGGACGGCACCCTAACGCCATTTGCACGGCACGAAGCAAAAGATCCGGTTGCCATGCGCTGGGGGTCTCTGTGGGCACGTGACGAAGCAAGATGGCATTTCCAGGGATGAAACCTAGAAGGCTAACTGTCCGCCTTTCTGTGTGAGGGCGGCGGTTGGACTGGACGGCACCCTAACGCCATCTGCACAGCATCATGAAGCAGGTGGTTACAGGGATGAGACCTAGAAGGCTAACTGTCTGCCTTTATATGGAGCGGCGGTTGGACTGGACGGCACCGTAATGCCGTCTGCATGGCACGAAGCAGAAGACTCGGTAACTATGCGCTAGGGTCTCTGTGACACGTGACGGAGCGAGTGATTACAGGGGTGAGACCTAGAAGGCTAACTGTCCATCACACATCGTTCTAAGAGTTATCCACCAACAGATCCGTCGCGATATGACCAGGGAGTTAAAGCTACGTAAACTAAAATAGAGAGAGAGAAATAAAGTACTTCAGAGAAGAGAAATTGAGTTTGATGACAAGTAATGGAGTATTCTTATGTGATTACGACATTTCATGATTCTGTAACAAATTAAATCTAAAATGAATAAAATGAATATGAACACGCAACAAGTGTATGGTAATAGTTTAATGTGAGCAATTTAGGTGATTATACGATAGGTGTCCAATAAGTAAGTTTTCCTATTTTATAGAAAACATTACACACAATTGATCATGTTGAATTAATTTTATTTATGTTGTACAATCCTTCTGTTACATGTTTTTCCAAGCATTTTTGGGGACGTGACACAAGTTTTTCCAAGCCAGTGTTGTACCAGGTCGGGTTCTGTGCTCGCAACCCGCTGTTCACTGATTTGACTTCATCTTCGGTGTTAAAAGTGCTTACCTTTGAGTTGGAGGAACATGTGAAAATCACTTGGGGCAAGCTCCGGTGAATACGAAGGTTACAGAAAACTTCCAAGTTGAATCTTGACTCAGGCGGAGTTCAGAAGATTCAACTGGGAACTTTTCTCGCATCCTCCATATTCACCAGATCTTTTCCCAAGTATTTTCACATGTACCCCTGACTCAAAGGTATCTTGGAGGTAAACACTTTAACACCGTGACGAAGATGAATCAGAAGTGAACCAGAAGTCGGGTCCTGTGCTCGTAACCAGCTGTTCACTTCTGAGCAGCGCTAGTGATTTGTGTAACAGTGAAGCTATCTGCGTTAACTGTGGGAATTCTCACACGAGGGAGTATGTACTTCAGCTCCAACGTGCGTTAACTGCAGTGATGAACATCCATCTAGTTCCCCAGAATGCCCTCGTTTTACAGAGGAAAGGACGGACGAAGAGATCCGGGTTAGGGAGAAGGTTTCCTTCTAGGAAGCCCGGAAACTCCTGCGCAACCGCCAATCCACTGTCCCGAAGTCCGGTACCTATAACTCAGTTGCACCTAAACCGGTACCGAGTCGGGAAATCTCAATCAAAACTAGGGATATTAGTGGACCAAAATTTCAGAAACATTCTCGTAGCCAGATCACTTCCAAAGCCCACGAAATCAACATCTAAATCTGCATCAATATCTGCTAAGTCTGTTACTGATTTCCGGTCCCTTGGTGAACCGATGAATGAGGAAAGGCCATTCGTGCTAATAGGCGTGCTCTTAAGATTTTATCCTACACTGGATAATCTGATCCAATACAAGAAAATGCGTGCCAAGTCTAGACATGTTATAAAGGATGGCGAAAAGACATCATGGAGTAAGTTTGTAGCTTCATTTAATCGACATACACCTTCCTCTGTCGTTTGGGATAAGTTAAAGTGTGTAGCCGGAAAATCGACCCACATGCCAATTGCCGGTCTTAAAAAGCTGCAGGAGTTGTTGTTGATACATTTGACGTGGCTAACGCATTTGGAGGTGCTTTTGCTCTAATGTCTAGCTCAGTTAACTATTCGCCCGAGTTCCTTCCTGTTAAGACTCAGGTGGAATCCCAAGGTTTCTGGTTTCGTTCAGGAAATCATGAAGATTACAACTGCCTTTTCACCATAGCGGAGAAAGAACACGCTCTTTCATCTTCGCGACTATCAGCGCCAGGACCAGGTCATATCCACGTATAAGTGTTACAACAGCTCTCTTCTGAAGGTAAGGTTTTCCTACTGGAGGTCTATAATCGTGTTTGGGTTGACGCCACTTTTCCAGAAAAGTGGCGGGAGGCCACTGTCATACCCATTTTGTAAGTTGGATAGGACTGTCATCTTCCGTCTAGCTACCGTCCTATTTCCCTCACCAGTTGCGTTTTCAAGATGATAGAACACATGATCAATTGACGGCTGGTATGGTGGTTGGAAACTCACAACCCGCTGACCAACACCCAGTGCGGTTTTCGAAGACGCCGTTCAACAATGGACCACAGCTCACGAACGGATTGGTGATGAATTGTCAAACCATTGCGATTTTTTGACGGTGAGAAGGCTTATGATATGTGTTGGCGAGCACGATATTACGTTCCCTACACACCTGGAGCATACGTGGACGTTTAGCACTGTTCATTCAGGAGTTTATGAAAGACCGCTTTTTCCCAGTAAGGTTCTGCTCGGATTTTTCAAACCTTTTTGTTCAGGAGAACGGAGTACCTCAAGGATCGGTCCTAAGCGTTACACTATTTGCTATAGTAAATAATTCTATCTCGAAATGTGTTCCTCCGGGGGTATCGTCATGCTTATTCGTAGTCGACTTTGCTGTTTATTGTACTTCGCAGCGTACGCCGTTTTTAGAACACCGTATGCAGCAATGTTTAGATAATCTTCAGGAATGGAGTTATAAAAACGACTTTCTTTTCTCAATTGAGAAGCCAATCTGCGGGAACTTCTGATACCATAGGAGACGATTACCACCTTCGCTACTATTCGGTTCAGATTTACTACCATTCGCAGATTCAATGAGATTCCTGGAGTTGACCTTTGATAGGAAGCTTAGCTGGACATCCCATATAACACAGTTGAAAGCGCAATGTGACCGTTCTCTGAATATCTTGCGGGTATTAAATGGCAAATCTTGGGGACCGGATCGGACAGTTTTGCTGCTACTGTATCGCGCACTGATTCGATCAAAAATAGAGTATGGGTGTATAATTTATTCCTGAGCACGACCATCTGTGCAGAGTAGATTAGACAAGTCCATAATCGGGGTATTGGAGTGGCTATTGGTGCTTTTCCCCTAGCCCAGTAATGAGTGTTTAAGCCGAATCAGCAGAATCTCCTCTACGATATCGGGTGAGGTCCTCTTAGGAAATTATGGCTGTGCGCTAAAATGTATGCCAAACATTCAACGTTCGCTTCCTTTTTTCCACACTGCGCGTCCTTTTTTTTTTTTTTTTTTTTAATTTTTTACACACGTGAAAGAACGTCATTATCAAGGGCTTTAGAACTAACGTCGCTCATCAGATGCTTATAAGTGTAAAACTGCCATAAGACAATGTTCGAGGTCGACGTTAAGCTGTAAATATCCCATTGAGACTGCAAGCTTAAACATGGATCCCCTTTTCGATGCATATTCCACCCACAGACAACAAAAGTTTTGACAAAAAACGCTTTGTATACTACAGTAGGGGTAAAATAAGTATATGTGCTTGGCAGGCAAAAAGATTGAGTCACCCTTCATTTGAAGAGCTGCTTCGTTTCTGTGATAAACACTTAGCGACTCGCGGGAGGTTACACTTCCAATTTTTTTTTTTTTTTTTGCGGAAGCAGTTACTTCAAACTGTTACTTTGATACTGCAGAAGTTAGCAGGTATTATAATTCAGTTAATGCAATTTTCGAGTGCTACGATTTATAATCAGTCTATTTCTTCATCTCAAACGCTCAGCAACTCACTTCATTGGGTGATATGAATAAAACGGAGAGTTTGCTTTTTCTTCCAATTTTGGAGAGATTGCTCACATTCATATCAATAAGGTTTACTCCTTCCTCGAGCAATATTCCCCTCCAACGGATGTTGCTCCGTGACCTTGGGTTGGCAGCAGTATTCTCCACTTCCGTATCAATAAGAATTATAACTTGCTCCTCTGTGGGAGAAGTTGCTCTCGGATATCGGAGTTATATCAGTCACCCTACTTCATAGAGCAACAAGTTTTAAGTAGGATGGCTGAGTGCATGATGGTTGTTCGTCACATAAAAGTGTATAAGCCGCGCCGAGATGCATTATTATTTAACTATAAGCAACTTTACCGATTTGAAAAGCGGAACATTTCCTTGAAGAAGATTGCAATGAAACAAGAGGAGTAGCGTTGTCTAACCAAGAAAAGATAAGATTTTTCTTGCGTTATATAGGAGGTCCTGGATTTCAAACTGGTGTGGCCGAAGGTGTTGGTGTGAGCCAGAGCACAGCGTTCCTTACAATTGTAGTATTATGGAAGCTATATTAACAAAAGCGCATATTTGGATAAGGTTCCCTAAAGCTACCCATGAACTTGAAGCTGGAAAGACTGGATGGCAGGAGCGTTACACGTTTCCTGCTGCAATAGGGGCTGTTGATTGCACTCATGTGATTAAGAAATCCAGTATACATGAAGATGACTATATTAGCCGAAAAGGGGTTCCCAGTATTAATGTACAGGCTACATGTGATTCTAAAGAAATGTTTACCAGTGTTGGTGCTACTTGTTCTGGATCAGTACATTGGCAAATTGAGATTCTGTAAGGTTATGTGTGGAAATCGTGCAAATAGCCTTAATTCTTGGTGATGTTGGATACACAATTGCTCCGTGGCTCATGACACCCTATCGCAATGTACTTACCCCAGAACAGAGATCTTAAAATAAGTGCTTGAGTAAGGAACGTATCATAATAGAAAGGTGCTTTGATCGGGTGAAATGTTTTCCTGTCCTTCAAGGAAAAATAAGACTAGCAACCACACTAGCAACAGAAAAGATTCCTTCCATTGTTGTCTGCTATTGTGTCCTACACAATATTGCTAAACATCTAAGTGATGAAGATTTCGAAATTGAAGTAAACCACAATCAAGAATAAGACGCTTGGGAAGGGGACGGAGTAGGTGGCATTGGACGTATCAGAGGGAGGGGGCAGAGAAGAAGAGAGAGGGGATAGTTGAGGTTAAACATGGCTTCCAAAATTAAGTAATATATGGATTTTGTAAATGCTTTGCGCATTTTAGCTTTAAGATTATTTTGGTCTTTTCCTGTAGCAATAACATGAAAATCTATATTTCTTTTGCATATTTGTGTAGGCAAATATTACCACGCTGGGCTTTCAAACAACTTATTTATAAAGAATCACTTTTTTGTTAAAAAAAATACTTATGCGACAATTTCTTCCAGGATGAAATTAAAGCTTGTATATAGTGCAAACATATTACTTGCTTATACATGTTATTTAAAAGTTTACCAAGACCGTATTAGTGAGGTGAAAACGTGCCTTCTTCCCATTCAAGAGGTCCCAAGTTCAAATCTCGGTAACGGGGGTTTCTAGATAAGATTTTTATTCTCATAAGGCAAATGTTGGGCAACTCTAAGTCTAGGGACTCTGGGCTCGTTTGAGTATTATTTCACCCATTTCATTCATTCATCAGTGCAGCTAAAAGGAATTTAAACTAAAAAAAAAAATATTTGTTCATAATTACGAATTTATCCGTTTAGGACAAAAATGTTACTACTTTTTTTACAACGTTAATGTTATTTGGTATTACTCAAAAGTTAACAGCGCATTTAAGAGAGTAATTAATAGTACCTTTCGTTTGCGTATCCAAATCAATTAAAATTGTGGCATGAGGAACATTGTAAAAAAAAAAATATTCATGAATTAAGCTACTTATAAAATGTGTACTACTTATCGCAGAAACGGAAATTTAACTACATACTTTCATGGTGAATGCATCGGTTGTTTGTTATGCAGCTGTGAGGTGGCGATAAGAGAAGCGGAGAAAATTGCTAGCACTATGGAGAAAATCTCTGCACACGTAAACGGTTTTTATTGACACGAAACAGAGGTTTTGCTCTTCCTAAATAGTTTACTGCGTTTTGCTCTCGAGAGTTTTCTCTTGAGGGATTGCTCACTTTAATCGATATCACTCAATAACTCAAATATTAGATCACAATAAACTTCCCAGTGAATTTAAATGATGTCCTTCACAATACATCCACGCATACCCTGAGAGAAAGCACTCATAGCTCTACCACTGGAGCAGCCGGCAGCAGAATCAACACCAGATATTGGAGACAACGAGAAAAGGAGCCAACTACATTTCTGAACCAAACTGTTGCACATTCTATATTCTGCTTCAAAATGGTGCGCCATCGCGGGACTTCGAAGTAAGGACCAGAAGCTGAGAAGGCCACATTGGAAATCAAATCCAGTGCCCGACAGCACAAAACATAAGGAACGAAGGAAGAGAGGAAGGAAGGCGATCTACAACAGCGATAGCTCAGGCTACACAGATACGCGGCAAGAGAAGGAATGAATGACACCGGCATTGATAGACAACAGTGAGTCCGTCAGCTAATGAACTACATTAGTGTAAATTTATGTATTTCAACGTTATTCATGTAGATGTGCTTAAGGAACGGAAAAATGTTAGGTAAAAATAATTCAGTCGAAATAATGAAAGTCCAGGAAGGGAAAAGTAATAGTGGGCATGAAATTGTTCAGAATATAGCAACATAAATAGGAGAAAGTAGTCTACAGAGGCGGAATAGCTCAGAAATAGGAAATAATGGAAATCAGGGAGAAAGAGTAGAGAATACAGGATTGACGGGAAGTGGAAATAGTGGAAATGATAAAAAGTATAGAAGAAAGGATGGAGAGAAGTTATCAGAAATTAATAAATAACACAGAAAAGTGTCAAATGAAAACAGAAAAAGGAGGGAAGATAGAAAAGGCGCAGCAGGAGTTAGAAAAAGGGCAAAAGGAGCTACAAAAGGGGCAACGGGAACTCGAAAAGGGTAAACAGGAATTAGGAAAGAAGCTATGAAATCAACAGTGTTAGAATTATTGAAGCAGGAAATTAATGGGAAAATAAGTCATGTTAGAAGTGAAGTCAAAGAAAATGCAAGACAGGTTAGGGAACAAATATATGTTAGGAAAGAAACTAGCCAAGAAATAGAAAAATCTGAAAAGAAAATCTGTAAACAAGTCAGTGAAAAATCAGAAATAGAAAGTAGGAAATTACGGGAGGTAGTAGCAAAGAAATTCGAACCGAAAACGAAATGGCTAACAAAGAAATGTAACAAGCTAGGAAAGCAGCTAGAAACTAATTAGAAGAACGTAGAACATTGAGGGAGGAAGTGGCAAGGAAATGGGAAATAGAAAGGGAAGTAGCTAGAAAAGAATTACAAGAAAGTAGAAGTAGACATGAAAAAGCAGAAAGGGAAACTAGGAGACAGGCTAGAAACTTTGAAGAAAGTTCAAAATTTTTCGGGCAAGGGGCACCGTCTCATAGGATTAGAAACCGTGATAAAGTTCAGCTAAGTGAGGAAGGTGGGGCTAGAATAATTGCTCTGAAAAGAATCAGGACAAGACAAAGGCCGAAAAACGCAGGTTCAAAGGTAAAGAAAGAAAGTGTAAGTGGGAAACTAGTATAGGTAAAAAGGGCGAAACTGTAAAAATTAGGCTTAAGCAGAATCAATGCTTCGACCAAAACACACAAGCAAGGACAAACTGAAGTGAAATAAAAAAAACAGATTCTTGGAAATTTATATACATTCAGAAGGTAAATTAACAATGCAAAAAATAGCATAGTTAAAACAGTACCTATGAAGAGTATTGTATTTATGTATATGAGGATTATTAACTGTAAATGAAATATGTGTATGTAACCATAAGTGGTAAAGAAGAAATTTATAAAATATTATATGAAAATTGAAAGAGTTGCCAACATGGATCAGATAAATTTAAAGGTAAAATTTTATTCGGGCAACGTGTACAATTTTTATTATTGAGAATAACAAACGAACGTAACGGGGTATTTTGATACCATAATTATATAAGGGAAGGTATAAATAATTAAATACAGAAATAACAGCAAGACAGAAATAGTTGCAATAAATAATTTCCATATCTTAAATCAGTGTATAATGTAACAAGTTTGAGCTGAAATACTTGTCGGAAAAGATTAAAGTAATTAGGAAGACAGATTCTGAAGTCATTAGCAGGGGCGCCAACTTTAATAAAATGTTGGGGAGGGCAGGTAGGTGCGGATAGTATCCAATTTTCACTTTTGAGAGGAAGGCCTCGCTGTCATTTCCATAATTTGTTAAATAGGATATGCCTAAAGAAACGGACAATTAATATGTTATCCATTTATTGATATTGCTTTATAATTATTTTAATATTACACGTTAAACAGACGTGTTTTCCATTTATCTCGGGTACTTTACAACAATTGTTAGTATTTTTATACATTTCAGCACTGCATATTTATGTTATTATACTGAAACATAGGCTAGTGAATTAAATTATCATTTTCCAGCAAAAGTTGACTTTCGTATCTCTGCTCTAGATATGAAGTCATCTGCTATAGAATTCATGTCCAAAGAGTTGGTCTCTTCGTGATGAATATTCAGAAGTCCAAGATAGTTTAGACGCTTCTCAGTCATTGTTGATGTTAACCTTCTCAGAGCCGAAAACGATCTTTCTGTAGTAGACGTTGAAATATGAATTATTAGCAGGAATCAGACAAACTTCAGCAACTCTGGAAGCATGGTGTTTATTTGCTGATTTTTCTGCAGAACATTAACCACAGTTGCCACTCTGGCATCACTTTCGTTCCTGGTTTTAAAAATATCTAATAGCATGTGTCGGTGTAACACTACCCTCCCTTTATCGATGTCATCTTTAAAGTGTTCACCTATCCCCTGAAAATCAGCTTTCGCACCAGTGAGAAATTATTCTGCGTTTACCATTAAATAAAAAATGCGAGATTTAAATCCGGTTATCAGGCACTCAATAACTGTATCCACAACTTCGTTGAAAAATTGGCAGTAGAAATCTTCTACGGAATTAAAAGGAAAAACATTTTTTTTCCCCTCCGCACATCTATTCGGTGGGGAATCCTCCTTTTTCTTGGTTGAATAGGCTGTGAAACACAGACTCTCGAAGCTGTCAGTGATGTCTCAGAAAGATCTGAATTGTGATCTGAGATCCCTTAGAAGTTCAAGCAAAGTCGAGATTATCCCTGTAGCTTCCTGAAAGTGGAATGATTGCTCTTGAAGAGCAGTACTGACTGCATCCACATGGCAGGAAACCTTATAAAGCAGAGAAAGATGGAAGAAAAAGTAGAAACTGTTTAATTGAATGCTAAAACCATTGGCCTTGGCACCAACATCTGACTTTTCTGTTTCTGCTAATTCCTCCATTAAGTTTAGGAGTTCCCTATAATTGGAGAGAATCGTTGATAAAGAATGAAACCGGACTGACCATCGGGTCGGATAAAAAGGGAGCAAATTCTTCGATTAGTTTACCAGCACGTTTTGAAGCTTTTAAAAGATGGTAAACCTTTTCGTAGAGTCCCTGATGAAACTGATTGCTTCTCCAACCAGATTTAGTACGTTGCGAGATCAATTTATTTGTTTCACCAAATTTTGGACAGGGAGATTTAAAGAATGAGCCATGCAATGGACGAAAACAGCTCTTCATTCCATGATCTTCAATAGTTCCTTGCTAGGCTCACTGGAGCATCATTTAAACGAATCTCGATCCATCCACTTCTTTAAAATTGTAGAATCTTAACACAGTAAGACTCAAAAGACTAATAAAGTTACTTAACTCATCAGTGTGCTCACGAATTGCAAGTCCTTGAGTGACGAGAAATTTCAGAGAGGACAATACGTTCATCAAAGCTAAGCTGTTCTCCATTTCGACGTCATCCTCCGTGGTCTAGGGGTACCATACTGGCCTCTAGTTCCCGAGATCACGGGTTCAAACTCAGCGGAGGGCGATTGATATTTTTTGTGGCGTAAAGGTCCTTAGCAAGGCTTCCTTCGAAAAGGAAGTAAAGCCGGTGGTCCCGCGTCGTAGATTTATTGCATGTAAAAGAACCTCAAAGCCCAATAAAGAGGCATCTAAGCAAAATCCGGTCTTTCACGCCCAATGTACAGAGTGGACCATTTATGTTGAGACTGTACAATATCTCCAAAACTAAGCGTTGTAGAAAGAAATGTCTTTTATAAACTTGGCTTGATATCATGGGGGAAAGTAAATGCCATTAGTCGTGTTTTGTTTGGAGGACCTTATGATAGCCGTTTTAGGGTCAATTTAATGTTTTTAAATGGGAACCTACAATTAGGGTCAATAAGGACAATTGAAGTTAGTGTGTCCATAACTAACCTTTTTTCGATTTTATATTTTTTAGCATCGGAAATTTGACAATTAACATTAAGAATTAGGCTTCATTGATGTCAATTTTAAGGCTGCCTCTCTGTGGCATTCCGATTACTCTTGTGTTTTTAAATTTTTCAATGCCTTTCTACCAGTTTCGAAATCTGATCCAATAAAAAACAGTTCTAAATTAGAAAAGAACGTCATACGTTTGCTATTGAATGCCCTTTTGCAAAGATGGCAGAAAAACGAATCATTTAACTGCCAGGAATACACATTCAACCAATGGGACTGGACATTTATTGTATGTATCCTGCTTCCATCCTCTTTTATGGATGCTCTAGTCGTTTCAGCTTGAAGTGAGAGCTTACCTACTCCTGTTTATTCTAGAGGTTGGTTTCATCCTCTTTGAGGTTTCTGTAGTTTCTAATTCTTGCTCTTGACTCACTGATGGCTTTTTTACACACTTTCAAACGAGCTTACCCCCCTTTTAATCACAAACTTATCCATTTTAGACTTTAACCAACAAAACAAGCGGCCGCACAATGTAGGTATTATTATGCTGCTCCGTCGTTCTAGTGGTGTGTACCATGCTAGCCTCTAGTTCCCAAGGTCGCGGGTTCAAACCGGCGGAGGGCGTTGGATCTGTTTTCGGGCGTAAAAATTCTTAGCATGGCTTCCTTCGGAAGGAATGTAAAACCGGTGGTCCCGTGTCGTAGACTTACGGCGCGTAAAAGAACCTCAAGCCTGATAAAGAGACCTCTGAGCAAAATTTCCGGTCTTTCACGCTCATTAAGAGCCATAGCAGAATCAACAACGAAGCAGGTAAAGCAATACTGCTCCATAACATATGTTTTGAGGCCTCCTTAATCAAAAAATGAGCATTTTTAGAAAACAAAAGTCCGTGTGTGTATCTGAACAGAATAACTCAACAACGAAAAAATATCAAACGTGGTATTTAGGTTCAGTACCTTCCAAAGATGCGACATGAACATTTTCAAGAAAAACTTCCCACCCAAACTATCCTTTCCATGGAACATTTTGCGAAAATTTTTATTTTATAAAAAGTGGCTGTAACAATTTTGATTAACATACCACATATTAAACATATTTACATTACAACTAAAACTCTGAAAACAGAGGTGTATTTTATTTTATTATTTATGGACGCTCTTTAACTGCTATGGTCCTTAGCGACCCATTCTCTATTGGGCGTGAAAGACCGGAAATTTTGCCGAGAGGCCTCTATCAGGTTTGAGGTTATTTTACGTGCCGTAAATCTACGACACGGGACCACCGGCTTTACTTCCCTTCCGAAGGAAGCCATGCTAAGGATTTTTACACCCGAAAAAAAAATCCATCGCCCTCCGCCGATTTGAAACCGCGACCTCGGGAATAAGAGGCTAGCATAGTAACCAATACACCACGACGACACAGAGGTGCATGAAAGAGAGTAAAATGAAACATGAAGTATGTAATTTTATACAAATAATTTTTATACTTCGTAGTTATGTGGCAACAGTAGCAACATATCAGGTTATAGAGCTTATTTATCAAACAAAATGTTAAGGGATTTTTTTTCTGGACTTTCCATATAATGGATAAAGATCCATTGAAATTTGGGCCTCCCTGTACACCAGAGTTGCCAGATACTGAAATCAAAATAACGGACGGATGTTTCGTCCTCCCACGTACAACTGAGAAACACGGCAATATTTACAAAACGCTTTGTATTTATCGTCACCATTACATACTAACAATCATTAAATTCAGTTGTTTTCCTAATCCTTACGAAAAATACGTGGCCTTTTATCTTGTTTTACTTACTCTACTACGTATATTAAGTAGGGGAAGTATTGCATTCCACCCAAAAATTTGATACCGGGATTTCACCAAAAGTACACGTTGAGGCATCCTGGGTCCAAATAAAGCATGTACATGTGTGTTAACAGCATAGCTCAAAAATGAAGAGTCGGATAAATACCAAACTTGGTATTTAGGTTCAATATCTTCCAAAGATATGATGTATAAGATTCTCAACAAAATCCCCTACCCTAAACTACCCTTTGCATGGAGCATTTTTCAAAATTTTTGATTTTCTAAAAAATAGCTATAACTCTTTTGCTTAAAATATACATTAAAGATATTTACATGACAAAATGTACGTCATAAATTTTCGGGGAATAGCCTATAAAGTCTTCTTCGAAGGGAATTTTGTATATTTTATAACTGATAGACGTTAAGCAATAGATGAAAACGTACTACACAAAAAATGTAGATCTCTGTAAAACAAGTAATTATTTAAGTTTTTTTTTGTGGAATAAGCCGTTTCTGAGATATCTGTTATTAAAGGTTCGAATTGTTCATTTCTTGGTCATCCTCTTAAAAGTCCTTTCAACATTCAGTAGTTTCTCACGATTGCATGGGAACAGTATAGAATTTTTACATATACTGCCCAGTTTTTAAACATTTGTAGCCCTTGTATCCGTACGAATTACGTAATGTAGCTATTTCTGCAAAGGCTTTATTTGGATTAAAATGTAAGAGATAAAGAATCTGATGTGCTGCACTCACATGACTTCCTCTACTCTTGTACAAACTATTTTACAAACGCTTATTCTCCATCTACTTCATGTTAATCGAGATAAACATTTGCACATCTTCTTGTTAATTTTCTTGTAGGTGCAAGGGGAATATGGTAGGCTTTAAGGATAGTCAAATATTTTAAGAGCTGGTTGCTATGTGGAGCATTTCGTTCTCTTTGCATGCCCAGGACATAAACAACAACAACAACAATAATAATAATAATAATAATAATAATATCAAGCGCCCATTAGAGCAAAAGTATAAGTATTCAAACAAATAACAAGGAATATCTTGGAAATGGTTCACTTCGACAAAAAAATGTACGACATAAATTATGTGTTTTAATGAGATCTACATGTTTTGTGTAATAAAATTTTGTATATCTCTTACGGTTCATCGGAAAGTCATTCAGAATGAAGAGAACTTTTGGGGACATTCCCTGAAAATTCAAGATATACATTTCATTTGCCATGAAAATATCTTAAACATATGATATTTTAATTACTGTTAAGAGCCATATTTGAGAACATCAAAAATTTTCCATATAAAGGGTAGTCTGGTGTGGAGAAAGTTTCTTAAAATCACGTCACATTTTAGGTTGATAGTAAACTTAAAAGTTTAGTTTGGTTTTAACAAGTTTGGTATTTATCCAAGCCATTGTGTTTGAGTTATGCAGTTCACAGACTGACACACTCTCATGGATGTTTTTTCCAAAAATACTTGGATTCAGGGCACCTCAAAACATGTATTTACAGTGAAATCTCAGTATCAAATTTTTGGTTGGAATGCAATACTTCCCCTACTTACTATATGTAGTACAGAAAGTAATAAGCTCGAGTAAGAATAATGTGTACCCACTAATAAACAATAAAGGATAGAGAAAGTCCTGTAAATGTATCGCAAACATTATCACAATTGCGTTTCAAATTCCCATCCATTTCCATTATTTATTTTCTGTTTTCCACACCACTTGTGTTCACTTCACGAGCTCCTAACAGAACCCTTTCATTGTTGAGGGACATCAATCAATTGACCATAGTTTAGGTTCCCATTTAAACAAATTAAATTGACCCTAAAATGACCACCATAACGTCCTCCAAATAAAATACGACTAATGGCATTTACTTTCCCCCCATATCAAGAAACTTTTATATAAGACATTTCTATCTGTAACGTTTAGTTTTGGAGATATTGTACATTTCCAACTTAAATGGTCCACCCTGTACATAGACTCCTTAAAGTTTCATTAAGCAAAGATGAATATGAAAGCTACAAAATGGTTTCAGAGACAATTGATGGCAAGTTCTGAAGGACATAGGAGGCACTTCCAAACTGAAAGTTAATACAAGAAAATATTTAAGGATAACAAATTCTGGCCCAACACAAAAAAGTAAAACTTAAAATAAACCCTACTAAATGGATCTACAAAGGGCAAAATACAACAAACAATCTGACATCTATTATATCAGCCAGTGATTTGCTGCGATCAGATTATGACCAAATATACTGGGTACATAAAATAAAAAGTATACATATTTTAAATTAAACTGACATAGGTAACATCTGGGAAAAGTAATGTTACATTTCCTCAACAGATGACAGAATCGCCTATCTAGCTGGACACTACAGTTAGTGGCAGGTTATGAAGGGGGTTTTGGAAGTGGGAGAATGTTGCTGCAGTTCCGAGACATTGGCATGTCAAAAATTCAAGGTTATCATATCAGGTAATTCATAATAATGAAAAACTAATATTCAAGAGGATTACAACATTTTTTGCTCTTTAAAATCCCCTCCCAACCTTTTAAGTGACGAGTTCCAAATTAAATGCAGAGGAACTGATATGTATATAAATGCTTTCACACATGTTATGCAGATATGGTTGTTCTCGTTTTGGTCACTGCAGTTTTTGATTGATTTACTCCATCATAAGAATACACACACTCCACTACCAGTGGCTGGATTCATTGCTTAATCCAGTTTCTGTAGAATGGCTTTATGATGCATTAGACAGAGGTGGCAAAAACGGACTCGTAGGCACCGTTCCCCCTCTACCACTGTCCCTTTGTTTTACACATGCTGCTGAGTGATGCAGTGCATGTTGCATATTTGGTGACTCGTGGAAGGAAGGCGTTTTCGGGTATTGTATTGGGGTACTGTAAAATGTGCAGAAAGAAATTTAAACTTGGTAATACGGGGTGCCAGGCATTACATAGGAGTGGGCAAGGCTATTAAACATTGCGTAAATACAAAATTGTTGTCAGGGAGTCAGTAAAGTTAAGGTTCACATTTTTGCTTGAACCCTGCACTGGATACTTTGTTATGCACTACGGAAGCTGTAGTAACTTGTGCTCAGAAATGTATCGATGCTGAAGACCACCATTTTGAACTTTTCAAGTAACCACCATGTGGAACATTTGTTTGACCAGGAAGTACACTTGCAGGTCAGAAAATAAATTATCCATGAGAGTTCCAAGTGTGTACACATTTTTTTGATGCACCCTGTATACTGGAAAGACCAAAAGAAGTTTGGAAACAAAGGAAAAAGAAGACTCAATTTTTGAAGATTTAGAAGCTTGTAACAGTGATGTGTCAGAATTTAAAATAGAGTTGAGGGTTGTTACACTACATCACTATGATATTCTTACTTTTCTCTCGTTGAGAGAAAATGCTGACGATGGGAACAAGCCGTCTCCCGAAACGCGTTCAAGTAAGAATATCATAGTGATGTAGTGTAACAACCCTCAACTCTCTATTTTAAAAAAACGAAAAAGAAGACGCTTAAAACATCAGACAAATCGGCAATTGGCACACTTTTTGGACATAAGACCATTAGATGAAGCAAGGTTATTAAAACCCCTCTAATATGTAGAACCTTTAATCTGGCCAAAAGATTATACCTAAACTGCCCGTACTGTCACAGTCTCGTTTTTTTGAACAAATTTTGTATGATTTGAAATATATCTTCCTTTTAGTATGTTATACTTGCATATATTGCACATACACACACAATCATACTTCAAAGTGTCCATCTTTTGCACTTATACAGGCTCTTAAGTCTCTCTTACGAATGGATGAACGAGAAATTCCACTACCGCTTCCACCAACGAAGAGTTCAAGCTTTCAATGATTGGGTGCCTCTTGTTGAAATTCCCTCTAGCACTGACCAAAGTTTATAGTCTGGGGGTTTGAGACCAGGACTCAGAAGCCAATCAGAAATGGAGATAAAATCTGGTTCAATCTCCAACCACTGCTGTGCAAGTCTAGTCTTATGAGCTGGGTCTGAATCTTGCTAGAAACTCTAAAAGTTTATTACTGAACATGGTATGGCTCAAGAGCTTCATAGAGGGTTCAATCACAGTTTTCACACTTTCGATTTTGTTTTTCAGACCTTTTTACAGAAATGAATTCTGGTGGCACCTCATTGCTCACCACCCTCATCAAAACAGACTGAAGAGGGGTGGTGGCCCCTCTGAATTTTGGGAACAAGCCTTCCATGAGCTTGAAGCATAAACCTTATCATTTTGCCAGTTAAAACTCTCTTCTACACTTTCTCATCAGTGAAGAGAATCCTACAATGCACTTTTGCCTTACCTTTGCAAGAGCTGTCTTGATTCAAGCTCTCTGCATCTTCAGTTTTGTCGTAACAAAATGCCCAGTACCCTGTTGGTAGCATGTAAGTCCAAGTTTTTCAATAAGCATACTGGACATCTATTTTCATGAAACATTCATCTGCCATGCCATAGCCACCTGCTTCCAGACAGGTGGATACAAGCCACTGTTTGTCAATATGTGGTCAACCTTCTCAAGCAATCTTTCACACAACCAGTCTCAGTAAACCTCTGAATTGTTTGATACACAAACCTTTGTTAAACTTCATGGTTTTTAAGATCTGGAACATTTCAGTAGATATCTTTCCCACCCTATGCAGAGCAATTACAGCTACGCTGTTTTCATATTTGCTCCACTTCATGCTAAACGGAAGATACAAGCATAGTTGGATGCACAATGGTTACGGGTATGCTTCGGTGTAGGCTTAGTTTGTGATCTTGAAAACCAGTTGTACAGTAAAAGTCAAAAGTGTGCAACATTTATAGCCAGACTAGGTTTAAAGCACTAAGAAAGAGTTCTGAATTTTGACATTCCATGAACTCAGCCAAGTTTATTACACCACCCTATGTTTCCAAAAGATGCAGGAAGTGGCCAAAACAGTTCCTGACAGTCGGTCTTCAGCTGATGAGGGTCATAGCCCTCCAAACATGTCCTAATCCTTCAATCAGTAGGTGAAGTTAGTATAGCAAAAATAAAGTTCATTTAAATTTATCTGTTCCTTTGTTACTAGCTTCAAATTCAATAATTTGACGACAGGTGCTGTTACTGGCAGCAAGAAATATTAAAGCTGAAAACTGGCATGATGTTCACACATCAGTGATATTTAAGAGCTTGCTGATTTCAGTTTTATAGTTTCAGCAAATTTTCCTGGAGCCAAATTGATTTAGTTCACTAGCATGTTTAAAACCAAAATGAAGAAAGACTTAAACTTACTTAGAGCAAAGGTGAATGAGGATTAAGCATCTTTACAAATTTAACTTTTTTCATAAGTTTTGGAATATAATTTAGTTCAGTCCTAATGCAGCAAGCTATTGGAAGTTCATTTATGTGCTTTTCTTATTTTCATCAATTAGACTTGCATAATTTAGCTCTAAGGTACAAACATAAGAAAATGACGAGAACACAGAACTTGTTAACAATGAGAAATAATAGTAATATATTATATCCAATTTATTAGAGAGATGATTATATACAGTTACACCCACAGACATGCCAGTTTTGTCACACACATACTTTATGCATCTAAAACAAGGATACACTTATGCATACCACTTCTTTTATGTTATCTAATCAAGTTCAAAATATATAAGGATTGGTGGTGTTCTCTCTGCATACACTCACTGCCACAATCATTCACCGTTCACTCTTACAGCTGGAAAACTGCATTAGTAATTAGTCTCACATTGCACCATCATTTGTTTTGAAAAAGATTTGGTAGGAAGTTCTTTCATTCCAAAATGGCAAACATATTAACATGAGTAAAAATACGAATAAAATCACATTAACACAATAGATATTTCAAGGTCACTTCTAGACAAATAATCCAATATATATATCTTTTTTCTTTTCTTGATTTTGGTCTTAAATGTAATGTGTACATATTAGTACACTACTGAGACACTTTACATTAATTCATTTTAGCAGCTTCTAGCATTTCTCTTAATTTTTTTTTTGTTTTTTTATTTGTTTTTTGTTCCACAATATGTGTACCAGCAGAAGTTTTTAACTTTCTTGGACTTTTGGTTTATTTTTATGATGAAAATTACATCCAAGCAATTTTTTTAACCATAACATTCACATAAAATATTTACTATGCATTGAAAAATTTAAAGACTGGAGAGGTCAGAAAAAAAAAAATTACTCTATTAGAATAAGATTCTCTACAAATTACTTTACAATTACAACGATATATATATTTATATATATATTTTTTTCTTTCTTTTACCTCTGTTTGGCTTACACAAGTTGAAAAGTGTCAGTTTGTGTGTACTGAATTGTTAAGATGTGCAAACCATACCAGCTTTTACTCTTTTTTTCTTTAAATGCAAGAGTGAGGTTAACCTCAGGCAAATACATCGCTAAGGAAACATCCACATTCTTTGCTTTTATTATTTTTTTCTTTCTTGTGACACAATCTGTTACTTGTGCATACCAGAGTTATCACAGGTGTATGTATATATATTATATATATTTACTATACATTTGAGTGAAAATTAAAAAAAAAATATATTATTTTGAAAAGCACACTTGCAATTGGCAAAGAGTAGCACTTAGAAGAGAGTTTATATAAAAGAAGAAACAGATGAGCAATAGAGGATGAGCAGGAGTGGAGGAATATTGACAGAAGCAAATAAGGAAACGCTGAAAAAATGTATTTTTGGCAACATTAAGCAATCATATCATTTCTTTAAAAACATAACCTAAATTAAATAAAATGGGATGCATAACCTGTGATCAACTGAAACATGCTTTTAACTTAATATTATGAACAAAGGTTGTATGCATGGTTCAAAGTTACTTCATTAAGATAGTAAATGAGACACAAATGACTAGCTGGACTACTAGCGCAGATTTTGTAAGTTTCATCAAAAGTGTCCAGTTAACATCTTGCACTAAGCAAAGAATAAAACCCTGACTCACATTTGTACAAACATACACTGAAGAACTGCACTCAAAAGTAATTTTCAAGCAAACAACATATTTCTGCAAATCCAGACCGGAAATGAAATTTCATTAAGCTATTTACTTTTATCTGCTAAATACATGCAGCTTTATACAGGATGTAAGAAGTACTAGATTAAACAAACAGGCATGTGAGCAAATTCTGATTTAAAATTCTATTAAGGCAGGTAAACAATGCTTGTTTCTTTTTTTGAAAGATTTGTCATGTTCCATACACCATTTATATCCTGTCCATGCAAGCTGTGAGCAAACCAGGTTAGCAACAACGCAATTATGGTAGAGCAAAGAAACAATTACTGAATAACTCTGCACTGTCAATTATCTGGATTACTCTAAGAAACATTACAAACAATTGAACTGGTTATTTAAAAAACAATGCATGTGAGATTTTTTTTTATGGTTTTGAGTTTCAATTTGAAATCTAGTGCATCGAGAGGCATCATTTGCCATAGAAATTGCTTATGGCTTCATCTATAAACATGTTAATGAGGTATGAATATCCTGGCTATGGCAGAAATGTCACATGGAAAAGTAAAATGGTGTTAAAGAGCACAATGTTACATATGTTGTTTCTGAAATAACTGATACAAGGCATACATAATGTGGAATATTTAACCTTTTGTAACAAGTGTTAGGTTTATGGTCATGTTAAACCTATGTTTAGCTGTTTAGAAACAGTAAGTTACTTTATTGTTCAAGGGCTCAGGTTAGTAATCAAAAAATTAGAAAGCATTCTATCATAGTTATAATTGAAATAGAAAATTCAGCCAGTACACATACAATTTCTTTTAATTAAACATACACACACACGCAGCTTGTTCTCTAAATTTTGTGTACATCAATAGAACCTGAACCTAAAAATATACTATTAAAAGGAAACATTATCCATTTTCAATATATTACAGATAACTCATTTGTACTTCTCACTTCCTGTATAAGTGCAATATTCAGCCCATTTCCTGTGAAAACTGATACATGCCACATGAAAAAGGTTGTACATCCCTTATAGGGTCGAGATCAAAGTTTGAGATAAAAGTGGGCAATACTAAAAAGAGAGTTTCAATCCAGGATAAGGAAAGAAAATCAACATTGTATGCACTAATTGAGATTTTCATTATTCTAGTTTCACTTTGGATGATGGAGACAACAGTCTCCAAATGTCCCAGTAAGTTCTGGTGCAAAAGTGAAGCTAGAATAATAAAAATCTCAATTTGTGCATACAAGTGTTTTAAAATCTTCACTGCGGTTTCCCAAAAATATTTTTAAAAAAAGCAAATCAAACTTAGATGTTTTGCAATATGCAAGTAAAATAACCTCTCTCCTCTTTCTACAAAACAAAAATACAACCAAGCAAGACAGTCTGGTCGTTCATGTACATCTTAGTAATAATGGGCAATAAACAGTATGAAAATAAAGCAGTTTTTTTTATTTCAAAGCAGTTTTTGTACTCTAAGCTTATCACTGTATATAACCCAATTTTCCTTTCTTTTGCCAGTTCCTGAACATCCATAGAAAACACAGAGTGGAAAGTGATAACATTAGATGTAAATTGTGTGCATTTCTTCAATAGACTAACAGACGTTACAGTTTCACACATTTTTAAAGCTCTATTCAATGCTTGTGTGTTGCTTACACTTCAATTATTTTTTGTCATCCTTTCCCCCCCCCCCCCCTTAGCCTTCTCTCTGCCAACATAAATGCTAGTAATATTTAAGGCATATATTTATTTACAAGTACATTGATGCTTATGAAATTAAGTCATATCGTTCAAATGATATACACACTGATGCACTAGGGAAGGAAAAATAAAAGAAAGGAAAACTTGAGTCTGCGTCTTAAGAAAACAGTTTCAGGTCCATTATATTTCTTAATTCTATACCATTTACCAAACAATAACACATGCTTTTAGGAGTTCACTGAGTTCTTTGCACTACACAAATTTAATATAAAATTTACTCCTCTATACTTAAAAATGGAGGAAAAAAAACCCTATCTATATAAAAGAATAAATTTCCTATCATTACTTTGTTATTGTTATTAGGTAAACTCATAAAATTAGCATCTTTATAAGCTAGAGTTCCTTATTGAAGTGCAGATGTTATTGAGTTGTTTGGCAATGTGAATAAATTAGTAATTATTTTGTTATTTAAATAATTATATTTCCTCTAAATTGTGCACTGTTTTCATAAGAAATAATTTATGTACTTCTTGTTTTAATCCGGCTGGTGATTACAGACTAAGGAAACTTAGCAAATTATATTAAGTCTCCCATATGACCACTCACTGAATTCAGATCACCTACCAAGATGCTTACTCTGTTCCACACAAACACATTCCTTCTCAAACAATAATTTACAGCAAGCATTTCACAAAGTGTTTTTAAATTCTAACACAAATTATAAACTGCCTGATCATCTCTTGCAGCATCATCTGGAGTTGTGAACTACCTCCACTATTCCCATTTATAATAGACTTTAAGAACCAAACATCTCATGGCTAGAAAATAAGCCTTCCAAACCAGTTTATTAGGTGTGGTTCTAGACTGGCATCTTAAATGCCAGCTTTTCAGGCTGCTTTAAACTTGCAGAACTGAGAAAGTACCATCTTTGCTGGAAGATTAAAGTTTGTGAAGTTAAATAAAATCAATCTCTCAACATACGTTAATATCACACTTAAGAACCTAAACTTTTTGCAGCTTCTCAAGGTAGGGCCAATGAGTCCAGTGGCCAGTATATATGACCTCCTATGGTTTCATTTTCTAGCCTTTTAACGTGCATATGGTTTTAAATTACAAAATAGATAGGAGAAGTAAATGTCATGAAAGGAAATAAGAATAACAATGGCATATTCTCAAAGCAAGCCTTTTCCCTTTCAACTTTACCCAAAAGAAACATTTCTTTTCTTCTTATACGATGCATTTAAGCAGCACTTTGCACAAGTCAGTTTGAGTTTATCTGTGGAATAGAAATTAAAACATTTAAGTGCATTTTCTCATTGCACTTCTAGGTCCAATATGTCATTGCTGTTCTGAAGAGATCGTGTCTATCCACTACAATTAAAACCCAAAATATTGTAACACATAGAAACCAATAAATGCATTTACTTCTCCTTCTGTGTAGAATAAAATATATTTAATTAAATTTAGTTAATTAATGTTATTCTTTTGAAATCAAATACGTATATCTAAACCTTAGACTTTAGCACGCTTGCTACGTCCTTTATGAATACGCCTTGGTTTCTTGTAATCCTGCACATGTGGAGGTGACGCAGAAGCATTCAAAAGCATCTCATCTGCAGCTTTTCTTTTGATTGCAATGGAACTTCCACTGCCAGGATGTTTGGCAGAAGCTTGTGCTGCAGCAGGAGAAGGCATCAAAAAGTCGTCTTCTTTCTTTACACCTGCAGCAGCTGATGTTATGGTAGCTGTGGCATCCTTCTTTTGTGTGGCCACTGCTACTTCCTCTTCTTTCTTAGAGGATTCCCACATACTCCAATAGTTATCACCGCCACCTTCACTGGTGCTAGTGCCAGCAACAGGCAGGACATTCACTTCTCCTTCAGCTGGAAATTCTAGTCCAAGGCTCTCCGGAACCACACCTTGGTTGGTGAGGGCCTGCAAATCCTCTACAGTGGCTGGTGTCATAACTTTACCACAGGTTGTGCACAAGGGTGGAACTGCAGGAGATTTTGAGCGCCAATACTGCAGCTCCGTCTTGCATTTATTCAATTCCTGTTCAAATAGCAATGACAAAAAGTAGTATCAATCTTTGGTCATATTTTGCAAATAACAGTACATCAGTTACAAGTTATTTTCTATACAGCATTTCTTTCATTAGAAATAAAATTTATGAGGAATGATAAGGAAATTCACATTGTTAACAAATTTCATAGCTGAGGGCTGAAATTGGGGAATAGGGAAAGCATACATTTTTTTTTTTCAAAATTGATTAAAGCATACATTATCTTAACACTAGAATTGTGATATTTTGTCATCTCTAGAACGGCAGTTAATATCAATTGGTGGTGGTAGCTGCTGCGATGAATATACTCTTTATTGTTATGTAGGTTTTATTTAATTATAAAATTGTGTGGATTATTTTCAGAAAACTTACAAAAATTATACTGCCTTTACTTGTTGGCATCACAAATGAACATACACATTAATCTTTGGCTGTGAACGTATTTTCTTACATGCATGGCACTTCATGAAAGATTTGATGCCACAAAGCAAACTGGTTATTGCTCTAAGTACTTGCCACCTCTTGGTCTGGAAAAAGGAATGGTTTTGTGTATGAAGTATTTTGCATTTTACACCTAGAATGAACAAATTAACAGGAAATACTACACAAAACATGGGCCGGTTTCACCAACCGATGCAAAAATAAACATCTGTTTTGTTAACATTAAGTTCTAAGTTTAACAATTTTAAAACTCTTGCGTTTCATCAAGCTTTTACAGCAAATTGTTAGTTAACTACATTTAACATCAAGACAACTGTGAATGACAGCTTTCGATAAGACCGTGACTGAACTACACGGCTTCTGAATATGCTTTGATGCACTTTTGTTTATGTATTGCAGTGCTCTATTTGTCAGTAGCAGACAACATTCATTGGCAACTGCCATGTGATGTTTGATTGCTTGGAGTTAGAATCGCGAAGACAAATGAAAAAATCTAGATGCAGAGGAACTAAATGTTTCACCATTTGAAAAACAATTACAGAATTAGTTACTATGTATAGATGTATTATTGAAAGCAAAAAAGCAGACGGTCTTACATTAAAGGATGAGGATGCAACCTGGGAGGAAATCCACGAGTAATTTAATTGGAATGAATGCATTTCTCCCAGGTCCAGTAAGCAACTGTGACAATTTTATGCTAGCATAAAATGCAGCACCAAAAATGTCAGGTGCAAGGATCATTTAGAACCATTTTAAAATGGTTCTATCTATTAGTAAAACTGGTGGTGTACATTACCTTGACCCTAAAGTGGACGAAAGTGTGTTATGATTAAGGATCAAGGAGACCCAAACTTAAATACTGTTTGCTTCTTGAAGCAATTGCTTTGAAAAGTTCCCGAATAAACTTGCAACAGTAGCTTTGGAAATAGCAACTTTATGACCTCCCATTAAATAAAAAAAAAGCCAGTAACACAACATCTCAAAGCAATTAACACTTGTAGCATATGAGAAAGAGGCATGCTTCTATTTGTAGTACTCTAACCTCCCATATTTCCACCATGCTCATAAACCCTTGGGATAGCCAATATCGCTTTAAAAATTCCTCTTTTTGCAGATTTTCAAATTTATTATGACGCACGATTACTCTTCCATTAGGAATAGCATTAAAAAATACCAAATGCAGCAAACTCACTCAATGGCTTCGTTTGCAGCAGCCATTTTCTAACTTCTAACATTTGTTAAATGCCTTAACACAGGATACGGCATTTTACACAGATTTAACACATTATTATAGCTAACATTGCTCGATGAAACAGAATTTGCATTAACTTCAGGGTTAAGTCAGTTTAACATTGTGTTAAAATTTAGCATCGGTTGGTGAAACCGGCCCACACAATAATACAAAACAGATGTTTAAGTTTGATAGCAAACTCTTTACAATGAAGAAAAAAATTTATAAGTTCCAACCGCATCAATGGTTTTCCAGTAAGTTAAAATAATTTTAACCGATTCCAATTTATGACAAAATCAACAGTTCACTTCTTTATGCAACCCTTTGTCATGTATCTACACCTAGCTGCTATTTGATGAAAATGCTTTTGTAAGCTATTCCAACCCACCTTCAGCCAACCTGCATTACAAAACATTAGAATAGTGGAACATGATGTGAAGAGGGCCACTATGGCATTGACAGATATAGTACACTATAAAATTTAAATTGGGCGGAAAATTGAACCACAAACTAGGTTAAATCCATTGAGTTTTACAAAACAGGTACAGAGGAACTATCTTCAGTTTCTTTTTAACTGCCCATAAAATCAAGCATGCTTTGAAAGGTACCCCAGCATAGTGCAATAAAATTCAGTATCAACCTGACTTATTACAATTAATACAGTGATCAGAGAAAATACAATAACATGTCATTAAGAATATCATGTAAAGTCATGCCTTTAGCTGTGAACCTGTATACTCCTTCCATCCTGTATAAAGTACTAATGGTACCAAGTACATATATGGAACAAAAATTTGGTGAGTAGAAAAGGCTGGCAGAAGATGGACGAAATCTTACATGTATTGCAGGATACCGAAGGACAATGTTAATGTAAAACTGAAATAAATCAAAGAGTCTGCTTAGTTGATAAACAGCACAGTAGCGACTAATTGCAGAAGGCCCAACAAAATCAGACCATACAAAGAAAATCAGTAGAGGGTAGATCATTAGCACACATTAAAAAAAAAAAGTTTAATAGTTAGGACAAAATAATTCATACACAATGTCACTTTTCAACAAATGAACCAAGTCTCTCAACACATTTCTCCCACTGTGGCAATAATTTCAATATATCCTGTTCATAGAAAACTGTCTTTTGGGAGTATAGCCACCTGTGCACAGACGACTGCACTTGTCAGAATTGAAACTTGGCCGCCTAGGAATTTATTCATTGGGCCAAACAGATGAAAAATTGAGGGTGCAAGGTATGGACTGTATGTTACTGTCAGAGTAACTCCTAATCAAATTTCACTGTTTCAGTATGGACAGAAGCCGCAACATGGGGGCAAGCATTGTCATGGGCAGTATGACATTCACAGCGCTGCATTTGTTACAAAGGGCAACTTTTCACAATATTCTTTCATACAATGCAGCATTCAAGGTTGGGCATAAAGAAAGTTTATCTACATTACAACAAAATATGCATAAATGTATATAACATAATAAATGCAAAAATCCCCCAACAACCTTTAGCCTTTGTAAGTTTATACTTCACATTCAGGAACCAGAGCCTATTGAAATAGAATTCTAGTTATTACCTGCAAGTGGTGGTCTTAGAATACTGTATCAGCTAACAGCTTACTTAATACATAGTGTTATGAGCTATAATGAGAGGTGACCATCATGCTGTAAACAGAAATTGAACCATGAATTCATAGTCATATTGCATTGGCAAGTGTCTGAGAAGAGAAGAATCAAGAATCAAGAGGTATAGATACAAACGGTCTTAACCAAATAGCCTCAGTTACTTAGCAGATCTTAATAAGTATTAATATATTTCCTTGGTGACAAAATTTCTATTTAGGAGTCAAAGTGGCAACGTATTTACAATGTTTATGGAGAACTTAATTTTGTTCATGTGAAAATTCTACTAAATGTTGCATCTGTGAAGTGATTCTTCAAACCACAGCAAAAGAAAACCTTAAAGCTCATAATAGAATATACAGTAGATGCATCCAAGAGCCAATACTATCAGCATGTTCCCGTTCTACATCAGACATGTCAGTCAAATATAGTGTAAGATGGACGAACCATTGAAATGGGTGAATTTATAGTTTGTGAACTTTTAGTTGGCAATTGACATTCGCTGTCCGCATGCTATCCTGTTCAGAAAACTGAAGGAGGGAGTTAATATGTCACTCTTGTCTCATAGCAACCAATAGAGACACCAATCAGATGTAAGCCATTTCCTTTGAAATGAAAGGCACAAACTCGACATTGCCGACACTGAATATCTTACATTTTTCTTTTTAGCACTGCGGTTGAATTAGTTTCCAGGAAATTTCTACCTGGTGCTAGTATGCTATTATAATGCACCGTAAATCATCGAGTCGGTGACATCATGCATCTGGTACATCAGTTTAATTCACGAAGTGCTGGCATTACAGTGGTATTTGCAAACACACAATTCAGTGATTATTATTACATGTAGATGTGTGTATGTCAGGTTAAATATTTGTATTCAACTATGCTTGCTTAAAGTAATGCAAGTGGTGTACAAAAAACCAAACCAAAGCTTTTTAGAAAAATGAACAAAAGTCTCTAAAATATATGGATAAGCTAGTACAGTGATGAGAATTTGAAATTATTTAGAGAAATTCAGTTGGAGTTGAAACGCTTAACATCACTTACATGTTTTTCGTCTTGAGCAATTTCAAGAGCTATTGCTCCCATCCTTGGAAATGGCCGACTGGTTCCTCATGGTGTTTTAGGGCATATGTGTGCATGGTGACATCTGGTGCTGGAGTAATTAATTTCCATAGTGGGTTTGGTGGCAGCAATTCAAAACTAATTACACAGTGTTTATGCTTTAAGATTAATAACTTTTCCCAAGTATCTAATTCTCTGTATTTTGCTGGTTTTGGTGTGATGTGATTTGTCATCCAAGAGTGATGTGCAACTGCAGATTTATCCATCTGTTTTATTTGATGTGTCTCATATGCTCTTTATAACACAGGAACACCAGCTTTACTTCCCTTCTGAAGGAAGCCATGCTAAGGATTTTTTGGGCAATAAAAATCCTTAGCGTGGCTAACTTTGGAAGTGAAGTAAAGCTGGTGGTCCCATATCATAGATTTATGGCACGTAAAAGAACCTCAAGCCTAAAAAGAGGCATCTGAGCAAAATTTCCAACCTTTCGCACCTAATATAGAATGGGACGCTAAGAACCATAGCAGTTAAAGAGCGTCCATAAATAAAACTCAATTTCATTCAATCTGATCTCTAAATTTCTTTTTGTTTTACCTATGTAGATTTGGTCACATTCTGGGCATTTAATTTGACAAGATTCCTGCTTTGCTGCTCTGAGGAGCTAGACAGATGATGTGCTTTTTGAAGATGTGGAATTTGTAGTGAGTCCTTGGATAGAAAATGAACTTTTTGAAAATCATGTTTGATTTTTTTGTTGGGCGAGCTTTGTGGTGTCCTTAATGTGTTTCGGTTTCTTGAAATGCACTTTTTTTTAAATCTGTTTGGTGAAATCATTGTTTATAGCTGTATTAACTATGTGTTTGTATTCTGTTTCTGTTGCATAAACCAATCTATGTATCAAACTGTTTAGGACTGCATGTTTGTGTGGGAATGGGTTGAAACTATTGTTTTTTATGTAGATTTCAGAATGTGTAGACTTTATGTAGCTACCAAAATTTACAGACCAGACTAAAAGAGCAAATGAGACACATTAAATACAAACAGATGGATAAATCTGCAGTTTCACATAATTTTTGAATGACAAATCACAACATCGCACCAAATGTAACATTCCTAAAACCGGCAAAATATGTAGCAGAGTTAGATACTTGGGAAAAGTTATTAATCATAAAACAAACACTGCATAATGAATTTTGAATTACCGCCGCCAAATCTAGGGAAAGGAGATCTATATATTGATGAAGATTATAAACAAGTGGAAGGACTTATATGGGAATTATTGAATACATGAGGTCTTGTGAGCTTTTAGCAGTATCGAGAAAAAAACAGAAATATTTGGAAATAACTAGTGAACTTTTGGGCAAGGGGTTTCAATCCCAAAAATATTCTGGTTCATTGCCAAGAGGCACCATTTGAAGCTAGAAGATTTGGATAATAAATTACTGAACATTCTAGCTTTGCTTGCACAACTGGACAGGATATTCTCCAACTGGTCTTATGTCCATAATACCAACATAAATTGCTTTTCATTTTAAAACTGAAGATGCCAGTACATGTTTATTCACTTAAAATGAACGATCAGGTGTGTGATGATTGAACAGTTAACATGAATGAAAATTGTTCTGTTTATTTTTTAAATTTACAACCATAGAATCCTGGAGTTCAGGTGATATATAAAATAATATGGGGACAAAAGTATGTGAACATTTTGTGTAAAGAGAAATATTCTTTGTTATTACACCATAAATCACAAAAATGACAGTAATTTGTTGCAAAGAATTAAGCAAGTGATTTACTTCAAACCAATGAGTGATAAAACCAATTTTACAGTCTAACAGTTTAAAGTAAACACAGCAATTTCTACATTATTAACTTATTTAATGTAATGCTGTTTCAAATTTTATGGTAAACAACTAATCATTAGAGCGCTGGGAAGTATGAGTGAATAGACTTTTTGTAAGTCATAGTATTAAAAGAATAAAGTAATTGATGCTTAGATTGTCAAAATCATTGCATGTTAGATTTTTATTTCATGTAGAAAACAGTTATTATTACATTATGTATTTTAAATGTAAATTATGTATAAACTGCTTAGAGGTAATTTACCCGCCCAACCACAGAACACCATGCATATCCCAGAACATGCTCACTAGAACTATTTTTGCAGACTGCCTCACACTGAAATTCATCTTTGCTGCCGAATTAGGATGTTTCCACTCCATTAAGGCCTGTTTTGTTTCAGGCATGTAGTGGAAGACCCAGGACTCACCAGACACAACTTCTTCCAGAAAGGGATGCCCTTCTGCAGCATAATGACATAACTAGTCCAAGCAGTAATTATTCACTAATGCTGTATTTGACAGTTTGTGTAAAGTTGGCTGTAATGTGATTGCAACAATGCCGCTACAAAACAGCGGATTAAAGGTTTTCCACTCTACCTCAAAGTAGTGTGCGTGCGTGCGTGTGTATAAACAAATACAAATTGATAATAAATTAATTTTGCTTAAGAATTAAAAACTGGGAGGGAAAAAAAGTGCACATACTGCATAGTCCACTATTAAACTGCTTAAATGGATGGATGCCTATAGATTGTTAGATACTCCTCCCTTTCATAAAATTCTAAGGTCCTATCAGGTCTGGCGCATCCTTCGTGGTCTAGGACTACCATGCTAGCCTCTGGCTCTCGAGGTTGTGGGTTCAACCTAGTGGAGAGTAATGGATTTTTTTTTCAGGCGTAAAATTCCTTAGCCTGGCTTCCTTCAGAAGGGAAGTAAAGCCGGTGGTTCTGTGTCATAGATTTATGGCATGTAAAAGAACCTCAAGCCTGATAAAGAGGCTTGTCTTTCACGCCCAATATAAAATGGGATGCTAAGAGCCATAGTAGCTAAAGAGCATCCATAAATAAAAACTCCATTTAATTTTTATGGCTAGCTCGGAGGGGGGGGGGGGCTTGAACCATGTCACTGCCCAGGGCTATGGAATCTTAAAACATGAACGAGATACATATCTGAAAACGGGATGGAATTACAAAGCATGCCTTAAATTCTAGAGACTTTTTGAAGATTTTTGCTTAGAAACTGGGACAGATGAAGCGCCAAAGTTGGTCACTTTGGATACAACCTTCACTGATGATTATCAAAACATCTCGTGCATAGCAGGTGTTCAACGACAAGCATTATGTTTATAAACAAGAGAGTTTCAAGCCACCAGCTTGAGCCTATTTGTTTATATTGGTGGCTCATGAACCTCTCAATCAGTGGCCATCTTAGTGATATCCTGGAAGTCCGGCTTGTTTGTATGTTCAGTTATTTCTCATGTTGTTAGCCTGCTTTGTTAGTAACTACTGCTTAACTCCAGAGAAACTCAATTGGACAATTCTGAATTAAATGCAATAAGAAGGCAACCACACCCAAAATGAGCATGCTACCATATACAAACTTATTTCTTTACTTAAAAAAGAAGCGCTATTTCAGGGAAGCCTTTAGGTCTTTGAAAAAGGTCCTCCATGACAGAAGTGTGTTCAAGACACACAGGAGAAAAATACTCAAAAGATCCGATATATAGCCATAAAAGCATAATTTTTAACGTAAATACAAAATATGAATTAGAAGGAAACAATTTGGTTGCCTGAAATGTGGAAGGGCCATGGGTGTGGCTGTTAATGCTGACAACAGAATTGAAAGTTCCATGAAATCATCCCCAGAACTCTATTATTGCCCATGCTGGAACTTCTATTTTTTATAGCCTGCTCTTCAATTCGAGACCTGGGGATTAACATTAAGAAATTAACCATGACCATTCCTACAGAAGGTTTAAGGATTAATTACTCCTTAGCATCCTGTGTTAGTTAAGGACGATGCCCCACACCCACAGCCCAAACATTTAAGCGCACACTAACAGTAAAACCAAAGTACAAATTTAGAATGGCCTACTTCCATAATGTGACATATAACATTACAATGGAAAAAGGAAACCTTTTAACTTCTGTTACTCATAAATGAAAACAAGTCCAGGCCCAAATATGTTGTGGATGAACTAGCTAAAGAAAATGGTTATCAAGCCATCACATTACACCATATCAACCCCACTGAAGTAATCTTGAGCAAAGTAAAGGGCTATGTTGCAAGATGCAATAAAACATTTATTTTGGTGGAAGACCTTGCAAGGGAAGCAGTAAATGAGGTGACAGCAAAAAGGTGGAGGAGTACTAATAAAGATGATTACTAACCAGTGCAGTTAAGCGTTTTCATTTTGTGTATGTTTTAAATCTTTTAATCTCACGATAGAGAGGTAAACCAGAAATATTGAACATTTTTATTGTGGGACTTTGCATTTCATTTTTCACTCAGAACAAGTCTTGTTCTTTCACCACATGTATCTCTTGAGTTTTATTTATTGAATCACTCATACAAATATGTTTTATATTTATTTTGTATGAGAATAGGTAGTAATGGAGGACTGACATTGAGATAGAATTAGTTATGTCTGAATGCATGAGGGCGACAGCACTTACAATGATCACAAGGGGGGGGGGGCAAAACTCCTGGAGCTGGCCCTGGTTATTATGCATTAGCCTCAACACAATGAGAATCACTCTGAGAATCATTTTTCAGTGATCGATGTCTCTTATGAGGCATTTACACAATAAAACACTTTCCACAATATAAAAGTGTAATAGAACAAAATCAGAAAACCACAACTGTACACACAAGATAGAACTTGTCAACTAGCACATAGTTGGAAATGGATAAAAGCAATAATGAAGTTGGTTTTGCTTCCATTTCCACTTCATTATCAAGAGACTGATTATGCTGCTTAAAGTGTAGCTGATTGAAATCCACATGATACTCTGCGGCTCAAATCTGAAGAGAGCTGTCAAGTGCAAACTTACAGCAGCAGAGATATAAGCTTCTATGTTTATAGTACAGTAAAACCTACCTTCAAACCCTTGTTAAATGGAAATATTTCATGGTACCATAAATTTTGCGGTGAAAAACATGCTAAATTCCCTTTATCAAACGGAAACTGTCTTATGTGGACAGCAGAAATCAAAGTACACCTTTTAATGGAAACTTTCCAGTTCCGGAATACAGAGTTTAGAAAATGTTCAGGCACCTGTGAAAGTGTACGTGATGTTTAAGTTGAAACACGACCAATTTGCTGCTAACTTACCAGTCTAGGAGGGGGGTGAGCTAATGGTGGTCTGAATATTGAGAAATCTGTCACACTCATCCTTCCCTACATAGTTAACAATAAGCACGGCTGATTGTCTTTTACTGTTGTCTCTTCCCTGCTGCTCTAATGACTTGTCAGACAGCATACAATACAGCTCGTAACAGTAAACCTCTAAACTTACATAGGTGGTGATTTAGTTCAGCAGTAGTCACCATGGCTTCGAAAACAAGAGTTGTGCTAGATCTTAACACAAGAGTGAAAGTGATTTATGCTAGTGAACGTGATAAAAATCATGAAGGTGTTCAACGTAGGCAAAACTCAAGTTTACAAGATTCTAAAGAAGAAAACAGAAATTCTGTAGCCGTGGGAAAATTGTGCTAATGGAAAAATAAAGAGAGAACTTACAAAAACTGAAAACCAGGACATTAACAAAATAGTGTGGGAGGGTTCGTTGGTGGTAGGGCAAACAATCACTGCATTTTGGGGCCTATGTTACAGGAAAATGCTAAACAGGTAGCTGAAAAACTGGGTAAGGCTGAATTCAAAGCATCTAATGGATGGTTGGAGAGTTTCCGCAAAATACATCAGATAGTTTTTAATGAACTTTGTGGCGAATCGAATGACATTAATATTGAAACCTCGCTGATTGGATTGCTAAACTATCTTCAATAATCGAAGGATACAAACCTGAAAACATATAAAACTGCGACAAGAGGGACTATTCTTCTGCGCGTTACCGAATAAATAATTTTGTTTAAAAGGTGAGAAGTGTTCGGGAGGAAAATTTTCCAAGCAGAGATTGACTGTTTTCCTATGTGGTTTTATGTCAAGTCAGGTGAAAGTTGCTATTAAACGTTTAAAGGAACTTCAGCAATTTGTCCTATGGCAAAATGCCTCAAGTGTGTGTGGTGTGATTTCTCAGGCTAAAGTGTTTGTGGAAAGTCGAGCAGCTAAGCAGCAATGTGTGCAGAAAACTCTCTTTGACTACTGGAAAAAATAAACAAATCGTGTATAAAACTACATTTTGTTCATTATTAAGTTTTGGTGTATATTATATTGTAGCAGAAATATCTAAATACACAACTCAATAAGGTACGTACGTTTTTTTATCTTAGTGTGCCCATTTATGTATGTTTATGGTTTAATTTTGTTATTGGCCTAGGCCTACCATCATTAAACGGAAACCTATCTTTAACAGAAATGTTCAAGAGCCCCATTCAATTCTGCTGAAGACAGGTTTTACTGTATTACGTATTTTTCATTATGAATACAGTTATTGAAGTCAACATTTAGGTAAGAAATGTTTTTTACTTTTACTGCAAATTATCAAATTACTATGTTGTCATCTACATCATGCACTGTAATCAGAAATAAAAGGTTTACCTGCAATAATGTGCTGAATTTGCGAGATGTTTCCTCATTCTTTTTATCATTCTCATCCAAACGGCTTGCATATTCCAGAATCTGTTTTTGTTGTTCAGCTATTTTTCCTTTGCAGTTTCTCAAGTCACGACGCATCAAAGCTAACTGGTTATTGTATCTGAAAATAATCCACCAGTAAGTTTATGGTAGTATTTTCTGCATTTCTATGGAAATATCATTACAGCATTACTTGTACCTAGAGGCTCAATTTCTAATATTTAATAAACCAGAAAATCTCAATCGCTTGGGTAACATTACTGTAAAGCAGTTGTATAAATTGCCCTTTTATATATATATATATATATATATATATATATATATATACACACACACTACGTGATCAAAAGTATCCGGACACCTGGCTGAAAATGATGTACAAGTTCGTGACGCCCTCCATCGGTAATGCTGGAAGTCAATATGGTATTGGCCCACCCTTAGCCTTGATGACAGCATTCACTCTTGCAGGCATACTTTCAATCAGGTGCTGGAAGGTTAATTGGAGAATGACAGCCCATTCTTCACGGAGTGCAGAACTGAGGAGAAGTATCGATGTAGGTCGGCGAGGCCTGGCACGAAGTCGGCGTTCCAAAACATCCCAAAGGTGTTCTATAGGATTCAAGTCAGGACACTGTGCAGGCCAGTCCATTACACGGATGTTATTGTCGTGTAACCACTCCGCCACAGCCAGTGGAGTGTGAACAGGTGCTCGATCGTGTTGAAAGATGCAATCGCCATCCCTGAATTGCTCTTCAACAGTGGGAAGCAAGAAGGTGCTTAAAATATCACTGTAGGTCTGCGCTGTGATCGTGCCACGCAAAACAAGGGGTGCAAGCTCCCTAAGGAAAAACACGACCACACCATAACACTACCACCTCCGAATTTCACTGTTGGCACTACACATGCTGGCAGATGACGTTCACTGGGCAGGATCCTGATGCAGTTTGGAATTCCTGTGTGATGGTCTGGATAGATGTCTGCCTCTCTATGACCCTCTTCAAATGTCGGCGGTCTCTGTCAGCCAACAGACGAGGTCGGTCTGTACACTTTTGTGCTGTACATGTCCCTTCACGTTTCCACTTCACTATCACTTCAGAAACAGCAGACCTAGGGATGTTTAGGAGTGTGGAAATCTCGCGTACAGACTTCTGACACAAGTGACACCCAATCACCTGACCACGTTTGAAGTATGTGAGTTCCACTGAGCATACCATTCTGCTTTTTCACGATGTCTAATGACTACTGAGGTCGCAGATGAGTACCAGGCAGTAGGTGGCAGCACAATGCACCTAAGATGAAAAATGTATGTTTGTGTCTGTATACTTTTGATCACATAGTACATATATATATATAGCAATTGAATGATTGTACTGTTGTATGAACATAGGTTCAAGATGAATCTGTATTCATATAATGGTTAAACCTTTAAAATTGAAAAAATCTAGAGTAATTATTGTTTATGAATTATAACCTCATGATGACGAGGAATGCTGGGAATGTCCCAATGCAGATGTACACCACTTATAACAAGGTTAGTACTCATTATAGTGCCTGCTACTTTAACATATTAGTGGAATTAAATCTCTCATAAGACACAGCACCTGTCATTAAATATTACTGTCAAAGAGCTCTTCTGGATTTGAATCTAGGACCATGTTTTTCAGGAAAATAAAAAATTACATAACAGTCAAACCTAAATCTATCATTCCTAAAATCATCATTTTCCCATATTCATCAATAAATTTATATGGTCCTGGTCAGTTTACATTATAATTCATGTAAATAAAACCCATTTTCATTATTACTCACAGCTACTGCGGCTTCAGATAACTCAAATTGTTGACCTTGAACTTTATCTTTCATTTTGGGGAACAGAAAAAACGTTGCATGGGGCCAGATCTGGAGTGTAAGGAGAATGGGACAAATATCTGACTCCTGCAGAAATTGGGATGTTTCTTGTGCAATGTGGTCAGAGGGATTGTCATGGTGCAACAAAATTCCACGCAGACTGGTTTACGTCATGTTTTTCTCAGTTCATTGAACACTGTGACAGACATTTTGTGGTGTACTATCTGGCAGTAACAGTCTTTTGTCATGCAAGCGGAATCGTCACAATGTGGCCACTTGCTGAGAAGAAGGAACAGATCATCTTCTTGCTAACACTTCTTGTTCACTTCACTTTTTAAGAAGGGATCTTCTCCTGGAAAGACCCAGACCAATGGCTGGGATTTAATTTCTGGATCATACTAGTAAATCCAGCTTTCATCGTCTATTACAATGTTAAATATGTTTTTGGATCTTCCACCAATGAATTTTTCAATCATTTCCTGACACCATTGCACACATTGTGATGAGGTGGGGGATCCAGTAATTGCAGAGCTTCTGGACATCAAGCTTTTCTTTCAGGATTGTTTTCACTGCTGCTGATCCAATATTTAGGGTTTCTTGTATCTGACCATATGTGCAACAATGAACTTCCCACAACATGCACTTTGCTTTCATCACATTTTCATCCATTGTGACTGTAGTCGGCCATCCTGCTCAGTCATCTTCAAGGGAATCCCTTCCTCTTCTAAACTCTGCATCCATCGATAAATGGTGGATTGTAAAGAACAAAGATCCCCAAATGCATGATGCAGTCTTTCAAGGCATTTTCTCTCCCCTAAACTGACTTTAAAATCACAGAAAGTCATAACATGGAAATGCTCTTGCTTGAAATCCATCCTAGGTATGTTATAGCAACACCTGATATGTGGTGCTAATGATGCACATTGTTGGAGCATGCCCAGACTTGCACATGTTGCTTCAATCTGAAGTTAGGAAAAGCTGCTTCGGCTTACCACCACTCATTGTTACCCATTCTCAAAACTTTCAGAGTTACCCTCATATAAACTAATTTAATTATACAAAAATGTTTCTCTTAATAAATAACTTTGGAAATTTTCCTTCTTAATTAACATATTAACATAAATTATATTATAAACAGCCTACATCTATTTTCCAACAATCACTCCATTTTGAAATATTCCCTATGCATCCTTACTCAATAAACACATTTTCCTGTTTTATTTCCAGTCTTGGGTTCCATGTGCATAAGAAATTTTCAAATACTGCAGAAATTACACAGGCTTTTGCATGGGAAGTGTACTTATATGGAAAATGTCACATATTCTTGAAGCATCATGGACTCCATGCCTCTGTCCTTGTTAAGTTTCATCTGCATTATAAACCTAGTCAGGGCTATAGATTTTTAAAATTGATGGGAGTGTTGTATTTTAACACTACATTTTCACACAGTGTAGTGGCATTATCTAGGGCAGCAGCCTCGCCTTGCACACAAACTAATTCATGTCGACTCTTGAATCTTTCATCCCAGCCACTGTGCGCTTTAAAATCATCTAGTTCCATCTTCTGTACTTAAACGAGTCCCTGAGCTCGAACCACAGTACAGACTATTGGTATGTTTGTGTAAACCACTTTACTAGAATGTCTTTTAATTCTGGAAACTGACCTGGCAATAAAACTTTTTTCTTCTTAAAAAGCAGTTTCAGTCACTTTATGTTTGCTAACAATTGTGTTTAAAGTTGACAGGAATGTTTAACTTCTGCACATGTTCGATTTTTGGATTACGACCTACTTCTTGAAGGATTTTCAGTTTTCACTGTTTATTATTTGCCGCACTTTCTTTTTCTCCATTGCTAAGTAAACAGTGTGAAGTTAAAATGCAATGTGTGTATGTTGTCAACACTAGAAACTATTGTCGGCATTTACCACACCAAGCTAAAGCATTTTCTATCCCACCCACACAAACTGCACACAGATGCACGCATGTCATTCGCTGACAATTCCCATGCAAGCTAAAGCATTCCACACATGCATGCACACACCTCAAGTCACACAATGTCATTGGCTCCTGGTCCCCACACCAACTGGACTGACCAAGGATTGACTAAAATGGTGAATGAGGATGTTTAAACTTTGAACATAGTAAGCAGCAGTGGTAAAACATGCTAAACAAAGCTTTTTTTATAGCATTTGGGATCAGGACTTTTATAATTCAGTCATAATATGAGAAATTGTGTTACTGAGGAATGTACTAATGAGATTCCACTGTATATTTTTATTTATTTTTTATTGGATGTTAGTTAAATGAAGTTCCAATTTAAATTGTTGACATGGAATTTTTTAGATATAAATTGTTTTAATAAGGAGCTGTTTGAAGCGAGGAGAAATCCATCACATTTCTTGCCTTGTATCCTTAAAAGTTGCTTGGCTTAAAATGAAAGAAAGGGAGAGGGAAAGAAAGGAAAAAAAAAAAAACCTTGAAAGCCACAAACATTAGGAAAAAAAATGTGATGTGTTACACTCGCATAACTTTCTCTACTCTTGTATAAACTATTTTTACAAATGCTTATTCTCCATATGCTTCATGTTAATCTTATTGCTAATTTTCTTGTAGATGCATGGGGAATTGGTAGGCTTTAAGCAATAGTCAAATATTTTAAGAGCTGGTTGCTATGTGGGGTATTCCATTCTCTTTGCATTACCAGGATAAAAAATAACCCAAAAACAATCAAATGCAAATATGAATAACGAATTCCCATTTGAGAAAAAGTAGAAGTATTGGAAAATTTAAGGGAATAACAAGCAATATCTCGAAAATGGTTCACTCAACAAAAAAAATGTATATGACAAATTGTGTATTTTAAGGCGATCTACATTTTTTGTGTAGTAAAATTTTGTCTATGTCTTATGGTTTACCAGTTATGCAAAAGTCGTTCATAATGAAGAATACTTTTGGAGACATTCCCAGAAAATTCGAGATATACAATTCATTTGCCATAAAAATGTCAAACTTATGGTGTTTTATTCAAAATCATTAGAGCCATTTTTGAGAAAATTAAAATTTTCGAAAAATGTTCCATGTAAAGGGTAATCTGGAGTGCGGGGGATTTTCTTGAAAACCTTCGTGTCGCATCTCCGGAAGATACTGAACCTAAATACCAAGTTTGGAGTTTATCCGATTGCTCGTTTTTGAGTTATGCTGTTCACAGACAGACACACACACACACACAGGGACATATTTCCAAAAATGCTTTATACGCATTCAGTGCACTTCAAAACATGTATTTCCTGTGAAATCTCTGTATCGAATTTTTTGATGGAATGCAATACTTCCCTACTTACTATACGTAGTAGAGAAAGTAATAAATGAGACACAAAAAAATGAACATCAAATTTGTGGAAGAATGTAATATTTCCTCTAATTTATGTGAGATAAGAGGAAATAAAAAGTAAAATGACCAATTTCATCTGTTTTGATTACTCAAGTAGTTTTGTCCTAAGTTTAGTTTCTATCTATTAGTGGCAGAGTTGATAAGCTTTTACCTCTTCATTCCTTGTTTGATTTTGCGGATACGCTTACGCAGCACCATGTTTGATTGTGGTAGAGGCTCTGGAACACGTTCATCAGCAGCATGTGGTGACTCATCTCCTTTCCCAGTTTCATTATGAGGTGGGGAGTCAAGACTGAGATATGTTTTGTTGGACGATGTTGCTGAAATAGTAAACAAATAATTTTTGTTATACTTCTTTAAACTTTTTAATTGTAATTTGAGTATTTACCCAGTGGAACAGCAGCCAAATGTGATTTACACCAAGCATTTTCCTATAATAGTCAATGTGAGGCATAAAAAGAGAAGAACTAAGATTTTCTGGTCTGAGTAGTGGCTATGCTTACAGTACTGTCACACTCATTGGATTTATTTTGGTAATATAAATTTGCTGGTATACAAGTTTTATGTGGTGCAACAAATAGCTAGAAGTATTGGCAAAACAATTTATAGATTGCAGTATGAACCAAATACATAAGAAAACAGTTTTCCTTGAAGTCATGTTTCTTAGAGAAAAAACTTCTCAATTCTGGCTCAGGAGAATGGAGTAAAGATTTTGATATTGAAGATGTTACAGGAGTGAATTATAATGTACTAGATGACCTATGCAAACAAACTGCAATAAATGGAGGGAAAAGGACCATAATTGGTCTTTCACTTGTGTTTAAATACTGAGAGTACCTTGCAAGGGATGTCAAATCCTACAGGAGAAAAAAAAAAAGTTTTACATCGAGTCACTACCATGTCACAAAAACAGCCACGATGAGCACACCTACAATGTATGACACAGTCATAAACAAAACACCTGGGAACATGAAGGGGAGGAATTCCAGAGAAGCATGGACATACAGACTGGAAAACACTTTTTGTTTAACTGACACCAGCTGTATCCCACGTTTGTGAGAATGTGTCAATTTCAGGTGAAGATTTGAACATTATAGTTATATAAAATACAGTTCAACATTGCTGTAAGTTATATATAATATATAAGTGAAGAATGTGCATTTTCTTAACTCAATCACAAGGTATGACCTTTTATAAAAAAAACATTTAAGCAACTCCAGGGATGAGAATGACTTACAAAGTAAAGTGTTAACACTGTGATGCAGCTTGATGGTACTGATACATAAATTTTTCTGATCATTAATCGACTAATCTCCTCTCGCCTATTTTCTGTTCATTGATGTAAGCAAAGATGGTTCTGAGCACCCTATATCTCTGCTGACATTCTGAATTCTTGCATTAACAAATCTGGATCAAAATTACGCCATTTCATTTTTTCTTCCAAAAGATATGCGCTACAACTAAAGTTGTAGAAGGTATAAAAATATGTTTTATATTCTATGAAAGTCTACTTACAAGCAAAAGTGCCTGTAAAATCAAGGAAATCTGTTCCAAAATATGTGATTTCAGGCAAGGTTGGCTCAATGTGTTCCTTAAAATATTCCATGGCCATAGTAGAGAGATCAAACAGCTCATCTGTAACTTTGTATGGACGAGACAGCTTCTGCGTCACTTTGATATAATGCAGAATTCTGTAAACTTCATCTAGAATCTGAAACACAGAAAATGTTGGCTTACTTAGTAATTGAAGAATGTTGAAATTCTCAAAACAAAGTACATTCCTTGATATATGTTTTAAGCACTAAACTGTATAATTTCTGAAGGATTGGCAATGTGCCTCAAAGAAATAAAAAGCAGAAAAGAAAAAGAAAGAAAAAAAAATCTACTAACTATGTTTAAGAACTAAAATTAGTTCAGCTGATAAAGTATTCACATAGTTTTATATGATCATTCCACATAGTTATGTGATCTGATATGCATCAACTAAGACTTATGCTAAGCTATCAACCAATCAGAGAAATGATTTACTGAAACATAAGGCTTCCTTATTACCACATATGAAAGTACAGGAGCATCCATTTTTTCCCTTTAAATGCTGATCAGATTGGAGAATTTCTCTGCAGTAACTAGATCATACTAGTAAAAGGTTTGGATAAATACGTATAGTTTCTGTAAAACTGCAGTGTTTCATTTTCTTATATGTTTTTGCTTCTTAAAACTTTTAACTTGTGCCTGCTTTCATTTCTGCCATTTGCATAAGCAGTTAGCTTTAGCAATGGCAATTTGTTTTAAAACTACGAGGTGTATTCAAAAAGTATCAAATCTTACTTTTTCCCATTTGTTGCTGGCATCGCCAGTCACTGGAGGCCAGCCTATGAGTGAAGACGTGTAGTGAGCAGTCATCGGATTTCAGTTTTTGTAAAATTATGGAAAAACCTGAGTGGTGATATTGCATGAAATTCTGCCAAAAGCTTGACGATATCCACGTGGAAGCTATTTGCAAGATTCGACAGGTTTTCCGGGATGATGCCACGAACACCTACAACCACTTCAAAGATGCTCGCACATCAGTGGATAGTGAACTACATTCAGGAAGGCCCTCAACAAGCTGAAATGACAATATCATTTAACAAGTACGGACTATGGTCTTGCAGGGTCATTGTATCGCAGTCCAAGAACTTGTGAACAAGACAGGGGTAAACACTGGATCGGTACATTCAATTCTGACCACCGATTTGGGCATGAGGAGAGTGTCCGCAAAATTTGTATCGAAGCTGCTAACCATGGAGAAGAAGCAATGGCATCTTGACATCGTACAGGACATGCTGGCCAATGCAAACAGTGACCCCAACTTCCTGAACACCGTGATCACAGGCAATGAGACATGGGTTTATGGCTACAACCCAGAAACCAAGATGCAGTCGTCTCCGAGGCCAAAAAAGCACGGCAAGTCCACAGCAAAGTCAAGGTCATGTTGACTGTTTTATTTGGCTCCCGTGGTGTGGTACATCATGAGTATGCACCACAAGGCCAAACCATCACAAAAGATTTACTACCAGGAGGTCCTTTGTTGCCTTCATGATGCTGTGCATCGCAAACAACCAGATCTGTGGGCAGCAAAAACTTGACAGCTCCATTATGATAATGCAAGCGCCATTTATGCACATTTGATTCAGGCTTTCTTTACCAAACGCAACATTCCTGTGGTTTGTCAGGCTCCCTACTCACTGAACATTGATTCATGAGATTTTTTGGCTACTTCCCAAGCTGAAAATGTCACTGAAAGTGACCTGAATTTAATGAAGAGAAGATATCATGTGGAATGCGATGGTCCGGCTGCTCACCATTCCATAAACTGCATTCCAGAAGTGTTTCAACAATGGCAGGAGCGCTGGCAGATGCGTGTGAATCACCAAGAAGACTGCTATGAAAGAGATTAGTGTTTCGGACTCCAAATCAATAAATGTATTTTTGCCAACCCAAGGTTTGATACTTTTTTAACATGCCTCATATTTCATTACTATACTACACAGCTTACCACTACTTATTTGTGGAATAGTCTTACTAATATAACTTGTGTTATATTCACATTTCTTAGAGAAAAACTTCTCAATTCTGGCTCAGGAGAATGGAGTAAAGATTTTGATATTCAAAATTTACCTTAATTTCACTGCGTTCAGTGGATCAGCTGTGGAAATTCTGCATAAGACTTCAGTTCAAAGGATTTTTCTCTTTATCTTTAATAATACTACCCAAAATAAAGGTCTCTCAAGTCTGTGAGCCAAACAAAGTAGTTCAAAATCTTTCTACTGCTTTCATTCTACAGAAAAAAATCAATGTTATTAAATGAAGCAAACAGCCACTAAGTTCAGGTTCTATGAAGTTCTTTTAAATGGGAATAGCAATGCAGCCATGAGAAACTTAATGATTTCAGAGTTTCTTATATGAAACTCATACTTTGGCATGCTAACTGAAATGTTCCATTTGGCATTGGATTTGCTGTATCTTGGTCAAAATTGCTTTAAACGATCATTTATAAACCAAATTATATGCAGGAATCTAAACTTCTAACTAGGTAACAAGCAAACTATTGTCTCCATTTATGTTACCTAGACTTTATCACTATATGAAGAAGTCCTGAAGAAGCAAGTTTAGTTTCCTATTGAGAAAAGTGGTTTAAAAGATGCTAATTACAGGATTGGTTTTCATTTACTCTCTCTCTCTAAGAGAAAGAGGGAGGGGGAGGGAGAATTTTGCAAGTTAGAGCAATGAAATTGTTCTTGTATTTTGAATGATATTTATAGTTCCTTCTTGTTAAGTACTTTAGGAACTCCAAATTGCTGAATTCTATTCTGTCAATGCAGTTAAGATGAAAGGGTAAAGTATTAGGAAACTTTTAGTTATAACGGGGAAATAATGGATTATATACTCTTGCCTGGAGCATTACACACTGCATAATGACAGTAAAAATTAGCAAGTGGAGCAAAATTCAAATCTTGATTCCTGCATAGTGCAAAGGAGCACTCAAAAGGCCATAAGATGCAAATAGTTTTGTTGACACACTGCCTTAAAGGCACAGAGGCTGTATCAGTGGTTAATTAATTTTTCTGATAAATTATTAACATAACAGTGAGAACCCACTATGACCTTACCTATTCCAAGAACTAGTGCTGGCATATCAGTTCTTAGAACAAAGGTCCCTGACAGCATTTTAAATGACTCAGATTAATATGTTGCTTGTTAAAACATTCCAGGTCTTGTTTAACAGTTTACAAACTACCACCAGTAACTTTTATTGTAATTCTAGCTTGGTATTCATATATCTACAGAATTTTCAAATAAGTAAAACTTTAATGACATTAATAAATTTTAAATCATGAGCATTATTAAGAGATTTTTACCAATGCTACCACAATGTTTACACCATAAAACAAAAGCATCTGCATTTCGACACTATGCACTCATTTACATATTATTAGTTTCAATATTATGAAGATTACAAAACCTAATCCAGTGAAATAAAATAATTTTCTATATTTCTTTCAGTTATTTTCACTATTAAGATACCATGAGATTAGCATGCACTACTGAGAAATGGAGATGTTCTGAATGAGACAAAATATTATCTAAAAAGCACAAATTTGTTGCATTTGTAAATATTAAACAAAAATCTCCTTTTTGTTTTATTACAGCAAAGTGCTTCATTAAAAGTTAATAGACTATTAGAAATTACAATATTCTTAAATATAAATCTCCACTAACACTCCCTCTTTACACCAGATCTTGTAATTATCAGTAGCATGATTATCTGCCTCCACTGGCACATCAGCGCCTATGGCAGGCTGGATGTTGGTAAACTAACTGGAATGACACAGCTTATTGTGCTGAATTGCAACACTACCTTTAAAAGAACAAAATAATGTAAACTTTGATTTACCATAAGATTTCTCAGCTTGGTGAAATACTTGTATGTGTTTAATGCTCAGGATTTGACAAAGTCATTTAGAAGCTTCCAGGAATAAACACATGAGAGAAGAAACTGTTACCAGAAATTAAGGGTACAAAGCAGTAGAAATAACAATGCATACTGTATATATGTGAATAATCCCTGCATCTGGATTTTAGGCAGGAGGATTTGGGGAACAAAAATTAAGGAGAAACAAAATTGTTTGTACAGCTATTAAATATGTATATTAGAAACATTAAAGACTACAATATCTATACTCATCATCACTGCAAGGAGAATTATCATTGCAGTCATTGTCAACATCACAAACTCTATCCTCACATAGCATATCATCCTCTGTACCATTGAGGAAATTAAAAATTCCACACTTCTTGAAACTTCTTTCCACCAATGGTAGAGAAATGAGTCCCATGCACTTCTCACCCATTCCCAGATGTGTCACTTTCGGGCACTTGATTTTACAGGTCAAAGTTGGTGCTCTTCCTCGGCCATCCAACTCATGCAATATTTTTTTTAATGCAGCTTTAAATGGTTGATTGAAGCAGACATATAATGGTTGGAGAATTGACATTGTCCTCCAGGAATGACAGCCAAGTCAGTTCTTCCCTTGTCTAAAACTTTCTGTACATCGGCTGTAGTATGACCATGGTATCTATCCAGAGCAAGTATGTTCTTTGAGTTGAGTAGTCCTCCTGGGTGATACTGCCAAACTTGCAACACCCAACCAACTACGAGCTCAATTGGCTATCCACACTTTGAGCTTGTACGACGACATCTTTAACATTCACATTAGGAACAGCTTTTCATTTGAAGATGATGTATAGCAGTAGTTTTCTTCCATCTACAACTATTCACAATATAATAGTGAATCCTTGTTTTTTACTACCGCCAGTTCAATTACCATGCTGGATGCACCCCTTTTATTTGTATAGGCTTGTAGCATTTCAAAGTAAACGGGCAAATGGTCTGCATTATAGATTTGCGATAGTAAAAATTGATTCCTCTGGTGCAATTTGATATATTGTGGAACTTCATTATCTTTTCATAATTGGCAGGGAGATATGCTTGTTTTCCTATGAAAACTGAAGCCATTATGTTTGAACAAACATGTGAGCCTCCACGATTAGCCTTAAAATCAGTGCAGGTAATGTTTAGTTCTCTCTTACTATTGCCATAGTTTTCAATTGGCACATTTCACTTATAACAGCATACCCAAATTGCCTCTTTTCAGTCACATACATACTCTGTTCTCCACTTCTTCAAACTTTGCTTTTTGTCTGCAACATACCTGCCAACTATTATTCTCTGCTCAAGATGAGCTTTATGTTTTCACCAGTCACGAATACAGCTCTCATATATTTTTAACCAGCAGCACAACTGCCTATTTAATAAAAATTAAATAAAATATCTGATTAATTCCTCCCCATTATCAAGTTACAGTCAATTAAGTATATATTTGATTACAATGTATTTTACTTTTAGCTAACAAACATTCTAAGCATTTTGGAAGCATTCAGCTGCTTGACTTTGAAAACTCTCAGCTAAGGATAAATTAGGAATTTAAATTGGATTTTAATACCATAAACATGAACAATTTAGTTTCTTTTTAACAAACTAGAACACAAAACACTTTAAAAATAAGCCAAAAGCATACACGGTGCGATCAGTAAATTCTGGGACTGGCCCCATAAATGGAAATAAAATTGCCTGATTTAAATATGGCTGCCATCTCCTTAAAGTAGTCCCTTTGGGCAGCTACACATAAATCACAGCACCTTTGCCATTTTTGGTTTACACCTGGAAGTCTCGTTCTTGAAGTGTATTAAGCACCTGCTGCAATTCGTATTGGGTCTCCTCCACCATGCCAAAACGGTGACCCTTCAGCTTCAATTTCATCTTGGGAAACAAAAAAGTAGCAAGGAGCCAAATCTGGTGAATATGGAGGGTGGACAGGGGAGGAAGGACGACCATGTTGTTACGAGCACAAAATTGGCATGTTGTGTGAACTGGTGTGTTGTCGTCTTGGAGCAACCAATTTTTCTCTGCCCACAGTTGTGATCATTTCTGATGAATGTCCTCTCTGAGACGTCTCAAAATGTCACAGTAAAAAACAGCAATCACTGCTTTACCCACAGGAACAAATTCATAGTGCACAAATGTGCACAGTCCGTAAATGTTGGAAAAAAAAAAAGGAAAAAAAAAAAAATGCCACTCAAAACATCTTGTCTGACTCATTGCTTCAATCCTGTGAATTTGTTTCACATTCCATGGGTTTTGGTTACAGATTTCCTGAGTTTCACACAGAATGATGTTTCCTCTCTGTTCCAGTTTCAAGTCCATCGTGATTGCTCCAAGATGAGCGCGCAAGATGTTTGCTAGTACAAACTTCTGTAACACAGGTATCAACGATGCTATTGCTTTGAAAATGCGGGTAGCTTGTCTTCAAGGTTATTACTCGTCTGTGCTGCACATGCATGTCAATCACGTGATCCATTCAGTCACAGCAGAAAACACAGTCCTGGAATTTAATGATTGCACCTCGTATACCAAGCCTTCAATAATTCAGGTATGACTGTAGTCACCTTTTGACCACAACCTAGCAGCCAAGTGTCATTCCAAAGTCTGATTTGTCATTTCACTGGAAGTAGGTTTGTTTTGAGGCTGTGTGGTATGATTTTGTCATAAATATCAGAATCCATCTTTAGATATTGACGAGTTTGTCAATTTGCAAATGGTGGAAGATTTGATTGTGCAGATGGAGGAGCTATAAAAGATTGTGGCAACAAGCAATATTGATAAATTTTATTTAGATGATTGAAAGGAAGTTCTCATGAAGACCTGAAGCAGCGGATGACACTATGATGTTCTGGAATTTGTGGTTTAGACTTAGTATGTGTAGTTTCCAAGTTAGGTTGCAGTCTAAAATTGCTCCTAAATAAGCCAACTGTGACACTATATGTATATTGCTCTCTTTCACCATGGGATGTGCACAGTATATTGCAATTTCTGGGTAAACATTGGCATTTGGTTGATTTTTGTTTTGGTATTCCAGCTTATTTTCTTTACCTTGTTCTATTTTTGAGACAGCAAGAGTAAAGGGTTTCATTGAACCGAGTATGAGATGAATTTTTAATACTTAACTTTGCATTATCTACAAATGTCTACCTCAATATGTTCTTGGAATTGGATTAGACTATTAATTAAATAATCGGCTATCAGATTCCATAGTGTGGGATCTGATACAAAACCCTGAGCAATATTCCTAGACCCTAAACAGTTAATAGCTTCATGGTTGCATGTCCGGCACAATAAAAAATCTTTTATTACCCTTTGAATGTTAGTGAGGAAACTCTCATTTTTTTAAAACTGAAATAATTCTTGGATGTCAGGCACTGTCAAACACTCCTCTGAAGTATAGAGCAACTAGGCAGCATCTTACATTTTTATGTTTACATTCCTGAATTATGTCTGTTATCTTTTGTATAGCATCTATTGTAGACAACCCTGCCTTAAAGCTATACTGCTGATATCTGGTATTTTTGGATTTACCCAGATATATTGAAAACCTTTGTACAATTACTTATCATAACATTTTCCAGATATCAACAGCAGACTTATTCCTGTGTCCGTGCATGGTGGATAGTTTGCTTTTGCCACTTTTGGGAACACCACTATTGAGACTTCTTTCCATTTCATTGGGAAACAGCGGAAGCATTTGTTGTAGTGTGTCCGCCAGAAGGATGGTACAGCCTGGTGAATAATATTTGATGTCATCTAAACCATCAGGTCCTGAAGCTTTTGAGCGGCAGATCTTCTACCACTCAATTTACTTCCTTGTTATTGAATTCAGGCTCGTCTGGAATGGAAGAGCTTCAATCATGTTCCAACTGACTTCTTGTTATTGCCTGGCTTGGAGTATTCGTGCTGGGTAGGTCTTTAAGAAAAACTTTTTAGCAGTAGTTGGTGTACCAGTTTCATGTAGCGGGTTGCTATGCGAAATTCTTTTTGCAAATTTTATGGAGTTTCCAGAATTTGGTTGCATTATGTTTTAGCAGAAAGATTTCCAGGAATCCAGCTTTACTGCTTAATCATGGCCTGATATTTCCTTCTTATTTTATAGCCTAACATTTCCTTATAATTTAAAGATAATCATTCTTATAGATTGGTATAAGGACATCAATTGTGCAACTTTAGATGCTGTTTTGCAGCATTTCTGCTGAATTTCAAGCTCTGGGGTCCACCAGGCTATGTGTTTCTTGGTTAGTCCAAAAGATGGGAATGTAGAAGGGCATATTTGATTCAGTTTGGTCCAGATGGTGTCCACAATTCATTTAACTGTCTTGAATAGCCAGTGCTTTTCTGCTTCCTTTCGAGCAGAACATGCTATTTTCTTTGTTTGTGGCAAATTTTCTTGTGGTTGAAATAGTGTCCCATGCCCTCTCTCATTGTAGGTCAAAGTAATTTGGAAGGCTATGGCATTATGGTCAGAGGAAAAAAATCCTCTGAGAATACAGACCAATTTGTTATTCTAGATGACAGGTTGGGTGATGTCACCAGTGTGACTATCCAGCTTTACCCTCAAGCTCCTGAAAAGGTTGTACCATATCTTCATTAACAATGAGTAAATAGTGTTCTGTCAAGTCTATCATATTAGCTCTTCTGTCTTATCGGACTGTGCTACACACTATATTTGGAATTTGAGTCTTAACACCAGATAATGTTTAATGGGCATTCCATTGTTACTACATATGGTGTCAAGACATGAAAATGAAAGTTTAAGCACTACTTGGTCACAGTGTATTGGCTTATTAATACAGCTTTTCTTTCAATGCCATTTCGTAGTATTATTGCTGCATAATAATTTTCTGGGAAGTGTCGGAGAAAGCATCAAGTTACTTGGGCAGGAGTTTATTTGTCCAAATAAATAAAAACATGGGTATGGCTCCTATATAAATGCTATTGCAATATCTTTTTCTGTAAGAAAATGCATGAAGTGAATGGTAGCAGCTATTGAAAGATGTAAGTTTAATTGCATACAATGGAGAGACATCAGTGGGTTAACAATTTCTTTTGTTTAGTATGATTGCTTTCACTCTCTGGTAATGTGGGCATTGTCCACTGAAATATTATGACATTTAATTTCCTATTACGATCATTTATAAAGGTTATAGCAGTGATGCAACTTGTACTGTGCAAATTGTGGTTTGTTGTAGTCTGATTTGTAATGGTCACCAGCACAGTGAGAGCAGGTCTCGAGATTTAGTGCACTCTGTTGATGTGTGACCTAATTAAAGTATCATGAAACTCCTATGAAATCTACCACCTCACACATATTCCTGCAGAGTTTCACTTTCTCAAAAAAGGTTAATACCACAAAAATTGTAATTAAATTGATAGATTGTAATGAGATCTACATTTTGTGTGTAGTAAGTTTTTGTCTCTCTATTACAGTTTACCAGTACCAAATTCATTACAAATGCAGAGGATTTCACAGGCTATTTGTCATACAAAGATCTTGCATATAAATTTTACCATAAGATCATTAAAAGTGCCTTTGAGAAAATTAAAAAAAAGTAGGGAAAAATTTTCCATGGAGGGCAGTTTGGAATAGGGGATGATTTTATCTTAAAAAACTGAATGTATGCACATAATTCTCAAAATCTCTGGAGAGATTCAGGAGACTTCAAAACATGTATTTGTGGTGAAATCTTGATACAGAATTTTTAGGTGGAATGAAAAAATACTTCCACTCTTTACTATAGGTAAGTATTAGAGAAAGTAATAAAATAAGCAGTTACTACCGACTTTTGCTGAGTGTAGGAACTTTAGAATGAAGTGGGTTATTGGTAATAACTGTTGAAGTGTTTGTCTTATTTTTAATAGTAACAAGTACAATGAAAAATAAAAATATCGGTCTAACTGAAACTATGAATTTTGTTAGAGTTGTCCATGTCTATACAGCGAATCATGCTACTGCATTGTCATGTGACTGATGGGAAAACTTGACTGATGGTTTATTAAGTAATTGTGTAAACAGTGGAAAATTGAAAAAAAGATGCGAAACTCATATACAAGTGTTAGTGGCAAGTCAGTAGCAGGAAAAGTGTATTTAGATATAGACTGTAAATGTCCACTGCATTGTCTAGGCACCTGTTAAGACCGGAAAGTGTTCATGACTCATTCTGGAATCTAGCAAGTTTCGATGAACAAAATGTATATATTGCTGCCCTGGTGCACATTACAGATTCAAAATGACGTCGAGGAAGTAAAATTGATGAAGTCAAACAGAATTCCAAGATTTACTACATAAAGTTGAAGATAAGATTTTTATTTAAGATTTGAATTTGTTTTTCTTTCTTTTAACAACGCTGTCAACAAAACTACCAGGGTCATATCTGCATCACTGATGTGTTGGAATTTTGTCCTGCAGGAGTTCTTTTACATGCCAGCAAATCTACTGACAAACTACCCAGACCGACAAGTTTGAGATTAAGTAACTGTTTATCTAAATAGGCTGCATTTGAAATGCTGTGTTATTATATAGTGAATATTCTTTGAATAGGCATACTATAAAATTGGAAGCATAATCATGTTTCTCTTGCTTGTAACAGGAAGAAAGTGCTATTAAAGTTTGCAAGAAAATATTCCTGGACATACAAGGTATTTCAAATGTACGTTTGTCTCAAGTAATCTCCAAACAAGCTGGTATTAACTCCTCTGTGGCTCTTCATAACAAACGTGGAAAACATGTTCCAGGGACCAGATACTGATAAAGAATTTGTTAAGGATCACATTAAACATTTTCCATTAGAGGTTAGCCATTATAACCAAAACAACAATGAGAAACACTCATTTGTTGCAAGATTTATCACTAAGTAAAATGTATGAACTCTATTGTGTACTTTGCTTAGAAAACAATTGTGTCCCAGCGAAAGAATGGCACTACAGAAATACTTTTAATACTCAGTTCAACTTGTCCTTTCAGAAACTGAGTGTTAATAATGAATTCATTGATGAATCAAAAAGAAAAGAACTTAAAGTTGAGTGGGAATTGCAAAGGCAAAGGGCCGAAATGTGATGCAGAAATGTCAAAACAGGGGAAAGTTCATATTATTTCTTTTGACATGCAACAAACTTTCCCACTTCCTTTATTAACAAGTAGTGTGTATTTTTACAAATGGAAGTTTTGAGTTTACAACTTACGGGTACACAACTGTGAACAAGACCAAGGTTATATGCATATTTGGGGAGAAAATGTAGCCCAAAGGGGTCCATACAGCATCTTACACTATTTAAAGAACATAAATATTGATGTAATATGTGATCACCTTGTTGCTTATTCAGACACTTATGGATGCCAAAATCACAATCCATACATTGCAATTCTCTGGGCATCTTTGGCTCATTACATAGTTCAAAACAAGAGACCATAAGGTTTTAGAGTCTGGTCATTCATCTTGCCAAACAAAAAAGACTTCGTTTGCATGGTTTCGATTTGAACACAATAATCCAATGAAATTAAATTTCGTTACACCTTGAATCAAATGGAAGCATGGAATATTGCTGTCATTTTCTCAACACGTAGAGATAGGCGACCAGTGAAAGTTTCATCTTCAATACTATCAATGCTGGGTCTATCAGCTTCATTTACTGCTCCCATCCCCTAAAAAAAGCCAAATAGGATGATCTCATGTAGTGAAGGGACGATATGACATTTCTCGAGATATCAATTTTTGATCACTGATACTTGCTTTATAAAAAAACTGTAAAGGTGATAGCTTGTTCACTGCATTATATTCTTATTAGTAGTTTTCTGTGTATGAACTCATGTAACCGATTGTGTAGTGTATGATAATTCCGAAACAATTCCTTCAATTGGCAACAACATTTATACCTTGATAATTCCACAGGTTATACATCCTCTAAGGTTAGTCAAGGATGATAATATTTTTTTCTTCCCTTTTTATGTAACTATATTTTGTGCTGAAAACTTTCTTGAAAGAATTTTCTACTCATAGAAAAACTACCAGAAGACTTTAATCTACAATCCTGAAAATATAAACCAATATACATTTTTCATGAAATTCACACAACTACAAATAATATATTTCTGTGTGCTGTATTATCTCACTCTTAAGTTCTGATTTGTTTTGTGCTGGATTCCCAGATTTTGCTCACCAGAATAGGAAATGCAATACCTGAAGTGGGTACCAAGCCAGGCTATTGCAGAAACGTGATTTAGTGCACAAGCTAAATCAGCTTCACTCACAATTTAGTTAATGCTGTATGTTACACGAGTACCTCTACTCGTTCCCCCATTGTTTTACAGGTTTTTATTTAGACACAAGAGTCTATGGAATGTTGCATTCTTTCACCCACAGGAAACCCAGTCAAGGTATACCAAGAGTCCAGCAACGTTGTGGTCACATGCGAGGCAATAATATGAGGTCTCGACTCCTTTCATTTCTTATCTAGCATAAGTTAAGAGTAACAACTTTCAATAATGCAAAACTTAAACATTTAAAAGTATAGAAAAAGTATCGAATGGTTAGCTCAAAGTATTACACATACTTCGATACCACCAAGTATTAAGGTCCCATCCCTAAATCTCATATCAATACTAATATAAATTACTCCTGCGAGTATATGGAATACATTACGAAATTTATAGTGCATGAATAAACGTATTTGCATGGTTTGCAAATTCCCTTGAAAAGTATAGGGATGCTGAATTTAAGAAGTGATAATGGTTTACCAAAGCCACTGTTGTAATAATCCAATACCTCTGCTAAACAATGTAACCTTAACAAGAACAGGTTATGAAGTACCAATGTGAGACGGGCTTACTTGAAAAGTTAATGTATAGAACATCAGTGCTATAACACTATCCCTATGTTTTCTGTTCAGATGCTTTCCCATTTATGTTCAAAATCCTTAGGTCCCTAGAAAACGAGATTCCGCTGCATTTATACAAAATCAATTAATAAAATTCTAAAAATAAAATGTGGAAGTATTGCTGCAATAAATAAAGTACATCTCTACAGTGCTTTTCTTGATCAAATTGCCTATTTTGCATAATCACTACAACTGCAATGAATCACTTAACAAGTCACGCGTCTTTACCATTAATTTGCAAATATATGTTGGGTTATCAAAATCTTGAACAGAGGTTTACTGATTTCACATGTACAACCGCTGTTCAAGCCAAACATTGTAAGTTATTAGCTACTCTGCTTTTCCGCTTACTGCTAGATGGTGTAGTAATTACACCATGCGAATATACACAGTGCCTATATTGCTGTAAATATTTCTAGCTATTAACACTTTATGCTAGAAAGTCAGGTTTTCAGTTTTAATACACTCCACGAGAGAATACCACTTAAGGCCAGTACATCACAGAGCATCCGATTGCATTCTACGATGTATCTCAGCACCAACTCTTTTGGTTGGTTCTTTTCTGCTCGCTAAATTGTTTTCCTTTTGGCATGTTTTCGTTCTAACTAATGTAACTGTGTAACTAATACTACAAATGTTAACTAAATTTAAAAATTACTTGATTTTAAAACTAAAGTTAACTAATTATAAATGTGCCATTTAAAACTCTCAAACTACCACCACGTGCTCAACAGCTGTTGTAAACAAAACAACGAATATGGAAATGGTGGCTGGCTATGTGGTCACCTGCTGTTCGCTTACACATTCCTTCATGCATCCGAGTGGCTGTGGAACAACTTAACTATATTGGCACATGTGCTTCAGAAATAAGTAAGCATTTAGCGCAGAGCATATAAGTACTGTGTATGTATGCCAAATGACAATAAGCATTATCTTATTAGAAGGAAATACTTATTGCTTAAGCATCTCTTTTCACATAAGTGACGAGTTGAATTCAGCCCTTAGAGCCAGAATTGACCAAATCCCAACAAAGGAAAACAGTTCCAAATAAGTAACTGTAAAGCCTAATTTTGCATTAAGCGAGATTAATGCTGTGCTAGTATAAGTTATCCAATATGTTCTAGATTACAGTGGTGATTAGTTATGTGTAAGACGGTTCAATAAGACACTGAAAAATCTTTGACTTTCAGTTTCTCCATTTTTAAAAAATGGTGCTTGGCCCAACTATCGTTACCAACCCTTCAATTTATGGTGTATTTAGATATTTGCCAAGGATGTTATGAAATAATCGCATAGGTTATCTAGTGTTTATTTCTCATAAAAGGATCTTCATTTTAATGTTTACGCATATCATAGCACAAAGTGTCAGCTTCTTTGGGGGATAAAGAAGATACAAAGCCATTTCCACCTCTGAGACATGATACTTGTTGCACTGCCTTCCCAGGTGCAAACTATCTATTAAAAGAAAGTGCAATATGATTTAGCAGAACAATGCCACATGTTCTCATTTCATGCCTTTGTGTAAAGTGTTTGATAACTGCATTCATGTAAGTTTAAAACATGTTCAAAGTTTTTATTCATTTTAACAAGAGAAGGCATTAATCACCAACAAAAAGAAAGATGGAGTGGGAGGGGGGATAACTGAGCAAGAATAATATCTGCAAAATAATAGCAGATCTTAATGTTATGTGTGCAGAAAATGTCAAGTGCCTCCTCCTTAGTTCAATCTGACCAGGAAGTCAACATAAGAGATATTTCTCCAACTAATATTATGCAAGTAGCAATTCTTAACTCCTAATTGTATTTGAAATATCACCTACATTTCATAAGATACAAACTTATTCTCTTCCTTCATATTTTTAAAGTAACATACAAAAACCTTTGTCATCCTGTACTCTTTCTTTCGTTTTCATCCTAAAATTTGTCTTAGTTTATAGCTACTGTAGTCAGCCAGCAGTCTCTCCAGCTGAGGATGAGATTAAATGCTCCCAAAACTAGTTCATGTAAATATTGAGTAATGAAATGACTCACACCTACAGTTACTGACATTGTAGTCACTGAAAATTTGATTTCTGTTTCACAGTAATAAAATAAAAGCTTTCTTAATCTGGAAAATAAACTTTTATTATGATTTACCCTATATTTCTATTTGAGTTTATCTTAATTTTTGGCTCAAATCTGACGGTCCTAGAGAAAAACATTAAATGGAGGAACAAATAATCATTTTACCTAAATTTCTATTTAAATATATGCAATTAACAGTGAAGGAGATGTAAGACTTAAGAATCTTATTGAATAGCAGTGTCTAGAAATCTAAAATGCCTAATTGATACTGATAAAAATACTGTCATAATGCCAGTGCAATCAAAGCAACAATAAACAAGAATTTCATTACTGGGCACTTATCTGTCAAGGCTAACTTTCCTTTATGTTCTGAAACTTCACAGCAGCAGCTTATGCTGGCAACAATTTATGTAAATACATATCATTATGTATGGTGTCAGGTTGCTGTGCTTAAGCATATGCCGTATTTACGCAAATCTAATGTGCACTCCATATTTGAAACTTAAAATTATGAAAAAAATGGTTTGTATCGAATGTAAAGCACATCATTGGCAGAAAATAGGTGATAGGTATTATATTTAAATTTACTTACAACAATGGATTTATTGTATATATAAACCCATCCACTGCATGAAATGATCCACCGTTCCACGGCTAGCCTTAAACTCTTGTTTCGGAATACCAAGAATTCAGCCTCCTCTTTAGCTTTCTTTCGTATAGCGTCACTGGTTCCCCATTCTTCCTTCTTTCACGCACAAATTCTAACACTTTTTCTTTAACTTCAGGATGTCTTTCTTTGCAAGGACCCGTAAATTCCTTCCTACTAGCTTTAGTAGCAAATAATGATAGTTTCTGTTTTCACCACAAGCGAACATTGCTCTCTGATACATTGAACTTCCTTCCTGCCTTTCTATTACCATTTTTTTCAGCATAAAGGATTACTTTACGCTTTAAAGAATCATCATAAGACGTTCTCTGTTTGTACTTTCCCTCCATATTGTAACTAAAAACGCTCAATAATAGGCCAATAATAAATGAGCGGCTAGCTTGTTGCGAGTTTCCGGATGTATGTTAACTCCAGCAATCCATTGACGTAATAAACAAAAATTTTTAATGAAGTTAGTGGTGTTCTACAGAACAGATATGAACTCGAATCTAACACACATCAGGGTTTTGAGTACTATATTTGGTCAAAAAGGGTGCACATTACATTCGCGTAAATACGGTACTTATGTATAGCTTTGAATGTCCTGTTTGGATTTTCTAATAAATGTCTCAGCTTTCACCTTTCCCTCAGCTGCACTGCTTAAATTCAATATCAGTTTGTTAAAATTCAATCAGAAACTGGTTTTGTATTAAATACAAGAGCTATTATTTACATGATTACATGATACATACATACATTTATGTTTTGAAAAACTTACTAACATTGATGAACCCTGTAACAGAAGTTACTGATATGTTTGTGAAAAGTTTTTATAATTGAGCAATGAGATCTCCAATATCCTCAGGGCGCATAATAAGAAAGACTTCTTTACTTTAATATACTACTAGTATGAAGTATAATTCGACTTTTCACAAATGAAATTATTTTATTTATTTTTCTTTTATGATGGACATTTTTCCTTTTATATAAATTTAAATGTGTTCTTCCATATAATGGTACGACATAGCTGTTCCATATTAATACTAATGAGGTACTAATAATGGTAAAATGCATCTCGAGTACTGATGAACTACTACTGTCCAATGTGAGTACTTATGAGATGCCACTACAGAGTTCGAGCATTTATAAGATACTGGTTTCCTCCAAGGAGAAGAAAATTATGGTTCCTTGGCAACATTCATTTCTCTATTGCTTCTTTACTGTTTTATGGAATAATTTTTAGTTTATTCCACTTGTATAAAATTTTCTTTCACATATAAATCTTTACCAAAGTTGGCCATGGCTGCTATCTAAATAAACAAATCCAATTTCTAAACACAAATATAGATTAACATAAAACAAATTCACAATTCCATAATAAATATAAAATCATAATCATAACATCAAAAACATGCAAATAGCATCATAATACATAAATGTAACATTAAATTGAACCAATTCTGTGCATTTCATACTTTTACTCAAATATGCAAGTCAAATCTAATTTGCATTTAACCGGTAATTAACCTTTCTGCTTCAAATGCCTCCCGTATTATTTAAATTTTAATGGAAATAAATTTGAATAAAACCACAGCCCCTCTGTGATTTTGTGCACTGCTTTTGGTGTGAATTATTCAAGGAATCAAATGTTATTCTTAATAGGAAAGCCAACTGCTTCACGTAGTGATGAACTCAAAACATTGTATGTAGCAATGATGAAACCAAGTGTTCTATGCCAAAAATGTGTATGTATCTTCTCCCATTTCTCAATCTACATAGTCATTAAGAAAGCTTATATTAACGTTTTTAAATACTATTACGGTAGATATATTTAAACATGCATAAAATAAAGTATGTATTTTATTCCAAGCATTTTTATTAAGTAAATGTTCATCTAAAATATAATATATTTTATTATTTATATATCAGTCATATCATTTACAATCATTTCTGCTATCACAATCGTTACGCAAGAAAATAATTTGTTTTTCTTATTTATTCTTATATCATAAAAGTATTTCCTTTTGAATATTTACTATATATCATTGCAGCATCATTTTAATATATCATCGTAGCATTAGTTTAACATATTTATTTATAATTATGTCCTTACAAACCATATCCAGAATGAAAACTTCATAAATCCATTTCTGTATAATTCATCATAGCTTACTTTTCGTTTTCCCATTGCAAAAAAGAAAAGAATAAAAAGAAAGAAAGAAAGAAAAAAAAAAAAAAAAGAGAAGAATTTATAGTTTATTTATTCTTGCATGATGTTAATTCATTATATTTTATGCGATAACAACAATTTTTCAATAAACATCCTAAACTAAATCAATGTGCTTTCAATAACCTATCTTTGAGTATGAATAGCTATATTATTATATTTATATGGTTACTTAGGATAATGTTTATACATATTATATAAGTCATTTCTATTATATTTCATATTAATAAACTTAACGTACATATATTTTTCCATCAGGTTTTCATCAGTTACTACTTTGTTTTTTATGTGTATGGTCACCATGGATATGCATCATAAAGTTTTCAAATATTTATGTTTCATGCTATGGTGTCATACTATATGATATACATTATAGTTTTAGTGTATATATTTTTAATCAATAATTCCTTGTAAGGTATCAATTTATTTTTGTAGTATCTTCCTATGATTTATATATTTAAATATTTCAATTCCAAAGTGTGATATTTAAATTGTTCTGAATTAACGATAGTCCTGTATACAGAAATTCCATTTTAGAATTTCATTTATCTGAGACTTTATAAATGTTATGTTTCCTTAGAAGGACTATCTCCCACCTTGGGTAACCATTTATTTTTTAACCTTTTCTCTTCTTTTATTAGCTTTTTTAAATGCAAACTGGCATTTTTCCTTTTTCTGTTAATTCCCTTAGCATTCACACGGCTGTAAGAAAATCAACAGTTAAAATTGTTTGGTTTCACGTTTAGCATTAATTCTAATGGAGCAAATTCAGTAAAGCTATTAATAGTATTGTTTGAGATTTCTTCAATATATGTACATTGTTCAACCCAAGAAGTATGATCTCTGTGGCATAAGATTCTTAAATAAATAAAAATATCTCTAATTGTTTTCTCCATAGGATTTCCCTGTGAATAATATCAGATTAATAATATAATTTAACTTCAATTTCATTCAAAGTATCTTGGAATAGCTTGCTTTTATGCACTGTCGCATTATTCAATAGTATTGCTTGTATTTTACCATACTTAGATATATAATCTTTTATTATTTTATTCAAACAGTTGTGCTTTTTATATTCTTTACGGCATAGATTTTTGTGAATTTTGTGAAAGTGTCTAGCATTACAAAAACATATGTACACCCTTTTTTGCCTATTGGGAGCTCACCATATTCGTCGATAGTTACTAAAGCATTTTCTTATCTCTTATTATATTATGAGGAACATATTTTGCATTAATTGGCTATGCTTTTTGACAATTCATATGCAGATATTAACTTTCTTACTTTCTTCCCTAAATGTTTAACATAGAGCATTTCTCCAATAGCTAACGATGTTTTCTCACTTCCTGAATGAGCAAGGGAATGATGAAAAGCCAGAATAATTTTATCTTGTATCAATTTTGGTATTATCATTTTCCATTTTTGAACGTCGGTTCTGTGTAATTTGAATAAAATTCCATTAAACTTTCCTATTTTGGCATTACTCCTAGGTTTTATTTCAGGATCTTTTCAGTTTTTAATCTTGATAGCAGAAGGCTAAAAATGTTTTCTTTCCTGGGATTGTTTTATTTCTATATCATGCGAGGTTATTTCATGAATATGTCTCAAAATTTTTTAATTTGTCAATTTATATACAAACAATAACCTTACATGATCAGAATATACAGTGACTTTATAATTTTATACATATTGCCTGAATTTTAGTAATGCAAAATGTATCACTCTAATCTCCAATTCAGTTATACAGGGATTAGCTTCAATTTTATTTAAAAATCTGGATGCTGTTGCAATTACATGATTTTCACCTTCATCTTTTTGGATATATATTGCTTCAAAAGAATGTATACTGGCATCAGTATAAATAAAAAAAGGTAAGTTAGGATTGCGACATTCCTGAAGGATTGAATTTTGAAATAAATGTTTAGTTTTCCTAAAAGCTTATTGATGCTGTGCATTCCATTCCCATTTCATGCTTTTTACTTTCTCTACTATGTATAGTAAGTAGGGGAAGTATTGTATTCCACCCAAAAATTCGATACCGAGATTTCACCGGAAATATATGTTTTGAGACCTCCTGAATCCAAAAAAAGCATTTTTGGAACTCTGCGTGCGTGCGTGCGTGCGTGTGTCTGTCTGTGAACAACATAACTCAGAAACGAACAGTTGGATAAACACCAAACTTGGTATTTAGGTTCAGTATCTTCCAGAGATGCGACACAAAGTTTTTCAAGAAAACCCCCCACCCCAGATTACCCTTTACATGGAACATTTTTCGAAAATTTTAATTTTTTCAAAAATGGCTCTTAACAATTTTGATTGAAATATCATTTAAGATACTTTCTTGACAAATAAAATGTATATGTTGTATTTTCTGGGAATGTCTCCAAAAGTATTCTTCATTGTGAACGACTTTTGGATAACTGGTAAACCATAAGAGATAGACAAAATTTTACTACACAAAAAATGTAGATCGCATTTAAATACACAGTTTATGTCATATATTTTTTTTTGTTGAGTGAACCATTTTCGAGATATTGCTTGTTATTCCCTTAAATTTTTCAATACTTATTTTCTCAAATGGGAATTCGTTATTCATTTTTTTGTCTTGGATATGCAAAGAGCATTAATCTGTGGCAAAGGGAATGGTGCTGCACCTAGCAACCAGCTATTAAGAGATATGTCTATGCTTAAAGGCTACTGTATTTCTATATTATCCTTGCGAATACAAAACATGGGGAACATAGTAGGCCTTAAGCAATAGTCAAATATTTTTAGAACTTGTCGCTATGTGTAAAATGTAATTCTCTTTGCATGTCAAAAGATCGTTTCTGCAAATGTTTATCTCGATTAATATGAAATAGATGGAGAATAAGAGTTTGTAAAAATAGTGTGTACAAGAGTAGAGAAAGTCATGTGAGTGTAACACATCAGATTTATTCTTAATAGTTCTCTTAATAGCAACAATTCCTTGGAATAATTAATCATAAATTTCAATATTTATTTATAATTATGTCCTTACAAACCATATCCAGAATGAAAAATTCATAAATCCATTTCTGTATAATTCATCATAGCTTACTTTTCGTTTTCCCATTGCAAAAAAGAAAAAAAAAAAAAAGAAAGAAAGAAAGAAAAAAAAAAAAAAAAGAGAAGAATTTATAGTTTATTTATTCTTGCATGATGTTAATTCATTATATTTTATGCGATAACCTATCTTCGAGTATGAATAGCTATATTATTATATTTATATGGTTACTTAGGATAATGTTTATACATATTATATAAGTCATTTCTATTATATTTCATATTAATAAACTTAACGTACATATATTTTTCCATCAGGTTTTCATCAGTTACTACTTTGTTTTTTATGTGTATGGTCACCATGGATATGCATCATAAAGTTTTCAAATATTTATGTTTCATGCTATGGTGTCATACTATATGATATACATTATAGTTTTAGTGTATATATTTTTAATCAATAATTCCTTGTAAGGTATCAATTTATTTTTGTAGTATCTTTCTATGATTTATATATTTAAATATTTCAATTCCAAAGTGTGATATTTAAATTGTTCTGAATTAACGATAGTCCTGTATACAGAAATTCCATTTTAGAATTTCATTTATCTGAGACTTTATAAATGTTATGTTTCCTTAGAAGGACTATCTCCCACCTTGGGTAACCATTTATTTTTTAACCTTTTCTCTTCTTTTATTAGCTTTTTTAAATGCAAACTGGCATTTTTCCTTTTTCTGTTAATTCCCTTAGCATTCACACGGCTGTAAGAAAATCAACAGTTAAAATTGTTTGGTTTCACGTTTAGCATTAATTCTAATGGAGCAAATTCAGTAAAGCTATTAATAGTATTGTTTGAGATTTCTTCAATATATGTACATTGTTCAACCCAAGAAGTATGATCTCTGTGGCATAAGATTCTTAAATAAATAAAAATATCTCTAATTGTTTTCTCCATAGGATTTCCCTGTGAATAATATCAGATTAATAATATAATTTAACTTCAATTTCATTCAAAGTATCTTGGAATAGCTTGCTTTTATGCACTGTCGCATTATTCAATAGTATTGCTTGTATTTTACCATACTTAGATATATAATCTTTTATTATTTTATTCAAACAGTTGTGCTTTTTATATTCTTTACGGCATAGATTTTTGTGAATTTTGTGAAAGTGTCTAGCATTGCAAAAACATATGTACACCCTTTTTTGCCTATTGGGAGCTCACCATATTCGTCGATAGTTACTAAAGCATTTTCTTATCTCTTATTATATTATGAGGAACATATTTTGCATTAATTGGCTATGCTTTTTGACAATTCATATGCAGATATTAACTTTCTTACTTTCTTCCCTAAATGTTTAACATAGAGCATTTCTCCAATAGCTAACGATGTTTTCTCACTTCCTGAATGAGCAAGGGAATGATGAAAAGCCAGAATAATTTTATCTTGTATCAATTTTGGTATTATCATTTTCCATTTTTGAACGTCGGTTCTGTGTAATTTGAATAAAATTCCATTAAACTTTCCTATTTTGGCATTACTCCTAGGTTTTATTTCAGGATCTTTTCAGTTTTTAATCTTGATAGCAGAAGGCTAAAAATGTTTTCTTTCCTGGGATTGTTTTATTTCTATATCATGCGAGGTTATTTCATGAATATGTCTCAAAATTTTTTAATTTGTCAATTTACATACAAACAATAACCTTACATGATCAGAATATACAGTGACTTTATAATTTTATACATATTGCCTGAATTTTAGTAATGCAAAATGTATCACTCTAATCTCCAATTCAGTTATACAGGGATTAGCTTCAATTTTATTTAAAAATCTGGATGCTGTTGCAATTACATGATTTTCACCTTCATCTTTTTGGATATATATTGCTTCAAAAGAATGTATACTGGCATCAGTATAAATAAAAAAAGGTAAGTTAGGATTGCGACATTCCTGAAGGATTGAATTTTGAAATAAATGTTTAGTTTTCCTAAAAGCTTATTGATGCTGTGCATTCCATTCCCATTTCATGCTTTTTACTTTCTCTACTATGTATAGTAAGTAGGGGAAGTATTGTATTCCACCCAAAAATTCGATACCGAGATTTCACCGGAAATATATGTTTTGAGACCTCCTGAATCCAAAAAAAGCATTTTTGGAACTCTGCGTGCGTGCGTGCGTGCGTGTGTCTGTCTGTGAACAACATAACTCAGAAACGAACAGTTGGATAAACACCAAACTTGGTATTTAGGTTCAGTATCTTCCAGAGATGCGACACAAAGTTTTTCAAGAAAACCCCCCACCCCAGATTACCCTTTACATGGAACATTTTTCGAAAATTTTAATTTTTTCAAAAATGGCTCTTAACAATTTTGATTGAAATATCATTTAAGATACTTTCTTGACAAATAAAATGTATATGTTGTATTTTCTGGGAATGTCTCCAAAAGTATTCTTCATTGTGAACGACTTTTGGATAACTGGTAAACCATAAGAGATAGACAAAATTTTACTACACAAAAAATGTAGATCGCATTTAAATACATAGTTTATGTCATATATTTTTTTTTTGTTGAGTGAACCATTTTCGAGATATTGCTTGTTATTCCCTTAAATTTTTCAATACTTATTTTCTCAAATGGGAATTCGTTATTCATTTTTTTGTCTTGGATATGCAAAGAGCATTAATCTGTGGCAAAGGGAATGGTGCTGCACCTAGCAACCAGCTATTAAGAGATATGTCTATGCTTAAAGGCTACTGTATTTCTATATTATCCTTGCGAATACAAAACATGGGGAACATAGTAGGCCTTAAGCAATAGTCAAATATTTTTAGAACTTGTCGCTATGTGTAAAATGTAATTCTCTTTGCATGTCAAAAGATCGTTTCTGCAAATGTTTATCTCGATTAATATGAAATAGATGGAGAATAAGAGTTTGTAAAAATAGTGTGTACAAGAGTAGAGAAAGTCATGTGAGTGTAACACATCAGATTTATTCTTAATAGTTCTCTTAATAGCAACAATTCCTTGGAATAATTAATCATAAATTTCAACTGGTATTGCAAAATCACTAAAAATCTTCAACTTTTTTAAACTTCTAAGAGCAGGAATGCTTTCCACAGATTTAATCTCTCTGGATTGGGCTTTATTCCTTCTGGTGAAATTATATGACCTAAGAATTACACTTCTTTTACAAAGAATTCTGATTTATCTAGGTTAACTGTCATATTACTTTAGTCAAATTTAGATAATATATAATTTATATGTTCTAGATGTGATTCAGGGTCTTCTCTGTATATTAAAATAATCTACATATTGAGTAACGAAATCAATTGTATTCCCAAATATTTTATATAGAGCTCTCAATAGACACCACTACTCGTAGATAAACTAAAAGCACACTTTAAAAACTGAAAAACTTTTCCTCCATGTATAAAGCTGGTATATTTTCTCACATCATCTTATCAAGGTATCTACCCAAATGCTGCTGTTAAGTCTAATTTAGAAAAATATTTTCCTCCTTTAGAAACATATTTTGATATTGAAATTGAGTTTTATTTATGGGTGCTCTTTAACTATTATGGTCCTTAACGTCCCATTCTATATTGGCTTAAAAGATCATAAATTTAACTCAGAGGCCTCTTTATCAAACTTGAGGTTCTTTAACATGCCATAAATCTACGACACAGGACCACCGGCTTTACTTCCCTTCTGAAGAAAGCCATGCTAAGGACTTTTACGCCTGAAAAAAATCCATTGCCCTCCGCCAGGTATGAACCTGCAACCTTGGGAATTTTGATATTAATCGATCAACTCTGTATGGTTGATTGATCTGGTAATGTACGTGCAATTTATTTTCCTAGCGTCAATAGTCATCCTTAACTTTCCTCCTTTTTCATGAACCCATACCACAGGATTTATGTAACAAGAAGTAGAAAGTTCTATAATTCCATCTACATATCCTGGTTAACCTGATCAGCATCTTTCCTTATTGCATTAGGTAACAGTCTAGATTTATGGGTATATGGAGCAATATTCCTTACTTCAAATGTATGTGTATATTTGTTATATGTACCAGGTTTCTTATTAAGGGTCGAATTCATAGTCCTTGCTTATTTCAAGGAAGTCCTTAAGCAGCGATTTTCAATACACAGACGCTACTCTTTCAGGCGAGTAAGGAAATGCTTACTCATATAAGGAAGCTTCGACCTCCGCTTATATGCAATAAAGAGAGCCAACTCCATCTTGCATCAACTGCCTACAACGGAGGTTAACAATAATAGCGATTTTGTGGAGTATGGAATTTCATAACGAAATTGTACTGCGCATTACTGTATTTGAAGTGTATAAGGATGCTAAATTTTAGAAGCATATCGGTTTACCAAAACTGCTGTTGTAATAATAATCTAATGCCTCTGCTTAACGTAACCTTAACAGAGGTTATCAAGTCGCAATGTGAGACAGGCTTACTTGAAAAGATAATGCATAGAATCCCAGTGCTATAACACTATCCACATGTTTTCTGTTAAGACGTTTTCCCATTTATGTTGTCCAAAATCCTTAGGTCCCTAGAAACAAAGTTCTGCTGCATTTATTCAGAATAATTTAACAAAATCTTATAAAGTGCGAAAATAAAGTGCAAATTTTATCTTAAAAAATAAAGTGCGAAAATATTTCTGCAATAAACAAAGTACATCTCTGCAGTGCTTTTCTTGATCAAATTGCCTATTTTGCATAATCACTACGAGTGCAATGAATCACTTAATAAGTCACATGTTTTTAACCATTAATTCACAAACATACGCTGGGTTATCAAAATCTTAAGCAGAGGTTTAGTGATTTCGCGTGTAAAACTGTTGTTAAGCCAAAGATTGTAAGTTACCGGCTACTTTGCTTTTCTGCTTACTGTTAGATGTTGTAGTAATTGCATTTGTGGTTTGCTTCCATGCACGCATATTGCACAGTGCACAGATTGCTGTAAACATTTCTAGCTACTAACACTTTACGCTAGAAAGTCGGGTTTTTGGTTTTAAAACAGTCCACGAGTAAATACCATTATGGCGAGTACATCACACAGCGTCCAACTGCCTGCATTCTACAATGTTTGTATGTCAGCACCAACTCTTTTAGTTGGTTTCTTTCCTGCTCGTTGAAATGTTTTCCTTTTTGCAGTTTTTGACATAACCAATGTAACTGTTTAACTAATACTACAAACCTGTAACTATGTTTACAATCTACTTGATTTTAAACTAAAGTTAATTAGTACCATTTAAAACTCGCAAACTTCTACCACATGCTCAACAGCTGTTGTGAACAAAACAATATGAAAATGGCATCTGGCTATGTGGTCACCTGCATGTTCGTTTACACATTCTTTCGCACATCCAAGTGGCTGTGAAACAGTTGAACCATGTTGCCACATGTGCTTAGTAAATAAGTAAGCGTTTAGCACTGAGCATATAAGTACCATCTATGTATAGCAAATGGTAATAAGCGTTTCCTTATCAGAAGGAAATACTTATTGCTTAAGCATCTCCTTTTCACATAAGCGATGACTATGAATTCGACCCTAAATACTTCTATTATTTATTAAAATTTCTGTCAGTTTATTCCTTTCTTCATTATTTAAGTTAGAAGCTTCATTTACTTTACGGTTTATTAACTGATTTATTTTTGTTTCATTATTTATTAATGGAAGGTCATCTTGAAGATTGATTTTCCGGGTTGCTACTAGTGTATTTTCATATAATTTGATCATTTATAATTACATTATAATTAAATAATTCATATAATTTATAATTAAATATTTTATCCATATAATAAATAAAAAAAACGTTCATCTTTTCCCATTTCCTCATATGCATTATACCCAGATAATACGTCTTCCTCTTCTATAAATTTTGAGCATTTTATTTCTTCATGAGTTTTTGTAATTTATTTGAGATTTCCAAAAAATCAATATATCACTTCTAATTATCAAGGGATAGTTAGTTTGAAATTAGCAAAGCTACTAAATCAAATTCCTAGTATTCGATTTTTATCTGTATCATTACTTGCTATTTTACATGTTCTCTCTTTCTCCTGATTGCTATACTGCAGTATGCCCTGCATACTGGCAAAAATTCTGTTCAATTTTTATTAGTTATTTTCCTTAAAAGTTTTTAAATTAAAATGTATTAATTTCATCATCTTTCATGCCACATTGATCAACTTCTGACACAAATTGACCTAGTTTTCCACTTGACTGCCATTGCCTATATTTTCATGCACTTACTCTTTTTGACTAACATTCTCTGTTCCATTTTGCTTTATTTCCTGTACATTCTAGTACCTGTTATACCTATATGTTACACTTCTATTGTTTGGCATTCTTTGGTTGGCTAAATATTCTCTGCAGAATTTAATATGGTTAGCCTGATTATCTCCGGTGATGGACTATACATGTATATCCTTGCAATATGCCTCCTGTGATTTTGTTCATTTCTGGGTATGGTATGGTGGTATTTATCCCTTGTGTTTTGGAATCTATTGTAATTTGACATACACCTTTATGTGCCTACTCCTCCTAAAAATCCTCCTTTTCATATGTCTTGATGTGTTTGTGTCAAATAAGTTGTAGGTTATGTTCCTGTGCTGGCTATTAGTGTAGTTTGTTTTCCATGTTTATTTCCATTGTCTTACATTTCGTGTTTTGTGTTTCAAAGGCAGTTAATAGTTCTATGACATCCAAGAAATCAATAGGCTTTGTTACAATTAATCCTGATCATACAGTATTGGAAAAATGTCTAATTACATAACAATGATTTCTTCTTCACACATGCTTGGCTCCAATAATTTTTCGTTTGCTACCTTCATGAAATAGTCAACTAAAAGATAAGCCTTTCGATGAATCGTATTTTCCTGCTGCTAGCTCTATTCTGGACTGATTCTGTTTGGGTGGTCCCCAGGATCTTTCAAGAAACAATTTCTGAAAAATGAATAAGGTTTGCATCCTGCCAAAGTTAATCTTAACCAATCTAGGGCTTTATTTTTTAGGCTTTTCCTTACAATCATCATCTTCAGTTCAATGGGTATTTTCTTGACTTTGAAGTATTCTTCTAAATCTTTCACAAATAATTCAGGATAGTCTTTCTCCTTGTTGAAATTTGGCAGTGTAATCTCATGTAAAATATGGTTTGTGTAGCATGTGTTATGCATGTATATGGGTTGGTCTACATCTTTTCAGTTTTCATGGTTTAGCCAAGTATCCTGTATATCATGCATACCAACATTTTCATTTAATTCAATATTACCAGTTTTGTTTGCAATGCATTTGCAGTTCTTTTTACACTTTCCTGATCTTTGTGAAATTTTTCCTTCCAAGGTTCTTAATTGCTCATTTATTTCTTTTTCTAATTCCTTATTGACATATTTTATATTATCTACCTCTTTTTGTTGCAAATGCATTGCACTTTATACATTTTCTATTTCTGATACTATTATTTGTTTTACATTTCCACTAGTTAAAATTTCTTCCTTTAGTACTTCTACCTCTTTACATAACTTCTTTAGCTCTTCTACTTGTTTCATTTCAAAATTATTCTGGCATGTTTTCATTACCTTAACTCTATACATTTGTACATTCTACCATTTATTCTGTTTAATCAATTCTTCTAATATTCTTTTATTTTATTTTACCTCAATTTCCAAGTTATTTTATTACTGGCTGTTTCCGAGTTTCTAAGCTATTCTTTACTTCCCTCAAATTATTGTTTATAATTTTCATATTATGCTTGCATTCTGTTCTTCCCTTCGCTAGCTATGTTTTAATTCTACAATTCTAACACTCCTACTCTCTAAATCTTCCTTTCTATCCTACTCTATCCTTTGTTCCAATTCTTATTATAATTCTTTCTATTTCTTGTTTTAACTCCATTATTTTTATTTTCCTACTTTCTAAGTCTTCCTTTCTACCTCTTTCTATTTCTCTTGGTTTAACTCAATTACTTTGTTTTTTCTCTACATCCTCTTTTCTGTTTTGCTCTATTTTCTGTCCTATCTTTTGTTCATTAACTTTCCTACTATTATCTGACTCCCTCATAAATTTTTGTGTCTTAGAATGTTAATCCTGTTCCTTTTTCCTGACCTTTTCTTTGGACTTTCCACCTACCATCTCTATACTTTCTACTTCTTCCCTAGCTGATTCTGTTGTATGCTGAATGTTCATCTTAGATACTATTTTTTTATTTCTCAACATAAAACTTTAAAATGTCTTTTTCCTACTATGCGTTGTCTTCTACTTTCACAATCCTCTTCTATCCTCAAAGTCCTTGGTGTTCTTTGTATCATCGTCCTCCTGTTATTGCGTCGTCCTCTGGTCAATGTGCACCGTTATTCCATTGCCTTGTAGTCGCCAATCATCCTTCAGTCTTCTTGTGTTGCCGAAATCTTGTGATGTCTTCCTGGTCCTCTTCTTTATCAATGGTTATACTTTTTTTTCCCTTCAAAATCTTTCTCTTAATTCCTATGCCCCACATTGTAGAAGTCATATGTAGCAGGATTTACTGATATGCTTGTGAAAAGTTTTTAATTGAGCAATGAGATCTCAAATATCCTCAGGGCATGTAACAAGACAGACTTCTTTACTTTAATATACCATCAGTATGAAGTGTAATTCAACGTTTCACAAATTAAATTCTTTTATTTATTTATTTATTTACTTTTCCATTGTACATAGTTTGAATACTGATGAAATACTACTGCCCAATGTGAGTACTTATGAGATAACTACACACTTTTAATATTTATAAGAGAGTGATTTCTTCTAAGGAGAGGAAAATTATGGTTCCTTGGCAACATTCATTACCCTATATTGCTACCTCACTTTATGGAATAAACAAGTTTGTTTACTCCATGATCATGTACTCTACTTGCGTAAAATTTTCTTTCACATACAGCATAATACATACATAAATGTAACATTAAATTGAACCAATTTTGTATATTTTATATTTTTTACTCAAACAGGTAACTCAAATCTAATTTGTATTTAACCTTTCTGCTTCAACCTACACAATGAGCTACTGGTTCAGTATACCTATTGATTTTAATCAATTTTTACTTCTATAAGCCATATACAGGGCAAGTCAGAATGACAATGAATAATTTTAAGGTGTGATTTATGGTTCTATTCGAGTATTTCCTTATAAGGAATGTATACCTGTAAACTTCTTGCTTTCAAGCTTGAGAGAGCATTAACATTTTTCAAATGCAGCATTGGGTTAGGTGAAATTTTGTCAAATAGATCCCTGTTCCCCCACAGGATTAGTATGTCGCTTGTGTGGTGTTTTTAATATTGTTTATATCACCATTAACCTAAAACCTGCAGTTTGTTATTCAAGTGGTAAGGAATTCTGCTGCATATTATACAGCACTTTGTGGTTCCCACAAGAGGTGTAGATAGGCAATTTCAGCTATCAGGACATACAAAGTGCTTTGTTTACTGGAAGGATTAAAGTTTTAGAGCCAATCATAAAAATGTTCCACTTTGCATATGCAGAACTGGCAGACATGCATTACATTTATGGTGCTGCTTGAGGAATTGCGAAAAGGGCAGGAGACCTTTATGCTGAACTTTATTCAAGGAGACATCTGCCCCATCACAGCACCTTTACTGCCATACATTGACAACTGCAAGAAATAGCAACCTTCTGAAAACAAAGGCAACATTCAGGAGTCCAAAGGAATGTAAGAACAGTGGCTCCAGATGAGGAGGTTCTTTACCGGGTCCATAATTCTCCATCCACAAGCACAAGAGTAATAGCGCATGCAATGCATACAAGCCCAGTCTTCGGTTACTAGAATTCTTGTGAACAGCAATTACATCTGCATCATCTTACCAAGTTCAAGCACCGAAGCCAGATGACTCTCCACCCTGACTACAGTTTGTCCAGTGGTTTCTTCATAAATGCATTTATCAATCAAGATTTGTGGATGGACGAGGTTTTTACACAAAAGGGCATGTTTAATATATAACAGTAGTATTTGGACACAGGAAAACCCTAGAATTATTAGGGTTACAAATTACCAGCACCGAATTGCAGAGAATATTTGGGCTGGCATTGTAATTGACACACCCATCTCGCCCTATTTACGACCTCCAGGTTAGCAGGGCACATTTACCTATGGCTTTTATGGCATACTTTGCCAGACTTTATAGAAGATACTCCTTTAGGAATAAACCAGTTAATTGATTCCAAGGTGATTGTGCACCTGTGCAGTATTCCAGTCATGTAAGGGATTTCTTAAGTATAATGTATACGACTGTTGGATTGATAGAGGAGCACCTACATCATGGCCAGCTTGTTCATCCTTTGGATTTTTTCCCTTGGGACATGTTCAAATCCTTGTGTATAAGATGCTGGCTAATAGTGAAGGTGAACTGATAGAACAGATCAATGTAGTATTTGATGCTATTTGTGATATGCCAGGTATTTTTTAAAGAACTTAGTAGTCATTATGACACAATCAACTATGCTCCAAAGTCAACAGTCTCACTTTGAACATTTTTTATAAACAATTATGTACTTGTTCAATTCTTGTTTTGTTCTTAGTTTAACTATGTTTGAAGCCTGTTAAAAACATATGTTTGCATCATTTAACATTGTTTTAGCTTTTCTCAGGAATTTATATAATGGCAAGAAAATGTGACCAACAATAATATTATTTGCACATGTTATTTACAACAACCTGTATTTGCAGCTGCAGATTGATTAAACAGTTTTCTCCTACTTCAAAGCACATGGATTTAATGCCATATAATTAGAGATTCACAGTTACTAAGTCAACTTAAGAGAGTTTTGCATTGTTTAAAATTAAAGATAAGCGGCTACCCGTAAAGCTCTCCAAATACCTTGTAGCAAAAGATGCATAGCAACCTGTTGGCAGAATTTCATCTAACCTGATGCAACGTTTGAAAATTTTCAATGCTTTCTAGCTCAATAACATGTTTTCAGACATATATTTCGCAAACGAAAATACTCAAACTAAACCCCTGAATCACATCTTAAAATTATTTAGTGTTAGTCTGACTCGCCTTGTATAGGCAAGTTGTATTTATTTTATTGAGTTATCACTTCATACCTCTGCTACCCTAAGGAAAATTTATAGGAAAAGAAGCAGCATAAATTTAAACCTATAAATGTGTATAAAAAATTGTTTACCTCTCCTGCAAAGAAGCAACAATGCTTGCGCTCTATGTGTTTGCCAAATGTCATCTGCAAAAGAGTGAGTCTCATATGCAATGTTTCAATGATGTCAGATTCACAAGCAAGGGGGTGGTTGCGACGAGCAGATTCACGCCGAGGCATCTTAGCCTTTATGCTCTGAAACCTCTGCAACATCTGTGCTTGTAGACGCTGGAATGTAGAGTTGAGGATAGCACAGCAAATGCCGTCCATTTTGCGGCATACCTGCAAAAATACAAAAAATTCTCACATATATAATTTATTACTCCAATTTATGCACAGGCCCCCACAAAAAAATTTATATATATAAAATAAACGAAGTTCAGCCAAGCTCTACTTAACGATGGGAGGAAAAACATTTGGGACACACTGCGAAGGACACTATGAAAATAAAATACCCTTATTCATACATAAGACATATATAAAAACTCTGTCACTCTAATACAACGTTTATGAACAATAAGAAGCACTATACTGCTGTTTATAGGATTTTGATTGCCTCACTTCTATTCTTGGTATGCACAATCTCCACATCTCATATGTAGTTGTACAATGTTACAGAAGACTAGGCACATTTAAAAATAAGAAAATAATTTTTTATTACAGTGTAGTCTTCATGACCATGTAGAATTCATGGTCATTTTATTAAGTAATTTATTACTTTGCATTATGTTGATTCATGTTGTTTTGCATTTCCACTGCATAGAGTTTTGCATGAATGTGCATAGTATATTGATACCACAAATTACTGCAATTACCATACTTGAAATAAAATATGCATTTTGTAGAATTGCCTGTGTTAGAGCCTGTATATTTTTCACTTTGTTATTTCTAAGCCACTTATGAAACTTTTATATGTTATACACTACTCTCAAAAAAATTAAGAGAAACACCATGTTTAAATCAAAGCCCAAAATAAAATGTTGATACAACGTAATTTTTGACATTAGATGTTATGTTTTGAAGTACTATTTAAAACTACAATAAACCCTTAAAAAAACTTTTCAAGTTTTTCTCTGAATAAATAAATGAAGTTGAAAAACCTGTGGAAATTAAAGCGAACACTTTTTGATTTATTGACTTATTTTTTAAAAAAAAGGTTTTAACAGCAATATGTATGTACTAGGGAATTGTTATTTGCTATTTTCTGAGGCTAACACACAGCAATGATGCATCTGAATGAAACATCAGTTGCACAAGCAGTTGCATGGATTGAAGATGGCTTTTCTATTTGCCATGTCTCCAGGATTCTTCGTGTTAGCACTTCTGTCATTCATAAGGCTTGGAAGCGATATATAAAGACAGATGGATGCAAGAGGCACCCAGACAAGGGTGTAAAAAGAAGACAACAGAGATATAGGATAGATGACTTGTCCTATCAGCCGCTTTGTGCAGATGTAAACATGCAGCCAGAGATCTACAAAATGAAGTACAAACAACTGGATTGGTGATTTCCGATCAGATTGTAAGAAACAGGCTGAGAAATGCAGGGTTGAGATCTAGAACCCCCTTTAAAGCCACTTGTTTGACACGTCAACACAAGGAAGCCTGGCTGAGATTTGCTCAGAATCATCTCAATGGCAGCTCCACCAATAGAAGGCTGTTGTCTTCAGAAGAGTCAAGGTTTAGTTTGATGGGTTGTGATTGCCATACGTGTGCATGGAGATGTAATGGTTAGGATTGGCATTATTATTGAGTCTCAGACAGAGCTGGTTGTTGTCCCACAGCACATGAATGCTGATGTTTACATTAATAACACATCCTTCAACGTGCAGTACCCTTTGCTTATGGAATGGACTAATTTTTTACTAATGCATAATAATGCTAAAACCCATACAGTAAGGAATACCAAAGATGTCCTACAAGAATGCCAAATTCAAGTAATGGATTGGCCTGCACACTGTCCTGACCTCAATCCAATTGAGCATCTGTGGAATAAGCTGGAAAAACTTATTCACTAGTGACCTGCTGTGTTACAGAAGCCCGGAACTTGCAAACGCACTCACTGAAGAATGGGAGAAAATCCCACAAATTACTCTTAGGAGGCTAGAGCAAAGCATGCTACGAAGGTGCTATGCAGTAACTGCAGCTCACGGAGGACACACTAAGTACTGAATGCTGAAATAAGCATGGAAAATTGATTGGCACACAATGCAATCTGGTATTTCCACTTGTTTTGTGTATCAACCAATGATTACAAACTGTCAAAAATTGAATTGTATCAATATTTTTTTGGGACTTAGGTTTAAGCATGTGTTCCTCTAATTTTGTTGAACAGTATATATGAAATGCTTATTTTGGCAGTTTGTAATGTTTATTCAAAGTTCTGCTGTATAACTAAACAGGTCACTACCCCATTCAAGGAAGTGAGCACTTGTGCCAACTAATTGTAGCCCCTGGGTTTCTAATATGCTCAAATGTTGGGTATTATTTATTTTTTTCTAAATATGTTCAGTTTTTTGGGGGGAGGGGGAGGGTGGCAAAGCAAACCTCATTCTTAAACAGTTTGACTTGGGTGTACTAAAAGTGCACTAATTGGAAACAAAATGTTTTATAACATCAAATTCTTGTCTCACCTGCATCATAAGTTCACAATTGGATATTTCAGTAATAAAATACTGAATTAGTTTATACTAAATGAGATATATTTGCTAAGGAGTAAAATACAGTATAACCTCAGTTATGCATTTTCAAAGGGAGAGGACAAAATAATATATAAATGAGAAAACATAAAAGTAAATTCTCTTATGGAACTGAAACTGTCTTAGATTATTACTAAAACTATTTCTTTTTTTTGAGGAGATGGAGGCCTTGAAGTTTAACCTCCTTTAACCTGGTACATCATATAGGGCAATAAATGAATGAAATGGACGAAACAATGCTCCAACTAGCACAGGGTCCATAGAACTTAAAGTTACACGACGTTCATCTCCTCAAGATAAGGAAAAACCCCAGAAAAAACCTTATCCGGGTAACTCACCCTAACTAAGATTCGAACTCCAAACCTCTTGAATAGAGACAGATACACTACCTCCACACCACAGAGGTGGGCTCAAACTAATTATGTAATATTTAATACCAGAAAGCAATAAATGAAACAATAAACATAATATACTATTTATACTACTTACATGGATACCAGTAGTGTTATATCAAACTAAAACTAAAAAAACCCACACACCAGAGTACAGTGCTTTACACTGGTTTAAAACAGTCATTCTTTCTTTGCTTCTTTGATTTTTCTGCATGGTCACACACTACCTATTATATGCACTGATCACAGAAATTCTGTCACTATTCAGGCTTTACAATAATAGAAACTGTTGTTTAAGTTCTGGATCTTGAATTGCCTTGCTCACAACATAAGCACTTTCATTATTTAGACCTACTTCATCATTGTCACCATCAGATACAACCTGGGGAACAATGACCTTGCCCGACTATTGTTAACACGTTGAGTAGCAATAATGCATTCTGAAAATACTGATGCCTCACCCAACATGCCTTTTGTTTTGTGCTGTGACAGCAAGAACACAGAATACAGAAATAATTCATAATATATCTCAACACAGCATAAAAATACAAAGTAAATGAATATAGGTATTTCATACATGGGATCAGAAAAACATGCCACATGAGAAAACAGCTGAAAAACATAAATGAGTTAAATACGAGGGTGGATCGAAAAAAATGCACAATAATTTTTTTACAAAAAAGTTTAAAGTTAAAAAAAAAAGTCACAAACTTACACCTTTCACCTATTTTTTGACATAGTGACCAAGTTTCTCAACACATTTCTCCCATCGTGATACCAGTTTCAGTATGCCCTGTTCTAGAAGTCTATTTCCTTGGAGTATAGCCATCTGCAGACAGCATCAGTCGCAAAGCGTTGGCTGGCCAGGAATTTCTTCATGGGACCAAACAGATGAAAGTCCGACAGTGCAAGGTCCGGATTGTATGGTGGATTCTGGAGCACTCCCAACCAAATTTCGTGATTTTCTGACGAACAACAGCAGCAACATGGGGGCAAGCAATGACATACAGAATTTTGACATTGTCAGCATTCATATTGTGGCACTTGTCACGAAGGGCAAAACACAACTTCACCAAAGTTTTCATGTAGGCCACAGCATTCACAGTGGTCCCATGTTCAGCAAAGTCCACCAATATAACACCATAAGCGTTTGCATGGATGAGAACAGGATCAATGTATCTGAGAGGGCTAAGAGGTAAAAAACACGGAATTTGTGAATTATGCGGAGGCAGTGAAAGCACAGAGCATTATATGACAGAATGCAAAGAATTAGCCGAATGGAGACAAGAAGTATGGGAAGAAAAATGGGAAAAAATGGATAGAAAAATAATAGCAATTAAAATGCTAACGAGAAAAGAAGAAAAGCAAAATAAGAATATGGGGGAGTTCTTAAAGAAAGTAAAAGAGAAATGGATTAGAAAAGTAAGAGAGATAAGAAAGGTAGAAGAAGACGGAAGAAGATGGGCAATAGGGATTAAAGGTAGCAAGGGATACTTAAATGAGCCAGAAGGCCAGGGTGCCAGGCAAAAAGGAGCAGTATAGCTGGTAAGGAAATTTGTACATAGGTTAAGTTAGTTTATAAGAGGAATATTGTAAAAAGAATTGTGTTGAAAAAAAAATGTACAAATAAAGTGTCCGTCCATCCATCTATCTACACCATGCATATCCCAGAACACTGTCACAAGCACTTTCCTAGCAGATTGAGTCACTTTGAATTTTTTCTTCACTGGGGAACCAGCATGTTTCCACTCCATACTTGCCTGCTTGGTTTCGGGAATGTAGTGGTATGCCGACTCATCACAGTGACGATTCCTTTCAGAAAGTCATGCCCTTATGTGGTGTACTGCATTAGGTGATCCAAGCTCGTCATCATTCGCTGGCCCTTGTGGTTGTCTGTCAGGTTCTTAGGCACCCAGCGAGCACTAACTTTACAAAATTTCAACATGTCATGAACAACATCGTACACTGCACCATAGGAAATGTTGAACTGTTGCGATAAGGTTCACAGTTGCACAAGCTGCTCATTCAAAATTGCCACCTCAATGCCTCCGACATTCTGCATGCTGTTATTGGCCTCCTGGAGCGTGGCGAATCACTAAGGTTCACACGGCCCTCTAGGAAGAATACACACTACCCGGGGAGATTGCTACGATCCATACAAATCATCCCTATACATGCCCCTGTGAATATCACTCGGTTTATGCCCTTCGGCCCACAAATATCGAACCACACTTCTGCTCTTCACACATGGATGACAGTAACATGCGTGCCATCTTTGTTGAATAGTTTACGCTTCTCTCGCTAGAGCTGCACATGAAACAAAAAATATAGTGAAAATTTCAAACTATATCTGTACGAAATTGCAACATTCCAGCTGCAATACCAAGGCAGAAAAAAATTATTGTGCGTTACTTTTTGATCCGCCCTCGTATTAATGGACAAGGTTTGGTGCTTAAAAAATTTAGAGCATATCTACGAAACATAAGAAGTGAACAAGTTATGAGTAAAGCTTTAACTGTGTTAGTATTCAATAAGGAAAACATCAGATACCATGCCCCATCCATAACTCTAGAAGTGCTGAGCGACACACGTTCCCTTTCATTTATATTCGGGAATATCAAACTGGTCTTGCATCACTGAGGTAAATAGCTGATTTGAGTTATATGCAGATCCCATAATTATAACACATAAGACAACAATTGGTGCAAAGAATAAATGAAGTTTGTAATCAATCTAAGTTGAGCATCTCTATAGAAAAAAGAAAGAAAAAGTGTAGCCTTTAGGCAAAATAACCTTATAAGAGATGAAATTGTTAAGATTTGAAGATCAAATCACACAAATATAAAACTAGGTGTGGTGCTGACGTTACAGATGATTACTGTATCTAAACAGCAGAGATGACATACCAAAGTACTATCAGATGATGTACAAGAAGAGATAGGATACAAAATATACAAATTGGAAAAATAAATACTTTTGCAGTGAATGATACAATTTTGCAATATACAACAGAACTGTAGAGAACATATACATACATCAAATGGAAGATACGCATATCTCGAAAATGGTCTTAAAGTCTCACCAAACAAATATGCAGAAAGGTATGCAGGAATTTATACATTTCTGTTTGTCATTTGTATCACCGTATAAGACATGCCATACAATCATTGTGACCATATCTAGGAAAAGAAATGGCAATTTGGAATTCCAAAGCGGAGAGAGAGAGAGAGAGAACATTGATTTCTGGATGTGTGCTCTAATCTATCAATACTATAGAACAAATAATCTATCTGTAGTAACACAAATTCACGTTTGTATTAATGAAGTTGCATCTAGAAAAAACACACAATTATGATTTAGTTTTACACAAATGATTGGGAGTGTTTACACAGATATTTTAAAGTTATTCATTTGATTACTGAATAGTTTTTCCAAGCAGGGTTAACAAAGTTTAACACCAAAATTAAAAAATATCATTCTTTTGCAGCATCAAAGTGGTCCTCTCTCACTTTTTTAAAAATGACCCTTACTGTTTAGATCCCTATTGAAGATAACCATTCACTTGTGCATATTACTAAAAGCTAAGAGTTCTTTGGGCAACCTTGCTGATGAACCAGGTATTTTTCTTCATATTCTCAATAAGTCTGTATATCTCCCCACTAATCTGATTTGCATTCAGATCACAAATCTTTCAATTTACCAGTTTGGTAAATGTTTACTTTGGAACAATACAATGCTTTGTGAAAATCAGAGCGAAAAGTGGGATAAGACAAGTATTTTGCAAAAATTAAATTTAAGGTTAAAATTTACTGCTGAAGAATTTTATGGCATACAAATAGATTGTTACAACCAGAAAATTTGCAGAAAATGTGTTGCATAATCATGCATTTAATAAAATTGAAATAAAGATTTGTAATATTTGATTTTGGATGAATTATGTTAATGAATATGAGAATCTACCACAAAGCATTTTTAAAACTGTTGTGCATGTGTTTTTACGTTTTGCTCATGAATGGTTGAATTGATTGCTTTTGTAAAATACCTGAGGTCCTCCTTAGAAAGTGGGATATAGAGCATGTGAATTACTTTCTCCACATGGGAGGGGGCGTCTAATACAGCATGAATTTCAAACAATTGAAATATCCTGCTTATACTGAGATGCTAAACAAAAGCATACTAGCATTAAAATTTTGAATTTGTCATTAAAAAAAGTTTTGTTTGGATGAATACTTAAGTTTAAAAATTGTTACAATTAATTATATAGGTAAACTGTTACCATGCAAAACAAGTTTCAAAACATATAAGGAGTAGCCTATGTCTGATTTATAGCCAAGATGATGCAAACCATATATTGTACACTGCATGAACCAGGTAAGAAGTGACCCTAGTATACAAATCCCCTGCTGGTAGCTGTCCTGGTTCTCCACCAATGATCGGGTGGGTATCTATCCATATGTCTTTTGTAAATGCATGCCAGTTCAAAACAATGGCTTTAATTTCTCTATGTAATTATTATTCCGTTCAAAAATTCAATATCAAGATTTCACAGGAAGTACATCTCTTGAGTCCCCCGAAATCCAAAGAGAAAATATTTTTAGCAAAAGGTTTCTATGTGTTTCTGCAAACAGTATTACTTGCAATCAAAATTTTGAATACAAAAATTTGCATTCAAGTTCAAAGGGTTGCAGGTTCGAGTGCCACCATGTATATTTGTATTTAAGTGTGTGTGAGTGTATGTGTAACAGCAATTGCAGTGATAAGTGATAAACAGTAAAACAGGGAAAAAACGGTGATAATAAATGAAAAAATAGTTGTTAAAAATCTTCTAAAGATGTGACATACGGATTTTCAAGAAACTCCCACCCCAAACTACCCTTTATCTGGAAAAGTTTTACCAAATTTTTTATTTTCTCAAACATGGCTCTAATGATTTTGGTTAACGCACTATATATTTAAGAACAAATAAAATGTTATACCTTGAATTTTCTGGGAGTAGCCTATTAAGAACTCTTCATTTGGAAAGAATTTTGTATAAGTTTCTATAGTCAGTAAACTATAAGTGACAAGTGTCATCATTCAGTTTTTCTCACAATGTCATGGAAAGATTATGAAATTTCAAGGCAAGCATCAAATGGCATTTGATTATCACTGTTTCCTGCATCCTCCTTGTACCCATGACAAAATGTGTAAGTACACAATTTCAGCAAAGATATGAAGCATACACAAAAATAAGCTGTTGTAAGAATAGTAGAAACTATATAAAAATAAACAGCTGAAAGCAGAGAAATTTATGTGAATGTAACATCTGAGTTTTCTATGTATGTGAAGGCACTCTGCTACCTAACTCACAAGGGAAGGACCTAGGTTCAAACAGGAATTTTATTCAACATATGTACACAGGTTTGCCTTAGAACACCTCAGAACATGCCATGTGCGATATGTCAAATGCCACTTCAGTTACACTATTGTAACTTGGGGCACAGCAGCAACCAAATACTCAAGACGACTGCCAAGCACTTTGCAACACTAGGAGATAAGGTAGGGGCAGACAACTGATTTGCAAGCTTAGATTCTATAGTGCATTCCTTGGAATTGTTTACAGCACTAGGCGACACATGATCCCTGCATCAGCACTCTCATTTGCCGGTGAATGCACTCCGCTACAGTTGCCTATTAAAAATAGTTTTCATATTAGATAGTAACCTGACTACAGAAGGTGCTGAAAATGATGTCCATTTACTGCAACACATTCCTGACATCTCCAAAGAAAATTGGCATTTACACATGCAAGTTCATCTCCGTACTCCTGATTTCTTGCACAATACTGTGTTTTAACACATGGATTGTATGCGGATTGTCTTTGTAAACCTCATGTTTTAGATTTCCCCATACATAAAAAAATCACAAGCCGACAAATCAGAGGATCATAATCCCTTAATAACCCTGCCCTAAAATATTTCCTTTATAAAATTTAATGTTTTAGTTGCTGAACCCTGCTGAAAATAAACACTCTGATACTTGATATTGGTTAGCTGTTCAAAAAATGGACTGAATACTTGTGTTCTGTATCTCTCACCTGAACGCATCATCAGTACTCCAGTATGTATTCCTTTGCAATGGTGAACCCATGCTTCACCTATGTATATAATAAATTTAGGATCCACAATGGCGTTGGCAACACTGTAAAACCCATTAAGGAAAATTCAAATGACTCGCATTATCTGCAGGCTTTAACATATGCATTTTTGTCACTCTGTAGAGCTTAAATTTAAGAATTTTAGTGGCTCTACCAACGCTGTGGTTTTTGAAACACCCGTTTCTTGTGATAGGCAGCAGAGACACTGAGGCTGTTTCTCTAAACATTTTTACAAGGTTTAATATGGTGATCCTACTTGGAACAGGAGCACCAGGAAATTTTGTTGCAAAATGCTGTTGCACTTTCCCACAATTCCTCTTTCTGATCTAAGACTTGAAAAGATCCTTTGTTGAATGTAAACTTTGTGGTGCCACATTAAGCCACAATTAAGATGTACAGATGTAACTTGGTGCAACATGCTTATAGGTAACTGAGCACCAGAGAGAAGAGACTGTTGCACATGACCAACCCGCCCACCCATAAACTCTAACCCTGCCCAATGGCGAATGACAGTGCTGACATGGGGACTGCCAGCCGTCCAGTGTCGTAAAGAATCCCAAGGAATGCATTGTAGATTTCTGACCAGAGTTTGAACTTAATCCACCATCTTCCTTGTATATATTTTTACCATCAAAAGAAAAACATTCAGGTGATGGACATACTTTATTGCTTTATACATATGTATATTTGAAGGACAGTTTGCTTTTTCAATTTGCAGGAGACAAATCTGCAGCTGCTGGCAACTTAATGTGTTCTAGCAGACAAACAAGGCCTTACTTGAATGGCTGTGCAGTCTTCATTGATCTGAGGCAATCTCGTGCATAAATTTTGAAGAAAGAGAATACGAAAGCTGCTCTATCCGAGACTCTTCCCCTGTCAGTAGTTTTGCCTTATACAAGAATCCTGTGAATCAGCTTCCGATATAGAGGTAGCATGTTTTTGTGAGAGAAGGAGAAAGATTGATAGCAGCACACATGTAACTTACTGAAAGATGTAGAACTGCAGAGGTAGAGTGGAGTTGGATGGGAGGTGACATGCTGAATGTAAATTCACTCGATGGCAAGGGTCTATGCATTAACACAATGATACCGAGGTGGTTTTCTTATTAGGATTCCATCATGACAACTTATTTTTAGAGAAACTTGTTTTCTTTGCAAGCCTCAACATCTCATCACTGGAAAATTTTTCGCACCTTCCTACTTTCACTTTTGTCTCTCACACATCTAATGCTGTTTTGAGGCATTCTTGCTTGCATAGTGTGACAAAATATATCATGTATAGTCAATTTTGCCTATAAACCAAAGCAAACAAATCAGTGGAATTTTAAGATTTGCTGGCATGAAGAACACAGGAATAGGTTTTCATCACTAAGTATTTGACACTAGCATGCATGATTGGCTGGCTACCTTGAAGCCAAAGATCACATTAAAAAGTCTTTTGTATGTATGTGGTGTGTGACAGAGAGAGTTACGTTTTCATGCAAGAATGGCCAATCAATTATGAAACTTGATAACATACCTTAGGTCCCACCTATCAAATACGGCATATGGATCTTAATAACTTGCCTAGAGGGTGGGGGTATTTCTAATGAGATACAAAACAAAAAGATCTTATTTTGCTTCTATTCAGTTTTCTAAAGAAAGAAAAAAAGTTATGCAAACAAAACTTTATAAGCATACTGCTTCAGACAAATTTTGATAGAATATTCAAGAAGTTACACAAATTTTTCTTTACAATTATTTGTACATAAACTATTTACCAGGAGGAACTCTTCAGTTCTCATTGCACTGCAAGCATTGAGAGGAGCCAAAAGTGTAGTCTTACACCTTTTACTTATGTTTTAATGTTTACTAACACACCCCAGAAAAAGCAGTTTCACTACTGGATTACAAGGCATTACATATACATTGAAGAGAGTGGGAGATAAAGTTGGAGACAACAGAGGGGTAGAGTGAATGAAAGAGGGAGAAAATGAGGGATTGAGAGAGAGTAGAATCTCTGTACTTATTGTAATAAATAACACAAGTAGAGTTGTAGGTTCTGCAACTGAGAATACTGATGGAAACACAAAAAGCAACTATTACTGGAGCCTGAAAATGTAAAGATGCAAGTGTAAAAAGATGTAATGTGTCACTGCATTCTGTCGCTATGGTTGTTCTCAGAAGTTGAAATTCTGTGCATCAGGCTTTTGGACAATGAGACCCTACTCCAATATTTGCAGAAGAAAATGAACAAAGAAATCAATTGGAAGTAAAAGTGTTCCTATTTTCAGCATGTTTGTATGTATGGAACACGTTAAATTAATGAATCATGTTTAATCAACATTTAAAAAAAAAGAGTACTGCAAGGTAAGGGTGTATATGGCAAATAACACCGTGGAGTTGCAACTTGCAGCTTTCTGCCTCAAAACATACCATAGAATCAGTGGCTAAGGTGAAACAGCTTCTTCCCCATGGGATAAGCAGGTAGCATCCAAGTTAGTCTGGGACTGCCTACAAAACCTTATAAAATTGGCAAAACATAACATGGCAACACTTGGATGGGTGCCAGGGCATAAAGGGGTAATGGGCAATGAAAAAGCAGAACCCTAGCAAAGAAAGGTTCTGCTCGAAAGTTTATTGGCTTCGAGTCAGTATTTTGCATTCCCTTAACCACTATAAGGAGAACCACCTCAAAAGTGGGTTACAAATAACCACCAGCAGAAATGGGTGCAAGTGGAAGGACATAGTAAAAGAATGCTAAGATCACCTCTATCTCTTATTAAAAATGTCTTAAATCTCAGTAGGGCCAAATGAGGCTAATAATAGGTCCCTACACAGGTCACTATAGATTTAAGAAAACAGCTTTATATAATAGGTATCTTTAAGGAAAACTCAATTTGCAGGTTATGTGGTGAGGAAAAGGAAACTGCCTCTTATATAACTGACAGCAAAGCACTAGCCAGATGAAGATATGAACACCTAGAAGTGACTTGCTCAACAAATCTCTCAGGAAAGGGTCTAGTTGATATTCTGCAATCCATTGTTAAAGATACTGGTCTATTTAACTAGAAGCAATACAGATGGAGAATAATACACTAGACCTCCAACTTTCAGTGTTAGGGCATATAACTTTACCCCATCTTTACTAATCTAATCTCCATGGGATGAATGTAAACAAATGAAATGGCATTTGTCAAATTGTTAAAGACCCAATGGGTCTTTGACAGTGGGCCTTTTAAGACCTATTCTGATATAACATCATTGTTGGAAGCATTTAAATATTTTTCAAAGAAAAACTAGCTGACTTCATCACAATGCAGACTAATTCGTACACAGGTAAAAAAGGATGTAACTTGAATGTTTCGTCACACAAAATCTACATTAGTTTAATTATGGTTTTATCTATTACTCTCAACTGAGACACAAGAGGACGTATTGGGAAGATGAAAACTACCCTAAGGTTAAAACTGTGTAAAGTGCCATTCACAGATGCAGTTTTGAAGAAATTCTAGAATATCTGCATTTGAATGACATGTTTTCACCACATGCAGCACTGCAGAGTGAGACTGATACATGAGGTAATTAGGAAACAAAATTTTGGAAGGAAATGTTCCAGGCCTAAGCTTAGGCTACCTCTCTGGCATCTACCAGGTAGGAGGTCTGAGGAAAGCCTGGAAAAACCTGTCAGGTCCTGGTATGATTTGCTCTGTGCACCTCCAGTTTAAAGAGTCCATGCCTTACAACCTTCACCACCCATCTTGGTTTGAATGACAATACTTACATAAATAATTGATTATATATGCTATATGCACTCTGTGTTGTACAATGACAGTTTCAAGATTATGCTAATGGGAAATGAACTCTATGGATGGAAGCATAATGTATGGGGCAACATGGTGTGACAAAATTCATTATAAATAAACCCATACACTTTGGTTTTGAATTACAGGTATGAGTCAATTCAAAAGGTTACATCATTCTTGATCAAGGTAGAGATGTGATCAAAATAGTTTAACTTCTCAAGTTGCCTGTGGTTCAAAATTATATTTCAATCTCTTGTTTATATCTGCCTAATTCTTGGAGGAACTGTGTCAGCAAAATTTTGCGATACTGAAGCACTAAGAGAGAACAGAGTAAATAAACAATTTCGAAATCTAGAAGGGAAAACTATGTGCAAGTTTGTTCTTGTCAGCTGAAAGTTAAAATGGAATTTCAAAGTTGTTGTCAACGAACCAAAAAAAGGAATCCATATAGATTTTTCTGAAGAGAAAGAAAGAGCCCCAATGCAATTGCACAATACAAGTCATATTCGTGGAGTCAATTTAAATATCCAATTGGTTGCTCAGTACAGGATGAAAATTAGAATAAAGAGGCATGGCAGTGGTAGTGGTGCATTTTTACGCTGTTCATGAATAGTGCATGCAGGTAAGGTTACTGTATCAATACTACATGAAATGCCCAATCTCAAATTCAAAAGTCAAGTGATAATGAAAATTCTAGCAGTCCATGGCACACAAAACTCAGACTTGGCTCATCATTCCTGTTACCTCAACCTTCAATGAAAGGTTTAAGGCAAGAACAGAGATCTGATAGACAACACAGGTATCATATGAGTAAGTGGAAAACATACAATATACATACCTAATGAGTGCAAAGTTCCATTTCATCCATATAAAGGGTCTTTCAACAAGTGTGTCCTATCTTTAACATGTGATAGCTGCCGTTGTTATTGAGTTACAGCAGTCATTTTTTTCATGTGGTTACAGTTGTTATTGACAAATAGCCATGGAACATTACAGCATGAAGCTACGCGTAGAAGTTGTGAAAATTTATTATCAAAATGGATCATCTGTTTGGCAAATCTTCCGTGTATTGTGTGAAGTTTACGGTGTGCATAATCGTCCCTGCGAGAGAATGATTTGGCGTTTGATCGATAAATTTGAAAGAAGTGGTTCTGTCAGCGATCAAAGAACGCCTGTACGTAATCGACGTAAGTGCCCCAACGAAAACATAGGCACCGTTCGTGAGAGTGTATGCCAAAACGGAAATAAATCAATTGCTCATCGAGCACAAGAATTGGGGCTTTCGCCGACCACAACTTGGTGAATTCTGCATCTGAACTTGAAGTTTCACGCTTACAAAATGGTGTTAACTCAAGAACTAAAGCCCAATGACCATAGGTTGCGCCATGTATTTGCTAAATAAATTGAGTTTTTATTTATGGACACTCTTTAACTACTATGGCTTTTAGCGTCCCATTCTACATTGACTGGGCTATGGAGTAATTGGAAGCTGACCCGGATTTTTGTCGAAAAATCATCTTCAGCGATGAAAGCCACTTTTGGATGGATGGTTGTGTTAACAAACAAAATTGCCGCTATTAGAGCAATCACAATCCAATGCAGATTCAAGAACGACCACTTCATCCCCAAAAGGTCACTGTGTGGTGTGAATTTTGGTATGGTGGAATCATTGGTCCATATTTTTTCCAAGATGAAGATGGAGAAGCTCTAACTGCCAGGCTCTTATAAGAGACTATTTATGGATCTCAGAAACATGTTTCCAGCAAGATGGTGCCACATGTCATACTGCTCTCGAAACAATCGATCTTTTGAAGGAAAAGTTCAGAGGTTTCATCATTTCCTGTGGTGGTGATGTTAACTGGCCACCGAGGTCATATGATTTAACGCCATTGGATTACTACTTGTGGTGTTATGTTAAATCTCGAGTTTATGTCAATAAGCCAGACACAGTAAATGATCTTATGAATAACATCACGCGTGTTATTCGTGAAGTTGGACCTAATTTATGTTCTTCTGTCATTGAAAACTGGGTCAACCGTATACGCGCAACCCAATGAAGTCGCGGCGGTCACTTAACTGATGTTCTCTTCCACACGTAATGACAATTATGTTCCAAAATAAAAAAAGAAATAAACCTTATTCATTTATAGAACGTGTTTTATTTAAGTTCAAAGATAGGACACTCTTGTTGAAGAACCCTATACTTTCTGCTCATTTCACAAATTCTGAATGTTTGAGTTATTTCCACTGAATACACATTATTACAATTCGAACTTCTGATATTTTTAGTTTCTCTACTATGTATTTAACAGTAAGCAAAGGAAGTATTGTATTCCACCCAAAACTTTGATACCGAGATTTCACTAAACAAAGAAAGTGATAAATACCAAATACAGTATTTAAGTTCTGTATCGTCGAAAGATGTGACAGTAAGATTTCCAAGAAAATCCCACACCACAAACTACCCTTATATGGAAATTTTTCGTTATTTTTATTTTCTCAAAAATTGGTCTAATGGTTTTGATTAAAATACCATATGTTTAGGATATTTTCATGATAAAATGTATATCTTGAATTTTCTGGGAATAGCCTTTGAAGTCTTCATTCTGAATAACTTTTGCATAATCGATAAACCATAACAGATAAGCAAAATCTTACTACACAAAAAATGTAGTGCTGTTCAAGTACAGAATTTATGTCAAATAAATTTGTTGTGTCATTCACCATTTCTAAGATATTCCTCGTTATTGGTTCAAATTTTCAAATACTTAAAAAGTTTTCTCAAGTGAAAGACCATTAATTGTTCTATTCTTGTGGTCATGCAAAGAGAATGGAATTTCGAAGCTATCACATAGCGACTCACTCTTAAAAGACTTGACTATTGCTTAAACCTACTGTACTCCCCTGGTCCTTTTAACCTAAAACAAAATATGTAATAAAACTACTTCTGGTTTTTGTGTCCAAACGTTTATCTTGATTAACATGAATAGACAGAAGAATAAGAATTGAAATACCTAATAGTTTGTTGAAAAATGGGTAGAGAAAGTAATGTGAATGTAAAATCTTATTTTTTTTATTCCTTTGGTACAAATTAACTTTAATTTTTTTTAAAAATATTCTTCACCATTATTATTGTGTGTAACTATGCAGTTGTCCACTACTCAACTCTAAGGCACGGTAGCAGAAGTTGTCAAAAACATTTTCTGTGTAGCTAGATGGAGGGGTTTAGAGGACCAATGAACATAAGGTAGGTAGTTGGTGAGGGCTGATCAGCAGAATAATGAAGCCACTGGTGAATTTTCATTTGTGTACTGCTGTCATGACAGGTTGCAAGTTATGCACAGTATTAAGTGCACAAGAATGTTGCATTGTTCAGAATGTAAGAGACATTTGTTTTTACTTTTGTGTACAGGAAAGAAAAACAGTGAAAACATGTGTTGCAAAAACCTCTGCTCCTACTGGAATTGAAAAAGCCTTGGTATATCAATAAGGAGGCAACCGGTTTAAGAAAGTGTATATTTCAGAGAACTGAACCTAGGACAGGCTATTGTCATTTCACTGTAAGAAATTCTATAGTGTATTGCCGGAGATCTGTTTACAAGCATTTAAAAAACAACTAACTACAAGGCGGGAACAACTGGATCCCTTCCCCCAATGCCCACCCAAACCAAGAACTCACTCTCCCCAGGATGTACAATGCCCAGAGCAGATACCTTGATGGGGGGCCTACAGATCAGAGCGCGAGAGACCAGGGTGTGGGTGATCAGCCACACACCATTTACAAGTATTTACTTCAGAGAATCAATGTCAGGAAGGGTTCTTCTTCCACGGGTATTTTGAATAAACTAGAGACTTCCTCTTTATGCTGGCAAAGTAAAAGGAACTGAAGAAGGGGGTAAAAGTTTTGCAGAGCTCACTCATGGCTTCGCCCTCCATTCATTTCTGTATCAGTAAAAACAGAAAAAGCTGAATTTTAAAACTAATTTCTCTCTTTCATTTAAACAATACCTGTACTACTTAGTGGTAACTTTGTCAGCAAATTTCTTCTTCCACATTAATACTATAAAGAGAAAATTTGAGCATGTGAGTATGGTAACCACAAACCACTCAACCAAATTTAATTCCTTCACCATTAAAAAAGCCCAATTCTTTCTGACCAATATGGTCTATAATACACTAGCTTAATGTCATAAATTACTAAAAGATTTGGCCACGATTTATCAACTAAGACACAGCAAAACAAAAGAGAAATGAATCCGCCAAAGACAACATTTTCAATAATTCTCAAGTAAGAAAACTTTGCTCTATTTCCTTTGTATGTTATAATCAAGATTTAACAGAGTATGTTAAATAATTGTATAAAGAGGGAAAATTGCGTCCAGCTAATATCAGTCAACTGATATTCTACAATCCCGTGCAAATTAATCAGAACAGAATAACACAAAATTTTACATGCTTTCATGAATTTAATCATAAATTACTTCCAATTTACATTTCTTAATACTTAATATATCCTCCTCCTATTTCATAAGTTCCATTACACGATTAGGCATTGACTCCACAAGATTGGAACACACATTTTTGAGATCATGAAACCACAGTTGAATTAAAGCTGATATCAAACGTTCGTTTAGTGGAACAGTCAAAGTTTACAAGTCTCTTTTTGCAAAGCCCACAAATTTTCTATGGGGTTGACATTAAACCTGGTGAATTCCCTGGTCAGTCATGCACACAAACGTAGTTATCTTTGAAGAATTTCTTCACTTTCTTAGAAGTGTGGCAGGTAGCTAAATCTTGCTGAAAAATTTTGTTACCTTCCGGAAACCTTTTCTGGAGTTCACGAACAACTCTCACCAGTACTGTAATATACTGATCACTTTTCATCATGCCTTTAACTGGAATTAAAGGTCCTGGTCCTTCATAGGTGAAACAGCCATAAAGCATTTTCTTCTCAGTGTGTTTTACAGTCTGTTGAAAATGTGCTGAATTTGCAGGTTCATTTACTTGGCACACATATTGAACCCTCTGACCTTGCACTTCCAAATGAGTCTCGTCAGAGAAAAGAACTTTTTTCCAATCTTGCAGTGTTGAATTCCGATGAACACGCGTCCATAAGAGGCATTTCTTACGCGTTGCTTGTGTAAGAAGTTGTTTCTTCACAGGTTTTCGGGCTTTTCTTCAAATTACTAAAAGTCTACAACAAACATTAAATGCATCTAGATTCACTCCGCTGCCCCTCAGGTCACAAGCCAAGCCCACAGCAGTGAGCCTAGGGTTTGTTTTGCTATTCCTAAGGAGAAAGCAGTCATCAGCTGGTGGTTTTCTTTTTCCGGCCACATTTCCCGTTTCTTTGGTGTAATGGAACCAGTCTCTTTGTACTGATGAATAATTCTATGTACAGAAGCTACACTAACACTGAATTTGTAGCTCTCTCTCTTGGCAATATAGAAGTATTTTGTGCTAATGCCAGAATCCCACTTCATTTCCTGGGAGTCGTATCCATTGAAGACCGAAATTTACAAATATTACAAGAGAACTATAAAACTCAACCACATCCAAATAAATAAACTGAAAACTAACTGCCACACAATTGAAATATGAAACAACAAGTGGGCAGAGAGCATTTGATTTCATTATAAGCACAGTGCTGACAATTGTTTAGGAAAATGCAGCAAAATTTACCTTGTTCCGATAAATTCGCACGGGACTGTATAACTAAGAAGATTACTTTTCTTGATTGACTTTTCCAAAGCAGTTAACCTGGTGGTCTGGAAGTGTGGAATCTTCATATTTCCTATACTTCATTGTACACATATGTTAAGGGTATATGTATTATGTGAAAACTATGTAGCTTTTGTGTAATTACATAACTATGGGACCAAAGAGAAGGTAGGACGTTTTAAAATGTCATACTTGATTACCTAAAAAATTACTCCACCATTCCCAATGACAATTGTTCCACAGCCAAAGGGCACTTACAAGCTGTGCAGTATTTCTAGAACTTGGAAGACTATTGGGGGGAGGTTAAGGAAGTCAGATGTTCCACTGAAGTTTTGCATCCTCTTGCATGGATATCAGGGGATTTTTCATTGTTATTAGGAATAGCCATGGCTGTTTGAAATTACAACTATAAGGGCAAAGGGGAGAATTCACCATGATGATCTTCAGATCACTGTACAATAATTTCATAAAGTACAGGGGGGGAGGTAAACAAAATTAAATAGTCATTGGAGTTTAAAATGCTACCTGTGCAATGTCGGGCTAGTGCTCTATCACAGAAGACCTTTTTAAATTATATTTCACATATTCTATGCAGTCAATAAAACAGCAGGAAACAGATGAAACACTTTATGGACACTAATGGTTTAACTACCACATGAAATGATGCTCTTTGAGCTCTAGATTTTTCACTGCTTCTTATAGGCAATTAAAACAGACAACACATTTGTTTGACTACTTCACTCATGGACCCAAAAGGGAGATAATGACCAATCATATTTGAAAGAATGTTGTTTCTAAACCAAACACAAAAATCTTATCAAAACTTCTTTACCACCTCCTACTTTTTACTTTCTCTACCATGTACATAGTCGTACATAGTAGGTAGAGAAGGTATTGCATTCCATCCAAAAATTTGATACCAAGATTTCACCGGAAATACATGTTTTGGCATCCCTCGAATAAAACAATTAAAAAAAAAAAGAAGCATTTTTAGAAAAAGGTCTGTGTGCGTGCGCGCGTGCCTGTGAACAGCATAACTCAAAAACGAAAAGTTGGATAAATGCCAAACTTTGTATTTAAGTTTGGTACTTTCCAAAGATGCGACACAAAGATTTTCAAGAAAATCCCCCACACCCGACTACCCTTTCATGAAAGATGTTTCAAAATTTTTTTATTTTCCGAAAAATGACTAATGTTTTTGATTAAAATAACTATATATTACAGAAACTTGCATTAAAAATAAAATGCACATCTTGAATTTTCTGGGAATAGCCCATGAAGTTCACTTCATTTGGATGAAATTTTGTATAATCTTGTATAACGGTAAACCTTAAGCGATAGACTAAAACGTACTACACAAAAAATGTAGACCTCTTTAAAATACACAATTCATTTCAGATGTTTGCTTGTGGCATACGCCATTTCTGAGATATCCGTTATCAAAGGTTCGAATTCATTTCTTGGTCATTCTCTTAAGTCCTGCCAACATTTACTTGTTTCTCGCGATTGCATGGAAACAGTATGAAATTTTAAGGCAGCATATAGCATCCAGTTCTTTAACATTTGACTATCACTGTTCCCTTTGTATCTATAACGAAATGTGTAATGTAGCTATTTCTGCAAAGGCTTATTTGGATTAAAAGGTAGTAGACAGAAAAAATGAGCTTTAATAAGAATAGTTTGTATACTCACTAATAAACGATAGAGCAAGTCATGTGTATGTATCACATAAGACTGGTTAATATTCTGAACAGATCAAAGTATTATCTTACTCTGCATCTAAATGTAAAACAGCATTCAGACAATATACCTACTACTTCATTATCTACATTCAACACAATGAAGAAATTCCTACAGATTTCATAATTGCGTTTCAATGAATGAATGAATGAATGATTTATTGTCTTCTTTAAACTTTACTTGCAACTTATACAGAGTGAGACAAAAACTACGAACTGACTGCATGGTGTTTTTCCTGTTCGCATCCTCAGCACTCATTGCTGTATGCCGCTATCATAGAAAGGCATGGATGAAACCATTCAACATTTTTAAAACTACTTTTAAAGGCTTTACTTACCAACTTTAAGAAAGGAGATGCTGAAACTGGCCAGTCGTTGTCCATACATTTTTGGCACCTCTTTAGGAAAATATCCATCATTCGCAATAGTTCAGGTTGAGAAATGCTGGCAATCTCCTGGCGGATATTTTCTTTCAATTCTTCCGTGGTGTGTGGGTTTGTCTTGTACACTTTGTTTTAAGTTACCCCAGAGATAGAAATCGCAGGGGGTTAGGTCGGGGGACCGAGGGGGCCACAAATCTCTAATAATAATTCTGTCTTCAAACACACTTTCATAAAGTTGTTAAGTACAGCCTTTAAAAATAGTTTTAAAAATATTGTATGGTTTCATCTGCACCTTTCTATGATAGCGGCAGACGGCAACGAGCGCTGAGGCCACGAACAGAAAAAACCAGCATAGCTGGTTCGTAGTTTTTTAGCTCATTCTGTACAATGTGTTACTCCCTCCTGGAGTTGCTTATTATTTTTCTTCCCTTTATATTTAACATTCTGTTGTACATATAATGGGAAAGTATACTGTATCCACTATTTACTTTTATTCCTTGCTATCCTTTTTCCGCATTTCCTCCAATTTACTTCACATTTCTTTTAACCTTAGCTTTCCTAAGTGTATTCCTGCTTTCTCCATATATTCATTTAACCTTGAAAATCTTCCTAACTTTTAGCTCTATTGATCATTTTATCCATTTCTTTATATTAAATTCTCTCTTCCTTTATCTTATTGCATTCTAGAATATGCCAATGATTATGCAATCTATTACATTTAGTACATCTCTGCCCCCTTCTTCGCCTTGTTATACCACTTAAATTTATTACACCTGTCCTTGCCCATGCATACCCCATTCTGGCCTCTTTGTTGCATACTTCAATGTATTTTCTTTTTCCCCATTCCGTTTTTAATTATCTATAATCTATTAATGACCTTTTTTTCTTGAAACTACTTATAATTTCTTGCTTTCCAGTACTCTCCACTTCTGTTCTAACTCTTTTCCAGAAACCCTTACTTTTACTGTTTCTTTCTGCTCATTTTCTCCCATTTCTATTTCTTCCAATGTTGTATCTTGTGCATCCAAGTTTTGTTTTTCCCCCATATTCTCCTGTACAACCAAACATTGTTTTAGTATATCATTTTCCTCTAGTAGCTTTATTGTAAACCAGTATTTAACTGACCTTTCACCATTTTGCCTTTTGCTCCCTCTCCCTAGTTCTGCTTGTGCTACTCCATTCAGTGAACATGTTGGTAGCCCCAGGGTTATTTTGCAAAAATTCCTATGTATAGAATCTACTCTTTCCCATCCCCCACATCTCTGCTACGTATAACATCCTTGCTTCTACCCCATGCTACAAATCCTTTCCTGTATCGATTATTTTCCCTTTGCTAGTACTTTCTTCTTCTGTTTTCCCCCCATCCCCTGCAATATTGAGCCCTTTTCCTAGATAGTCAAATTTTCTTCACTATTTCCAAATCCATTCCTTCCCAGTAGCATTTTTCAGCCTTACTTAAAGATCATGATTTTGTTTGTTTGTTTATTTTCTTCAGTATTTGCCAATTGCTTCAATAGCTTTACTTTGCCCCACAACTGAAATGGAACCTGCAAGTAGATCTGCAAACAATACTCCTGGTATGTGCTTATCATTATTAATGACCGGTAAATGCTTATTAAATTTTCTTATCTCTTCTGTAATATCATCTATGAATAGGCTAAATAGCACTGGACTAAGTCTGCATCCTTGTCTAAGCCCTGATTTACTCAAGTTCTCTTCAATAATTTCTTCCCTTGGCTATTTACACACAGCACTGATTATCTACATATAAATGCTTTATATTCCTTATAAATGTTTCACTTACCCTTTCTTAATTAGTTTTAACCATAGTACCTCCTTGTTTATAGTATCAAATGCTTTTTCTAAACCCTGTACACCCTACTCTTTTTTCTGCTTAAGTATTTATCCACCATTGATTTTATGATTAATATAATATACCATCCATTGTTCTCCTTCCTTTTCTAAATCCTGCTTGGTATTCTGATAGCTTCCCTTCTTTATCCGCCCATCTCTGCATTCTATCAGCTAGTACCCTTGTATATAGTTTACCTATCACTGCTAGGAGGGTAATACCTCTGTAATTTGTAGGTTCCTCTATATCTCCTTTACCTTTATAGATTGCTACTACAATTCCTTATTTCCAGTTTTCTGGAACTCTATCCCTTTCATGGAGTTAAACAATTTCACTATTAACTTCACCTATAATCATTTTCACACCATGCTTTCCAGAATTCAGAATAATTGTGCTTTTAAATAATGCTTATTGTAATAAAGAAAGTCATAGCTTATAATGCTGGTTATTACATCCTTACTGGAATTATTTTGTGCTTCCCACACCAGATGGTAGTAAACGTTAAATGATCACGTTGCGCTAATCAAACAAAATACGATTCTGATTTCTTTTCAAACAATGCTCTTTACAATGCAGGTAAATATAAATATTTTATGATTGTATTTTAATAGCCATAATTGTTGGGTAAATCATTTCATTATATACATGAATTAGTTTCAGCAAATGCTACTCTTGATTTCACCCTCATGGATTTATCAATGACTTGGAAATCACTCCTGGTATTACCTATAATAATTATTGCTTTCAGTGTATAGGTAGTAAGCTAAAGTTTAATCACACTTGAAAAATAAATGCATAGCCGGCACTCGAACCATGGATATTTGGCACTGTGTTAATGCTCTTACCGCTTGAGCGACTAACAGCAACATTGCTTAAACATCTTGTCTGATTCAAGCAAACTGGTAAACCTTCTAGGCAATCTCAAGTGCTCGATATATAATACCTCGGAGGTGACTTGCAATTGATTTTAATTTCCAGGTTTTATAGTTACGTACTATTATAGGGCAAAATTACTTTTATGCTCTTGACACGAAAATCATTCAATAATGACATTAACTGTTGCCTCCACCTACAGTTTCAGACTTATGAAGCAGAAATAAATTGCTTTCAGCAAGATACGGTTCACTGCTACCTACCATTTGGTCCACTTGTTAATGCTAGGCTGCTGAGAAAAAGCCATATAATAATATTGCATATTATTATGCATACATCAAAGCCAACATAATGCACATTAGCCAATGTCAAAATACAATAAACATTTTCTAAATGTAGATCCACTAATATTTCCAATTCCTTCAGTTTACCAAGCTTCATTCCTTTATTAATATTATACATTAAAGTTGTGTTTTGTTCTTTGTTAATTTCTATCAGTGTTTGCTAATTGTTCTTTGTAGTTTTCGTTATTGTTTATGAGGCAATAACCAGTTATGAGTTGCATACAAGCTACAGAGGACATTTTTGCTAGAAGAACCAAAGCTCAATGGATCTGTGGTCAGGATGCATAGTTGTTGGAATTTCTTTTGAGTTTCATTTTCCCAGCTTGCAACTAGATCATTGCTATCTAAAACCCAACAATGATTGTTTGCAGCTGAAATAATGGGGCATTTTCCACACATTTTAATGTATTAGTGGCTCATTATTAACATATACCTTGTGAGGCGAGGTGCTACACGATGAGTTCAAGAAGTAGGAAACTGGTTGAACTGGCTACTAAGGAAGCTACTAATCCTAATGGTAAGTTTAAATATTTAGTTCACTACTTTTAAAGAGTAATCAGATCTTTATAATTCCCTCAAGCCTGGCCCCATAGCTCAGTCGGTGGTACACCTCCCTGCTGTGCGACGTGTCCCAGGTTGGATTCCTGGCTGGGGGTGTGAAGTTTCTCTAGCCAAGATTATTCCCTATCCTATACAGGGTCTGGAAGTATGAATGAATGTGAATGTGTGAGTGATCTAATGTACAATAACCTAAAGTAATCTAGAAATCTAAAGACAAGTGCATACATGTTAAACACCATGGCCAACAAGGCAGCATGTTCCAAAGAAGAAAAGCCACCTATATGACCAATGTAGTTAAAGGCAGGGTATACATGTAACATAAAAGAATGCCACAAATACAGTGCAATCTAGAACAAATTAATTTTCTCTTTTAGAGAAGAACAGAAGCTATTTACTACCCTTGGATGTTATACAAGCTGCTATAGAGGATTCAGATGAAAGTTGTAAAGATCCGGACTTTGACATTGAAGAATGCACTAGCTCAGATTCAGAAGATGAGGAGATAAGGAAGAAAAAATCCAAAATAGGGCCGGACTTAACCAATAAACCTGGAGATGTAAATGATGAACATAAACTGGAAGGTGAAAATCATGAAATAAAAAATGATTTCACTGTTACTGAAGAGAAAATAAGCAAAGTGGAAGCAATAATAGCAGATGAGGATATCAGACTTGTATTGAAGAAGATTCAAAGGGGATACGAGAAAAGCAGGCAAGAAAGGAAATGTGCGAGAAACAGCGGAAAAAGTTACACTACTCACAAAGGAAAAGTAGTAGAGGTTAAAGTTATAAAGGACTTTGAATCATGTAGAATGAAGTGCAAAGAACGAATATGTGACGACACTATAAAACAAATTAATGATTACTGGAAGATGGGTAATTTTGATAAGGTCTCATACATATGTAATTTGATACAAATAAAAGACAAAACTACTAAAAGACTAAGAACAGGGTTATACAGAAGCAACATTTTTGACAAATTACAGTTGATTACTTGTTATACATAAATGGAAAATTGGAACAAGTGTGTATATCTTGTTTTCTGAGAGATTAAAGCGCTTATAGAAACTGTAATTCAGAAGAAATGCAGTAACATTTCTGGTATTTTAAATGATGAAAGGGGGCAAGTATGAGCCTGGTAATAAATTTGAGTGAGGTAACTGTCTCTGCCCGTAATCATTTGCTTTCCATTCCAAAATACGAAAGCCATTATTCAAAAAAAAAAATACCATCTCATGTCATTCTAGCTGCATTATATGAAGAATATTTAAATGTTGTTCCTGGAAAACATGTTAGCAGGAAGACCTACGAACCTGAATTTCTGAAGGTGAAGAAAAGTCAACAAGTCACTCTCAAGAAATGATCCTGCTACAAAAACAAAAATAATAATAATAATGTTCGACTTACAACAGTGGTTGCCAACTCCAGTGGTCAGTAGCTCCATTGCCTTCTATAAAAGACATCTATGGGCCTACAACTTGAAAGTCCACGATTGTGATGACCAGCATGCATACTGCTTTGTGTGGCATGAAGGACAACTTTAAGAGGGGCTAATGAAATAGATTCTTGCCTCTACAAGTACCTTAAACAACTTCCTCCTGAGGTAAAAAATATAATGTATTATGATTCTTGCCAAGGACAAAACAAAAACAGTCACATGGCAGTAATGTGTATGGTCGCACTTCAGGTGCATCCAACCCTCCAATCTATTGATCACAAATTCCTAATAATTCATACACATATGGAGAGTGAAGGAGATCATGTGATCATAGAGAAAAAGGAAGTATGGTATTCCTATTCATCACGCTCACAAATGGATGCAACTTGTTCG